>JAPTGZ010000019.1:26167076-26185073 GCA_029814645.1 Fowleria isostigma
TATTTTTTTTTTTTTTTTTTTTTTTTTTTAGCTGCGTTAGATTAAGATAATCCACATGATAGTAGACTCAAGTGAACTTGCTCCACTTCACTTCATCGGCCTTTTATGATGCAAGTCTTCGCACTTTTCTTTGTTCCGTAAGTGGTGCAGTCGGATGTAAAGCCTGATAAGTCACTGAAACCTAATGAGGAAAGTGGATACTTGGGGTGAAGAACTGGATGCCAAGCGCGCTACTTTAATAATTCATGTTTTATTCAGGCAACAGGGCGACATTAAAGAAAAGTAATCACACGCTTCAAAGTGGGGTGATGAACAGGATCCCCGAGGAGACTTTTTGATCATGTTATCTTCGGTGCGCGCAGCAGGTCCGTGTGGTTTTCCTCGAGGTTAAGACACACGTTACCGTCATTATCATGGAAATACTACAACCCTTATTCTTTGGAAGTATGCAAATCCCAATTTGGCACACGCCGCACGCTTTCGAAATGTCTCCCCTTTCCAAAAAATATTATCACGTGTGCGTTAACACCGCAAGCCGGTATCGGGACAGAACATTTCTCCACGGTGGGGCTCGGGTTGTTTTGTTGCGTCGTCCGGAGGTACAACTATTATGGTCTGGCATCATCTTCCCAAACCATCTGCAGAGGTCACGGTCTAGAAACACCTAAATGTGTTTGTTTGTTTTTGTTTTTTTTTTGTTTTTTTTACTGCGTTTTAATCCAAATACTTTGTCTTTGCGTAATAGCTTTAAGGGGCTATTACTCTGATCATCTACAAGTCCATATTTTAGAATCAACTTTTATGGACTGGAAATAGATCTCTGCACAAACTATGTTTATTGAAAGGAGCAGTAAACCCACAATGTGCTGCCGTTTAACTTTGCGCTTCGTCGTCCTGGGTGTGTTTGCGGAGCCCCCTTGTGCAGTTCAGGCCCCGGATCAGGTGGTTCCAGCCCAGTGTGTCCAGTATATCATCATGAGACACCTGTGATGTTCATGTCAGGTCGACATAGCCTCAGGTACTTTGGATGATGGCCACATCTCCAGACTGCGTGGACACATCTATCTGTCATGTGATGCAAAGGCACGCCTTGAAGTTTGCCTGAAGCCAAAGACCTAAACAAGTTCTACTGGTGGATAATCTTTATTTTGATGAAGATGAAACCTTTACAGTCAAATCCACATTTTGCTGTGGATTTAACCAAAACTTTAAACTTACTGAAAGAAGGCAATAGTTTGTTGTAGTTTCTAATATTAAAATATATAAAATATAATAAATTCATTATGTCTGTATTCAGGCAGATTTAATCTTTATTATAATATGTGCACTTGAGGTTATATATGAAATCTACTTATACCCATGATTTAATTGACTTTATTACTGTTTCCAATGAGGGATGTGTGGTCGAAGAGAGCCTCTTTGTCAGCAGCACCCTGTTTCTTTTCTCACTCCCACTGCAGTCACACCACAGAGGCTGCAAAAAGTAGAGCCACAGTCCCGTAGTGTTTCTCACTGAGATGCTCCAACAGAGGAAGTGTCGTCTAGTGCATTACTCTGCGAAGATTCTGGATGATTTTGCTTCGCAGGGAACAAAAAAACCATTACTTACTGACTTTCACCACCTGTTTTCAGTTGGTGCAGGAGATCACATCCTTAGGAATTCATCACTTCAGCACAGACCCATTTCACAATAGACAAGGGATGATACACACATGGTTTTATTATATCATGTCTGGGGGAAAAAAAAAAAAAAACAAGACTGAATACCATATCAGTCTTGGTTGTGTTATCTTCATAGCATTGTATATAGCATTTGATGTTTTAACACAGTCAGAGACTTGTTCTATAGTTGGACATGTAGTTGTTTGTGTTTATATAATCGAGCATACACAAAGAAGATTGTGATTAAGAACAATACTTTATTCACAGTTAGATAGATAAAACTGACTTTACTGCTTTTAACTTTGAGATTCTTTGATGTATTAACCCTTCAAGACATAGAGCTATTTTGTGGTAACTTCCAAATCACATTTTCCTTAATTTTAACCTTTCCTAAGTGAATTCTTATATTATCTTCTGTATTTTGCAGTTTTAAGTAAAAATTGTGTATTTTTCTAATTTACCTATCATGTAGATGTTCATCAAAACTCAGAGTAAGTTCAAAGGTTTTACATCAAAAGAGAAAACTGAAGAAAAAGTGATTTATTTTTGGTAAAAATACACAATTACATGAAAAACAAGCATCTACAACATTACATATGTCTTATGAGTGAGGTGACATTGCAGAAAATGTGTTGATTATGCAGTCTCTGAACGTCCAAATGGGTCATATCTGATGCAGTTGAAAAGCTGAGAATCTATATTTTACCTGAATTATTACATATATCAGTAGGATTAGTGGTTCAGAAGTCATCAAACATTTGAAATCAGTAGACGGCAGCTGCTCAGGTCTTGTAGGGTTAAAACATCAATACACATTCATATCTGAAGTATACATTTCAACATGTTAATTTTTTCCTTTTTCTGAAGAACATGCCAACAAATTCAATACTTTGTGCTGCAGATTGAGTACTACTTCAGCATGTTTTTAGTTGACTACCTTCTTGAGAGCCAGTTTTTCACAATTTTATTCCTTTTTTTTAGGCGACTGCAAGCCCACTATCACACCCATCAGCTCTAACCTTGTCGTTGGCACCCACCTTGCCGTCGGTCCCCACCTGGTTGCAGAGCTGAACGGTGCCTTTGGCTTGCGTTGTCAGGGAGAGAAGGTGATGTACTGGCGGAGGGAAGACCGGATAAGGGTGCGGGGAGAAAAACAGACTGACGGGATGTCCACCCTGCATGTCCTCAGGGCTCAGCCCGTCCACATGGGCCGCTACATCTGCACTGAGGAGGTGTCTGGGGAGCAAGCTTCCATCTACATCTTTGTGAAAGGTAGTTGGATGAATGGACCGATTTAGTGGTATATAGAATAAGGTTATTTATTATTTGCTGTGTGTGAGCGAGGAGAAAAAAGGTTTGCAGTCTAGAAAAGGAAACACACACTGCAGGATGCAACAGAGGAAATCTTTCAGCATTTCTTGTTGCAGTGACAGGGATCAGTGTGTGTGGGTGTGTTTCCAGATGAAGGTGTTTGTAACTTTGCCCTCGACAGGTACAATAGATACTGTATCTACTGACTGAGTCTGTGAGTTTTACTGTATTTCCTGTATGTGGCTCAATATCCCCTTGGCCTACTGCCATAACTGCAGGCTTATATCATGTGCTGATCATTCACTCCAGAATCCACTCATCTCCCTTTGAGGCAAGCTCTAACTGTGATATTTATTCAGCTTATGAACTTGCGGAGGAGTTAACCTTCATAGTAAGATTTGATGCCGTTGATTCTGCTTATTTATTTAATGTGCAAATCTTGTTCTTGTGAAACTACAAATTTGGGCAAGTCTGTAAAAATTGGATTTAACTGTGCTCACAAATTCACAGCTGTCAGCATTTATACAATTGAAACAGAGACAGAGCAGACTAGACAGCCAATAAACGGCCCCAGCATGCAGCCAGTAGAAAATAAAAGAAATATAAAAGGAGTATATTGTGCAGCTTATAAAATCGTAGTGTTAAACTTCAAAAAAACTCAGTGTGTGGCCTTGCTCTCAGCCCTGAGCTGACTTTTGTTGTGTGATTGTATTTTTGGCAGATCCTGATAATCCGTTCAGAAAATCAATGGTGTCCAAAATTCTGACTCGTGAAGGAGACACTGCCTCTATTCCCTGCCTGGCAACTGATCCTAGTCTGGACAACCTGCACCTAGAAACATGTTCCAGCAAAGCTCTAGCCTCTGGTCTTCAGTTTACTGCCAGTCTCGAGCAAGGCATCACCATCCACAACACACAGAAGGCTTATGAAGGCTGTTATGTGTGCAAGGGAAGACTCAGGGAGGAGGACGTTAAATCACATGACTACATGCTCACAGTGAAACCAGGTACAGTGGTGTGTGCATGCATGTAGCGTATGAGCATATGAACCGTTATGCATGCTTGAATAGCTTTTGTTGTGACAATCTAAGTCAGTAATCTGACACACACAGGTGATTCCAAATCAAATCAGATTTGTTTTTGATTCCCTTCAGTCCCTGTTGCTCCTCCTGTGATTGAGATGCAGGCACCAAAAAGAGTGATTCTTATCCGCCATGAGAATCTCTCCCTCACCTGCAACACATCTAATATCAATGGAGAAATCCAGCTGAAATGGGTCACCCCACCTGGCTCGGTTAGTGGAACATTCTTCTAGATTGTTTGTTGTTGATTCAGATTTGTGAAAAACTCAAAGCTCTTTGATGAAACAGTATTTGAGAGTGATGGTTAGACAGATACTTCAAATCGGCTTCCATGGATGTTTGCAACAACCACCAATGTTATTATATTATATATAGGTTTTTTTTTGTTGTTGTTCAAAATCTTCTATGTGATGTATTTTATTCACCCCACTAAGCCTTCCTCTTGTGTTAGGGTCAGCACCAACCCATTTTAAGTTTTAAATAAATAAAGAACCACATAGAATGTGTTTATTGCATCAAGGCTTTTTGACTTTGTCAGGAACCTCTATTTCCAAATTAAAATAAAATATATATTTTTAAAATATACTAAATCATAAAATACTGTTGTTGAAACCTTGACTTTTGTGTTGTTAGGGTCAACCCAGTTATAAAAATAAGATTATAAATCAATAATAAGATCCAAAACTGAAATCATAAGTGCACTGTCAGCCAACATACTGACACCAGCTCCTCTAACAATCATGTGAGCTTTAGGGGATTCTCATTTTTTTACCTTGTTATCCAGTATACCTGCACAAAAACAAAACAAGCAAAGATGAGCATTTCCAGACATATGAAGTCAGTTCAGTCTAGAGTTGGTGACTGTCAAGAGTGTACATCGAAGGGTATACTGACAAAAAAAAGGCCCAGAGGGCTGCATCAAACCAATATATCCATGGATACAGAAGAATAACAAGGTAACAAAGAGATAAGAAACAAATTGGATGATAGATAATTGTTTTAGTGTATTTTACAGCTGATTTAAGACATAGATCAAAACTGACTCGTTAACATAAGAGATGATAATACAATGATAACATAAGGGAAAGGTTAGTAAATGTTTGGTTCCTCATGATTGCTGCCTTCAAACTAAATTGTTAAAGAGATGTTACAAAACAAGATTCAACTCAAACCATCCTCCCAAGATGCACGTTATGAATTTTCTCAATTATTCTATGCCTGGATTCAACATTTTCTAAAACCTGTTTTTATTATACTGAAGACAAGGACAGACATTTAGAAAGGTCTGCATGTGAGGAAAGTGAAAGGATGGGGTCAAAGTTCACACTGTGGATAATTTGCATTTGTGTGTGATGCGTACGTATATTTACCTGGAGGTGGTTTGAGTGTCGACGTTAGGGTTAGTGTTTGTGTGCTTGGTAAAGGTAGATACGAAGACGGGGTTAATCTCTAGAGATCTCTGGGCGTTGACAGGGTGCCGTCTGGTATCCACAGCAACCAGCAAAGGTTGACAGTGCTTCACGTATCCTGATGGAGTCCTTCACCCACGTGCGCAGCGCCACGTTGAACATTATTGCAGTCAGACCGCAAGATACTGGGAGGTACCAGTGTGAAGCTGAGAATGAAAGAGGGGTCAGCTCGCAGTCACTGTGGCTTGATGTTTATGGTAAGTACATGAAGAGATTGACTTTTTGATAATGTTGTAGGGAAATCTAACACCCAGCTTGTCTTGCAGGAACTAAGCATCAATCTTTCACTTAAAAACAGCGATCTTAAAATCCATACCTCTGCAGTTATCATTAACACATGTCAAGTGAAAAGTGAAGTCAGCTGCAGTGGTAATAAAGTCATAGACAGCGTGTGTGTTCATACAGATACGCAATAGATGTTTTGGGTGGCTGTGGTGCAGTTGGTAGAACAGGTCATCCAATGATTGAAGGGTTGGTGGTTCGAATCCCACCTCCAATTGTCCACATGTTGAAATGTCCTTGAGCAAGACACTGAACCCCAAATTGCTCCCAGTGAGGCCTGGTAATGCCTTGCATAGTGGCAGCCGCCCATTGGTGTATGAGTGTGTGCCTGAATAGGTGAATGTGAGACTTGTATTGTAAAGCGCTTTGAGCATCATTAATGAATGGAAAAGCGTCATATAAGTTCCGACCATTTACTATTTAGATGTTGAGCTGCGCCTTTTTGACTATAAAGTCTCTAAATGCATTTTTGTTCTGAATTGTAAGATTCAGCATAAGTATAAATAAAGAAATACATTCCAAATTAATTTCACTTCTGTGTTTTCAGAAAAAGGATTCATTAACGTGACTCCCAAAGACAACAGAACTATTCACGTCCGTTCAGGTGACAGTTTGACCCTAAAGGTCGACATGGAGGCTTATCCACAGCCACACACCTTCTCCTGGAGTTTTATGGGTCACGAGCTGAGAAACACGACCGATCATGTCATCACCACACACACTCTGGAATACAGGTGTAGTAACACACACATGCTCAGTCTTGCTTTAAGTGCCCTCTTATGAACACGTGGCCCAAAAATGCTCATTACACCCTCTCAGTTACATTTAACACCTCAGCTTTAGAATTGGCTGCAGGTCACTTCAGCTGTTGATGCAACGTCTACATGGGAAACACAGCTGAAATTTGAAAAGTGCCTGAGGGCGTCCAGTGAAATGGGAACTGTCAGAATTTAGATGGTTTTACAAGGAAAAGCACCCATTAACAGGTGCAGTAATACATCAGTGCTGCAGAGAAAAAAGATTTATTCACATTCCATTCTTCTTGCTTCAAGTGTTCATATCAGTGTGGAAAGAGAAGGACATGGACTTTTAATTCTTAATTGGACATGACCGCTTTAATCAAACGGAACAAGGTTGTTGAAACACTTCATTATGTCACAAATCGATGAATTTGTGGCTATAAGAACAGACTACAGAGAGCAGTAAAAGACTAAGAAAGGGCCAGTTATGATCAGTTCAAGTCCTGCCTGTTAGTGGAGTTTGCACAAAAGAAGCTTTAGACTGACATCTTTCCCTTTGTATTCTGAAGTAGTAGTAAATGGTTTTATGACAAAGGTTCTTCTACATCATGGTCTCTTTGTATTTTTAGATTCAGCAGTGAGCTGAGGCTGGTGCGACTGAAAATATCAGAGGGCGGCGTTTACACCTTTCGGGCCGCCAATGGTGATGCATCAGTGAACCAGACATTTACCATCTTTGTGATCAGTAAGTCGTATCATAGATTTTTCAAAGGTTATTCATTGCCCTCAGCCACATAGGGAACTTTATTACCTGTAGCTGCACACATCTGCAGTATGAGCCTGTGGGAATAGATTTCAATACGATTCAGTGACCTTTTTTTAGGTGTAATGTACTTTAGCGCTCCGTCTCCCCTCACCCATGCCTCGCTATCATTCAGCGTCGAAGTGAGATCTAATGTTTTTCCTCTGGATGACATATTCTGACATTAATTTGTGTTTGTTAGGTAAACCTGAGATTGTTTCTCATGAGGGCCCTGTGGATGGGCAGGTGCGCTGTGTGGCAGAGGGGTTTCCTGCCCCTCAGATCACCTGGTACTACTGTGAGCAGCCGTATGTAAGGTGAGTTCGCCTGTAAAAGAACTGCAAACCTCACCTACTAACTTCTCACTGTCAGAGTAAGAACTGGTTATTTTCACATTTTTTGTTATTCCTTGTCTGTCATCAGAGGGCGGGGTTCAGCTGGAAGAAGGTGTTGGCATTTCATTTGGGCTCTAATCAAAGTTTAGTGACATTTGAGTGAAAATGTCATGGCTGTCATTGAGTTGTTTGCTTATGTTTCCAAGGAACTGACAGTTAAACTTTATCAAACCTCACACAGCTCTGATGAAACACACATGACTACTGAAACTCATATTTTTGTATATTCTGTAACCTTAGTAAAGTTTTCAGTGGATTCTGAAACAGTATAACTGAGCTGTGTTTACTGGTGAATTTCATTACATTTGCATTTAGGTGTGAGACTGGTTAAACATTATACACCGAGTCTATTGTCATTAATATATCTATAAAGATTGAGGATGTTGAAACTGTTATTTCAGTCTTTCCTGGTACTTCTGCCCATCTGTTTTCTTTATCTAGGGTTTCATTTATGTTTGCACACTGCACTATTTGTTCATGTTAGGTATCACTTCACCATTTTATATCTGTACAGTTACAGATTAACACTCACACTTTAAAACCTTCACCAAACTCATGTGAAGCGCACCTCGAGGGTCCTTAAGGTCACGTTAAAGACACATTGGATCGAGTCAGAAATGATGATGACGGTGGAATGTTGGATTGTGGGATTTGAAAGGGCTGACTTGTGATTGGTTGACTGTGACGATGACCCCCCCTCATGTGACAGGGGATTGGATGGAATTGATTTGTGATTGGTCGCAGCCCAGGACATCTGCCTGGATACACCTGGACACTGTCAAACATGGTGTGTTGTGGGAGGAGCCTCTGGTTGACATAGCAACACCAATCCCAAGCAGCACAGGCAATGAATCATAAGTGTGATTATCCAAACTTTATCCAGTCATTGAAAAAATACAGTCAAATCCAATTACAGCTCTTGACTGAAACAAAAATTAATTTGACCTGAGTGAGCCTGTCACCAGAGAGCATGTGATAATGATGAGCACATGTTATACCAGTGCAATGTTTCTCAAACTGTAAGGCAGGCATCCCAGGGTGGCATGAAGGCTTGCCGGGGGGGGGGGGGCACATGGGGTCATTCACCCATTCTTGGTTCTTCAGGTTAGAACATGTAGCAGGTGGAACTAATGTTTTAGTGCTGGAGCACCATGGACTCATCATAAGGATGTACAACAAACAAATGTGTCATGATGATCTGTCATTAGACAAAGAGTTTAGGTTTGGAGAGGATTTTACTGGAAAAGAAACATGTGCAATGTTTCTTTTTTTGCACAGTTTGTACAGTTTGCACTTTAGTGTTATGAGATGTGCAGTGTAAATAGGCTCATTGCAGTCACTGATACTGTTCAAATGTTCATCTTTGTTACCAAAATGTGTTTGTTTGTCTAAAAAAAGTAACTTTATTGTCATAGTTGTAAAATAATTGTGCATTTCCCTCACAGGAAATTTACCCAGATAACATTTGATCCCTCTCTAAAAAGAGTAGGGGTTTGGGTAGAGCTCTCCAAACTCAATATAGAGCCAAATGTACTCTTTTTGAGGAAAATAGTTTTGAAAAAGAGTGGGGAGAAGTAAACACGTATTTAATCCCACCTGTTTAGTACAATGTCACACACAATCTGTATTATATCTATATCAGCTAGTATAATAATTAGCATATATCTAAAATGAATGAAATTAGAATATTTGTACAGCATTCACTTTCATTCAGGTTTTCTAAGTCACAGATTTGTTAAAATTGCTTTTTTTTGTGCTATAGTTACATGACATATTGGTCACATTGATACGCAAGATAAATTATTGAGTTTTTCTTCCAGAGTCAAAAGTATTTTCCTCAAAAAGAATACATTTGACTTTCTATTGAGTTTGGAAAGCTCTGCTCTTTTTAGAGAGACCAAATGTTATCTGAGTATTTATATTTGAAAAAAATATTGTCTCGGGGAGCAGCCTTTATTACATTTATGTGTATTGTTTAAGCAAAAATATAAGTTATTTTTAATTTGTACAGCAAATTATTCAAGGAAAGTAAAAAAACAAAACAAAAACGTAGTTACAATATTGACATTTCTTTCAATAAAAGTTAAAATTGCATCACTTACAATGTTGTTGGGGTTGAGAGGGGCCTGGAGATTTTTCGTCCGACAGAAAAAGATTTAGAACCACTGTACTTGTGTAAGTCTGAATTAATTTTGCACATTATTCATAAAAACAGAGAAAATGTAATAAAATGCAAATGCACTGAATTTGACATCTCAACCTCTGTATTAGTATTTTAGGGAGTCAGGAAAAGAATGTGCATCTTGCACAGCCGTAGGGAAGAGATGGAGTTGACAGTCTGACAAGGAAAATCAGTGAATAGCTCTATGATCCAGTAAATCCTTTGTCAACAATGTGTAATCTTCTGCCTCTAGGTGCTCCCAACAGGTGAATGCCACCCAGGAGGAACACAATGTCATCACCGTCACACTGTTCAGTCCCCTGTTTGGCAAGACAGAGGTGGAGAGTCGGGTGAACATCAGCAGAGGACGGTTTAGTACTCTGGAATGTGTGGCGACGGTGGAGGGAGAGCAGGCCTACACACTCTTTTCTATCAGCGGTGAGATATCACATACATGAGTCAGGGGGAATGCAGTTTGGGCGCACGCACACACACACACACACACACACACACACACACTGATTGTTCAGAAAGAGGCTCTGGGCGTCAGCAGCTGCCATTTTCATGTTTTGTTGCTGAAGTGATCTAATCATCCGCATGCCCTCACCTTCAGGTTAGACTAAAGTGCACTGTTGACCTCAAGAGACAGGCATACTGACATGGAAAGGTTTTTTTTTCTTGTAAACCTGATCTGTATCTGCACAACAAATCAGCCTGTCAGACACATGTTCTTAGCATTAACATTTGTGTCACCTGCCAGTGACTCCCTGCTCTGTGGACTAAGAAACAAAGTTATCTTAGCAGTTCTGCCCCTCTGTATGTTTGTGAAATCCACAGGGGATTTACTCCTCAGCTCAAAATATTTATGAAAAGCATTTTTGGTGGTGTTTAACCCTTAATAGTAGTCTTATAATCTGTTAGGTAAACAAGGAGATATTCCTTAAACTTGATTGGTTAAGATAAGATGTCACTTACAGATAGGAATTAGCTCCAGTCCGTTGTTTATGGTGTGACTCCAAATCCGCTCTCTTATAACGGCTTCCCCATCTGCCATACAATGTACTCAATGCAGTGTCAATGCAAGAACCGAAAGTACATAAATGTTGTCGTTGCCTAAGCCTGGAGACCTCATGGGGGTCATGCAGGACATGGACGGGGGGGGCTTGCTGCGACTACAGCGGGTCTGTGGGCGAGTATTATAAAGGGAGGAGAGTGTTTGCAGCCAGACAGGACAGGCCTTCGGGAGCATGTGCCCAGGATTTTTGTGCTTCACAGAGTAACAGCAGACCAGGCGGAGGCGCTCAGAGTGTGGAGCACAGTAGGAGTCCTGGCGGTGCTGGGAGTTCTGGGGCTGTGGGAGGCTTGGAGGTGTCAGTGAGCTGCAGAGAATACACAGGGCTTTAGAAACCACTGACAGGTTTACAGGGGATTAGTTCCTGCAGACTCTGCATTCTCAGATTTGAAGTGGAGAGAAAGCTTCTTATCTCTAAAGAGCTTATTACACCCCACTGTACAGAGGAGCAAAACAATAAGGCATCACAAACACCCAGACACAAAGGAACAGAACACTGATTACATATAATTACTCACCACCACAGCTGTAAAAGAAACAGCAACATTATAGTAAAATAGTGTATTATTGAAAGGGCTTTCAGACAGTTAACAAACAAAATATGGTGCAGACAAAAGAAATAAGGGAACCGTATAGTATGTATACATATATAATTGGATTAGTATGTTGTGATTTGTCATTGTGAAGTGGGCTTCACAATGACTTAGCCCTCTGTGGCTTACCCTAATGACCCTTTGCAATGTCAATGGTAGCCCAATGAAAAAATCACTGATTTGAATGAGGGGGCAGTGGTTTATACTGCAGCTCAGTAATAACATGGTACACTAATAGTTTTCGAATAAAGAAATATCAATTAAGCAATACCTTTGTATATACCAAAGTAATAATCAGCTAATAGATTGGTATTAACTAAGAGTATATTTGTTTAACATTAAAGTTGCAGAGTTTCATAGTTTTATAGTGTTACTGGAGAAAAATTCCATAATAAATTCAGCATATTGTAATTTAGGTGATCTGAGTGGATATGATACTTTATACTTCACTGCATCCTTGTCAGGGTATATTTACGCTGTAGAAAACCCGCTGTTGCAGATTTGTCTAATCATAGGCATTTTCAAACAGATAGGGGGGTTAACTACAGGGTTCAGGCTTGTAATTAATGATCACTGATCAGATTTTATCAGATGCGACTTGGATGTTACTCTACTGCTCTGCTCTACTCTACTCCATGTCTCAACACAGAATCCTCAAAAAACGGCTCCACTTTTCCACAGCAGTATGAAATCATTGGTTCATTTATATTTTACATTTCTGATTTGGATTGAGAGAAGTGCAGAAAAGTTTTTACCTCTGAATTCATCTCCTGCAGCTTTAAGTTCAAGTTTAATAAGAGGTTTAAAACAATGGGCTACAGGCAACTTTTTCAGAAATAGCATAGTTGTACTTTTGTAAATAAATTATAACCTGCTAACAATAAAATAATAATAGTAATAATAGATTTTATTAATAACGCACTTTTCATTCAGCTAATCTGAGTGCTATAGCAGAAATGGACAGATTTTAAAAAAATATCAAAACATCAACAATTATAGGCTTTCTTACACAGATAGATGGAGATGCTATATTTGAAATATTGAGATGAAATGTTTACAGTAGACATTGACAGGAAAATAATCAGATGAAAATAATAAGGTAATTTTATAGGAAATTTTCTGTATAATAACTTCAAACTCACATAAATGTCAGTATAAGATTACCTGTACACACCTTGTTTTAATATACTACTTTACACAGACCTTCAGGCTTAGAATAAAAAACAAACAGGAAAAGCGCAGGTGCTCCTGATTACATTAACCATGGCTCTGTTCCATTCAGTTAAACTCAGACAGGCCATTCCAGTAAACCCACATGAACAATACCAAGTCCTGAAACTGATATGCTTAACTAGGATGTAGCCACTCTTAATGATATCAGTTACACCTGTGTGTTTTCTCTTAAGATGTCAAAATATCTACTGAGAAAGAGGCCTAGTAAGCTATTATGCGGTTATTATTTTGGTGATAACTTTGTAAATGCAATTATCATCTCATTATTATCAAACCGGGCTGTAAGATAAGGCTTTGAAATGGGAGATGAGTATGTGTTGTGATAATGTGACATTAACAATATCTTCTTTCTACCTGCAGAGAGAACCGTTCCACATGGTCTGTTCACCCCTCTCCTCATTGGCACAGTGTCGGCAGCAGCCATCCTCTGCTTGGTCCTTATCATGCTATTCTACAAGTACATGCAGGTAGGACTAAACCGTTCACGTATGGCACACCCTCTCTGATCCAATCAAACATAACAAGTCAACAAATTAATGTCATCATCAGTCATCTTAAGCAGCAACGTGCAGTAGTTTATGGATGGTATTTTTGTCTCACCCCATAACAGAAACCCAAGTACCAGATTCAGTGGAAAGTTATCGAGGGCATCCATGGAAACAACTATGTGTATATTGACCCCACCCAGCTACCGTATGATCACCAGTGGGAGTTTCCTCGAAACAACTTGCGTTTTGGTGAGTGTCTTGCACTCTTTGCATGTTGTAGCAAACCATTTATAAAAATGATGTGCACTGTATGATCATCTGGGCCTTAATTCTATCAATATTTCATCTCGGACACACAGATGAAGTACACATCCTGGTTGTTAAGTCATAGGTGTAAATCACTGTAGGAGTGATGTGGACATAAATGGTGATTTGTCTCAATAATAAGGTCTAGCAGTGCAGTTGGTATGACATCATCTCTGTCACCCTCAGGCTACTTCATGCTGATTGACAGACACACTGTTTTCTGTGCGTATGGACACAGCATTAAGGTTTTAACCATGTCTCTGGTCATTACCGCCGAACCAGTTCCACAGGTCATTACAAAGAAACCCCACTCCCGCATTGCAAACATAATATTATTGACATATTCTGGGTGTTGTTTTTAGCTAACCTCCTTAAACAGGATCCTGCGTGTCCAGGTGCCTACATACACAGCCCAGGGGCTCAAGCTGGTGTTGTCCTAGGAACGCTGGCATGGGGCCAGTTTGTGGGAGGGAAGCAGGACTGGGAATTGTGAGTTTATTGTGTCTCTCTCTTCTTGACTCTTAGGGAAGACACTGGGATCTGGAGCATTTGGAAAAGTGGTGGAAGCTACCGCATATGGACTCTCCAAAGCAGATTCGGTCATGACGGTTGCTGTGAAAATGCTCAAATGTAAGCATTGACAGTACACATGCAAATGAAGTGTGACAAAAAAAACCAGTACAACAGCTTGACTACATGCAGCTAATAATGCATTTAACTGTCTAACAAATGTGCATAGAGGTTGTATTGGCGTCAGGTGTAATGAATAGATAATTTGCTGGAGGGTGTTTGGAGACAGGTGGGTATTACGTAGATATTGTATTTACACTGCTGCTAAATCAAAACGTCTACTTTGCATGTATGTTCGCTTTAATTGTCCTCCAGTACTAACTTGTTCTACTCAACAAACACCAGTCCACATATACATCATGCTGATTTTGTTCCAATATTTTTTTATTTCCACAGCAAGTGCTCATGCAACAGAGAAGGAGGCGCTGATGTCAGAGCTCAAAGTCCTCAGTTACTTGGGAAACCACATGAATATTGTGAACCTGCTTGGAGCCTGCACGGTTGGAGGTGTGGCAGTCATGTTCCTTGATTTTTATTAGGAATATAGCATGGATAAACAAAAAGGAATGTGACAATAAACTGGAAGCGTCAGAGACTGTTGACTGATTTTACAGATATTTTCTAGATTTATATTCCCATTGACACTATTGTATTAGTATTCATTTGTGTTTTCTTATCACGTTATCAACATCTTTTTACACTTTGAAAAATGCAGCACCTTGTCTTTTTGGCAAGCTCATTGCCATAAAGTTTGTTTCCATGTCTGCAGGGCCTACATTGGTGATTACTGAATACTGCTGCTTCGGAGATCTCCTTAACTTTCTGCGCCGAAAGAGAGACTCCTTTATCTGCTATAAACTTGAAGAAGACTGCTACTACCGCAATGTCATGTCGCAAAGAGACGCCACAAGGTCAGGTTCTTTTTCTTGTGTGGTAAAGCAGCATGGTTTATTGTGTGTGTGGCATGAGACAAGAGAATTGGTAGTATTTACTATCCAGAACGTGCGTAGGATGCGAGTATTTGGGCAGCAGCGTGCCTATGTGTTACTGTGCTCAGCTGAGACCAGACTGCTCCTTTCCTCTTCACAGTGACAGCTTGAATGGCTACATGACCATGAGGCCTTCTGCTGCTGGCAACCCGCCATTCGGCTCGTCCTCCGAGAAGAGACGTTCACTACGAAAAGGCAAGCCAGCCATTCATCAAATTGCTCTGTCGTCAAATTGACGCGCTGTAATAATAAGATAGTATTCAAATAATGCTTGTACCGTGTTTTTAAAATGATGCGTGTTCGTCCTCTCAGGTGGATCATATGTCGAAGCAGATGAAGAGGATGAAATGTTTGAGGAGGATGGTCTGTCTATAGACACTGAAGACCTTCTCAGCTTCTCTTATCAAGTGGCCAAAGGCATGGAGTTTTTAGCCTCCAAAAATGTGAGTGTACATTTCATATGATCACATAGTTCATGAAGGGTATTGGATTAAACTCATACCCTGAATTTAAGTGAAATTAAATACATTATGATATTTTTTTGTGTTCAAAAGAAAATACTGGAACACAATAACAAGAACTCCCACAGACTGTCTCACAGCTGAAAAAGATTCAGGATATTTCAGGTTCCAGTATCTGACTTTTATTAACCCATAAAGACCCAGTGCTGCTTTCGTGGCAGTTCTCAAATGAATTTTATCCTATTTTTAAGTGACTTATCACCAGTTACTCTAATATTACGCTGTATATTTTGCATTTTTCAGTTAAAATCAGGTATTTTTCTATATTTATGGTACTGATTATGTAGATGTTCATTAAACCTCAGATTAAGTTGAGGGATATTATATTAGCAACAGAGAAAACTGAAGGAAAAAGAAGGGTTTTTTTGTGAAAATATATTATCTGAACATAAAATAAGGGTCTCCATCTACTGTCATTGATTCAACTCTATGGGTTGTAACAGTGAATCAATATTGTAAAGGATGACGGTGTTTCCATGTTCACTATGGAACCTCTGAATGTCCAAATGGGTCATATCTGAAGACCGTAAAAAGATGACAAGCACCAATTATTTACATGTATTGATAGGATTAATGGATCAAGTGGTATTAAACAGTTTAGATCAGTAGATGATTTTGGTTGCTGGTGGATGATTCGGTCTTTATGGGTTAAGCATGTGGAAGCATCAAACACTTTATACATATACCAGTGTTTTTCAACATTAGGGTTGGGACCCAACATGGGGTCGCCTGAAATTCAAATGGGGTCAGTTAAAATTTCTAGTAATGATAAAAATAAGAAAATTACAAATGATTTTTCAAAAATGATTCAATATAATTAAAACACGACACACTTTTTCTAATAAAAATTTAGTTAATAAAATGCAGGATATAATACCTGAGAGGGCATATGATTGACCCGATCATGTGACTGTTACTATGCTTCAACCTGCCCGGAAACAGTCAGAAAATCAGACCAAACAAAGAATGGAAAGATTTCTTTGCCTGCCTGGCCCTGCTAAGACATCTTCAAGAAAAAATGAGAAGCAGATACCAAAAAGGAAGAGAAAATTTGAACAAAGTTTCCTTAAGTATGGATATACTAGCATCATTCAAAGCAACAGGGTAAAAGCCAAAATGTCTGCTATGTGCTAGCGTCCTGTCAGCTGACAGTATGTTTGTGCAGTAATCTACACTTGGCTTTTCTGCCTCTGTCTATAATAATATACATTATATAGACTAAACATATCTAAAATGAATGTTTATTTGCAACATAGTATAGCAAACTACTACATGATCAAAAACAAATAAATTTTAGCAAAAGACTGTCTCTGTTTGAATGTCTGGGGTCACCACAAATTTGTCATGTTAAAATGGGTTCACGAGACAAAAAAGGTTGGGAACCATTGGCATATATAATATGAATAGACATAGAAGGCACCTCCATTACATAGAAGGTACCATTGCATTTTATGTTAAAAAGTAGTACCGTCCATCACACATATGTCCTCTAAAGATAACGTTTGATGTTAATAAATCCAACATGACAAAAGTTTTTTCAAAATATGTGTACAAAAAGTACACTTTCTTTTTTTTTTTTTTTGGCTGAACTCTAAAGATATATATCAAAGGAAGTGCATCAAAGAACAATATCGCATATGCAGGCACATCATAACGATAACCAAACAGGACATTTTTGATGTGCTGTTACTGTATTGAGCTTTTTAAAAACACAGAGCAGGCATCATGTTTCCACAGCTAGTAAAAGAATCTAAAATGCATGTTGGAGCACGCTGTTGAAAAATTTATTACTTGTGAAGGCTAGAAGATACTGTGCACAGAAAGATCATGTATCAGTGTCAGTGGTTGTGTGTTACAGATGTGAGTGTGGAAATTCTGTGCCAAACTTCATTCATGACTAATTATATTATTGAGTCATCACCAGTATAAAATGCTTAGAGGTCATAGATAACAGTGAACTTTGTTTTTCAGTGTATCCACAGAGATCTGGCTGCCAGAAATATCCTGCTGACCCAAGGCAGAGTGGCAAAGATCTGTGATTTCGGCCTGGCCCGGGACATTACCACAGACTCTAATTATGTTGTCAAAGGCAATGTAAGTGCAAAGTCAAGTGTATCATGCTGTCTTCCTTACAATAACTCCTCCATGTTCTTTTCTTTTCTGGTTTGGAACTGTCAAAAATGATGATTTGTAATATTACGGTATTTTTCCAGCATTATCTAATCTAATCTATCAGATATACTTTCATTTATTTATTTATTTATTTATTTGACAGGGACAGTGCAATAAACATAGAAGAAAATCTGATGTGTTGCACACAGA
>JAPTGZ010000019.1:26194103-26214345 GCA_029814645.1 Fowleria isostigma
AAAATTCACTTGTCTGACAAAAAGAAAGCCACTTAAGAATTGAATATATGGAAGACATAACGAATATAATCAACGTAATTTTAATCATGTGTCACTGAGGAAGACCCTCATACACTTCCATCAGTATGTCTCTTGTCTTGCCTCAGCGTCACTGGCTTGTCAATAAATACATGAATATTACCAAGATGAAGATTTTATGACAGTTGTTACGAAGAAAGGGACCCTGCGAGCAGAAAGTCGTCTAGTGTTGCTTTAAGTCTAGTTAACCATCCGGAAAATAAAAAACAAACAAACAAAAATAGTTTTATAGAGAAAAACAATCCCTACAGTCCTGTTTTGTTGATATCTTACAAACCCTGTGTCTGCATAAAAGCACTGAGTAGACTTTAGTACAGTAACATCTGACATGTTTAGACAAAACTGCACTTTGATATGTTTGTTATTATCACAATGATGGGAAAAATATAATTAAAATTTTAAAAAGACAGACCATTTTAACCTTTAAAAGGTTGTAGCATTATTTTGGAAAAAATATCCAATGCAATGTTTGCCACAAGGAAAACAATGTGTTGAAACTGCACTCAGGTTGATACAAATTTAAATAAAATAAATATACATTTGGATATTAACAATAATAGTATAAATGGAATAAGACATTACTAACTATGAATACATAAAACTTATAAACTAAGGGTATAAAAGTCTTACCTGACCGCCGGTCTGGACTTGTTGCTGCTGCTGTGGCTGCTGTTGCTGTGAAACCATGGACGGTGCCATGGTCTGCCCTGTATTTTGGGAGCTCATCGACTGCTGAGAGGAACACCAGACACCAAAGAGTGAAATCAGAATGGAGGACACACAGATAAAAGAGAGCTAGGACCACTCTGAATCTCTTCATCTCTAACTGAATCCCTCATGACCTTACACACAGCAAATGTGAAATTTTATATCAGAGTCTGTTGTCTTTTGACTGACCTGACTGCTGATAGATGATCTGCGTTGTGACGTCATCTCGACGGCAGAGACCGACTGGCGGCCCGGTGTGCTCCGGTCTCCCTGAATCTTCATCTGTGACGCTGAGGGGAGAAACATAAACATGATGTTCAGATAAAAACTAGGACCGTGGCAGTTATGGAGACACACCGTTAAGCGACAACGACCAGCTGTTGAAAGGCACTTACAGGTCGGGTCAGACACAGCCGTGTGCGAGGATTTGCGTGAGCTTCGAGACGAGGCCGACGGGGTCCGGCTGTGGTCGAAGCGCTCGAGAGCCTCCTTCAAACTGGAGGTGTTGAGCTCAGAGCCAGAGTCCTGAGACTGCTGTGAGGTGAGAGGAGGAGTGTCTCAAACTGGAGCTTGGCATTAATATACGACATCATCGAAGATTACCTTAAGCTACGTAGTCTCACCTTATCTGCTGTGATCTCAGGTGGAGATTCATCTATTCCCAGCTCTCTTCGCTGTTCTGCTCTTACTTCAGCATAACTGTAACAAAGATAGTAAATGAAATATACACATATACAATAAATGACATACTGATTTAAAAAAAAAAACAAAACACAAGGCTATCAATATTATGAACCAAAAACTGTGAAAAAATATTGTCAGCGTTTGAAATAAAATTTTAAATTTACAAAAAAAGGCTTTACAACATTTTAATAATGGAGTTAAAAGTACTCTGTGTTTACAGTGTTAATTAAACTAAACTTGTAGATAATTAAATAGAATACCTTTTTATTATATGTATTAACTTCATACAAAATCCTAACACACCCAAAGACAATGGCTGACACATCTGTTATAGTAGTCTTTTTGTGGGTGATTGTTTATGTGAATGTGATTTTTTAAATGGTACATTTTGTTAATCGTACAATACTTTTGACCTTTTTGAATTGTGTCTTTGTCAACTGGTCCAAAGCAAAATACTAAAACAAAAAAAAAGCAACACTGAAAAGAATAAAGATTAAACTTTGATTTAGTAAAAAATATTCTAAAATATTTTAGAAATAAGTGGAACAAGAACACAAAAAGTTGGCGACACAAGGTTAAGTCCCTCTGCAAACAGCAGTGTACAGTCCCACATGTAAATATTGTTTTGTGTATTCTGTGTTATTAGAATATGTGATTATTAACAGACTAGTTGTCTCATGTACCTTACGACCGTGTGTGTGCAGACAATAAACTCTGGTCTGGAGTTCCACTGGTGGTAGGTGATGTAGTAGTGAGTCTGAAGCCAAATCCACTGTTGCCCTTTGGTGAGGAATCTGTAGTAGCAGGACTTTCCTTTGCCGTACTGCATTACTGAGAGACACGATGGAAAGAAATGAGTTAACATTAACCACTAAAATTGGTTAACTCTGCCTCTCTGTGTGCTCGTCGCAGCCTCATCCAGTTCAAAGTGGTACCCAGAGCTCATATTTCCAAACTCAAATTAGCTACCTTTTACCCTGATGTTAGTCCACTCTGTGATAAATGTCAAATTTCAGACGCTTCCCTTATTCACATGTATTGATCATGTCCCAGCATTAACAAATTCTGGAAAGAGGTCTTTCATACTTTGTCCCAGGTGTTGATGATAGAATTAGAGCCAAACCCTCTCATTGCTCTTTTTGGGGTCACTGAAGGTGAGGTCAGATTGGCCACTGAAAAGCAACGCGTTTTAACGTTTGCCTCTCTAATGGCTTGTCGGTCAATCCTCCTCCGGTGGAGAGACCCCACTCCGCCCACTCATACAGAATGGCTGAAACAGATCATGTCCTGCCTGAAGCTTGAAAAAGTCAGGTATTTACTTAGGCATTCAAGTGGACAGTTTCAGAAGGCATGGAGGCCTTTTTTAAACATGTTTCAGGCCCTATGAACATTTGACATAATCTCAATTTACCCATCCGTGTTCCATGCATTATTGTTATGACAGGCCAATATCAATATTCAAAAGCTCACTGGTAGTGGCTGGGGATTATTTTCTGTTTTTGGTTCTTTATTTTCTTTATTTTATTATTATTGTTTGTATGTGTATGTATATGTATGTATGTAGATATGTATATAAATAATATTTCACTTATTATTACTCATTTTTCTTAATGTGCTAAGATGTTGACAGACATCATTTCATACAACTCTGTAACAAGTGAACATCTGTACACTATGTTGTGAAAACAAATAAAAGATTTTGATTTAAAAAAAAACATTAACCACTTAAAAGCTTGAACAGGCACTGACAATATTAGTGGTAATAATAATAATAATAGTAGTAATAATAATAATAATGCATTTTATGAACATGGTGATTTTAACTCTTTTCCCCGTAAAGACAGCATTTGACACCCCCCACCCCTGTACCCTCTTAAAGATGAGTTTTGACACCTGTTACATCACCAAAGACACAATTTGCCGACCATTAGAACAGGTTCCGTTTTTTCAAATGTAACAGCTGCTGTGATAGGTGGAGGTGACCACGACTCATACTAGTCCAATAGGATTAAAAAAAGGCATTTTCTTTATTCTATTCTCTATTTTTAATTTTCATTTTTTTCTATATTTAAATTGTTTTATATTCTTATGTATTTCTTATTATTGTTTTTAATTAAATTTTTTTTGTTTGTTTTATAAAATTTTAAAAAATTATAATAACAATAACAATAATAATAATAAATTTCACAGATTTTTCCCGAATTTTACCAAAGTGACGATTGTAGCCACTGGAAAAAGAAACAACCCACCCCAAAAACAAAATGTCCCATGGGTAGCCCCAGAAGCATACATATGTTGTTCTTAGTAGGCGTCCAAGGGGGAAACGAGTTAAAAATGAGATGGAGATGAAGCCTTGATCTCCTCAGGATCTCAGCGTGTACAGGAGCATACCCTGCCTTTATTTATAACAGGCGACATGTGATGTATGCAAGGACCTCAGGGAGTGGGACAACACAGGACAGTAAGACTTTACTGAATAAGTTGGAGTGAGGCCTCTCAATGCTATTTAAGTCATGCATAACAACTTCAATTCTAAATGCAACAGGTAGCCAGTATAAAAAACTATTAGACTATTAAAACTACTAGACTCAAAGTCCTCAAAGCAGAGTCTTGGATGAACTGGAGGCAGGAGACTGATGTTTTCTGCTAGCGATTAGAAATGAAGGGGTGAAAATCTTCCGATATATTTAACATATTTAACAAACAGAACTGTACTCACAGTGTTCATGGCATTTTGCAAGGGTCTCCAGGTCATCTACGTGGTAGTAGTCATATCCCGATGTACCCAGGACCTCAAACGGGAGATAACCTATAATAGGTGGAGCTCTGAACAAACACACAATAGCTGTCATTTAGACGAGTTATCTGAAGAGCTCTGTAAACCAGATACTTCAGGTGATGACAAATAGTGCCGAGACAACACCATATGGGGGGCTAAACAAGATAAAACCTGTAGCTGGCTTTACATTACACTGTGACACTACTCGTCGTATGCACTGTTTTGATAAAGAGATAGGCAAACCCAAACCTTTTTCACACAATAAACACCCCTTAGACTCAAACTACTGATAAAATTAGAAAAAAAATCTACCTGTGGTCCAAGAAGAGAAATTTCCACTCCAAACTATGTCTGGAGGTAAACTCCTCGTTAGGCTCTTCGACTGTGCACATCTCCTGTGGAGGTCAAAGTTATTCACATTTACTAGAAAGTTTGAATGGATTAGTACATTTTAAAGAAAAGGAAGTAGGTCATCACTTCATTTGAACATGCAGGAAAGTGCTTCAGTGATTAACTGATAAGTTATTGACCATTTGAATTTCTTTTGAGGTAGAAAAATGCACATCTCCCTAAACCCTGGTTTCTTTCCTCCTATGTTACAGTAAATTAAATATCTTTAACCTTGGGTTTGGAAAAGCTGATATTTTGAATTTCACCATTTAATGACATTTTATAGACCAAATAATGTATCAGTTAATTAAGAAAATAATCAAAACTTAAAATAATAGCTAGCTGCAGCTCTACAGGGAACAGGACAAGTTAGAAGAGTATATTTTCTGCATTAATTTTTCGTCTAAAGAGCAGTGTGGACTGAGGGTTTAGTTTTATTCAGGCATAGATGTTTGGTTGTTCTAAGATGCTTATGGCTCATCATTTGATTTGTTATTTAATAAATTTCTTGAGCCAGTTTCCAACATATTGCATGAAATCAAAAGTGACACATTCATTTGTCCTTAGGAAAGATTTTACACCATACTCAGAGTGCTTTTGTTTTTTAAACAAAGGAGAAGTGGTTGCCAGCAGGGAACTGCACATAATGGTGCACAGGAGCCCAAATGTGTTCGCCTGAGGTGACTGAGTAACCATTACCGTTGAGCCCTGTCCTAATTAAAACTACTTTTTTTCTGGACCTAGAGTGTTAAATACTGAATGTGTGTCGACCAGATAAAAAGGAAACGAAGGAGGTGAGAAGTGGGAGAGCCACTAATGATTCTTACCTTGATAAACTGAGGTTTGGCTAGCCTCACGGTTGCTATGAGACACACTCTGTCTTCAAATGCAGAGTGAAGCGATCGCTGGATCATTCCTTCAAAACTGTTGCGGGTACAGTTAGGCACTGGCAAAAAAGGAAGCGAAAGGAAAACAAACTTTAGAGAATAAACCTTTGAGCCAAATAAACCCACTGAACTCAAGTTTGGGGGAGGTTTAAAAGGCTACTCACCATTATTCAGGGACTTAAAGTTTCCAATGAACTTGACATATTCGTACACAGGGGGCTCTTTGGGGTCAATCGTCCCTCGGAGCATATGGCAACAAAACTCTAACTGGTTTTTTGCTGGGAAGGAAAAAAACAAAATCAAAAACAGTACTTGACTTAGTTTTTGGCCTTTTAAACCCCTTAAGTCGCTATTCCACCTGTGCAGCCATGGTAATGCTGCGCAACGTTTGTAGCAATATACGCATACTATACATCTACACAACCATGAGAAATGTCAGCCTAACAAAACCAATTTTTGGACGACAGAACAAAAAGCACTTAAATGGACAAACATCTAAACCAAGCCAATAGTCTGAGACCAACATGCAGCAGTAAAGTATTATTACTCTACCACTAAAACTCACTGAACAAACTGAAGAGGAGCCAAAATAAAGGTTGCATTCTGATTTGAGGATTACGAATTTTGACTTACCTTTGCTGTTTTCTGATCATGACTTGGTTTTACATGAATTTCTGCTATCAGCTAATCCATTGTTTTGTGTTGCATTGAAATGATTCTGAACAAAAACAGCCCAAAGCTTAAAAGGTTAAGTAAATAAAAGGTTTGTATTTTTATAATCAGCCTGTCCCAAACTTTATTGTTTATTCTCTTCATATATTTGAGAATTTTTATTGGTTTTTGGCCATCAGTCAATAATAATCAGTCTTATAATACATAACATTTGGGCTGACTAGGTATAACTGTACAACATTAGAATTTGATGATAATCCACAAAGGAAAGCATTCAGCTGCAAAATAATAAATAAATACACACACACACACATATATATATATTGAACTTACTTTTCAAATACTCTGGTGTGAGTGTCTCCCCCTCCATGACAGACGACAGATGAGAGGACAGAGCCTTGTACACATCTGAATGTTCTCCAGCAGGCAGGAAGTTCAACAGATTCTGATCCACAAGATCCGACTGAAACACAGACAATCATTTTAAAACTACCGATTCCTCAAATGTGAAAAATATATGCAAATATAATATATATACAAATAAATGATGAAGCTGACATGGGCATAGATAGATAGAAACAAATACATTTTCCTTATAATTAAAATGCTTTACTTACAGGTAAATGTTCTAGTAGGGACGTCACACTTTCAGAGACATAGATTATATTCCCATCTGTCATAATTGCCAGGAAAAAGCCATCTAATGCCTACACACAAACAAATGCAATTATAACTCAGGTCACTGGAAAAACTAGTGCACTTTACATTTAGCTGTCTCACCACCTCACCTCCAACATCAGCTGAGTAAACTCTTCATTACTAAGAAAAGGAGGCTTCCAGTCTTGTCTGATCTCAGTTGATTCTGACTGAGCAGCAATTTCTAATAAAAGAAAGACAAACAACGACAAACAGGGTCAGCTGACGAGTGCACAACCCCAGATTCAACAAATATCTAGCACAAACACATTTATGGCACTTGCAAAAGGTCTTCACCCTTGTGTTTGTGCAGAAAGTCAATACTCTTCTGCAAAATTGTGGACTTGTCCATCTTCCGGGTGTTGCCCGGCAACATGGTACCCAGTTCCTTGATAAGGACATTGAACTGGTCTCTGCGCTTCTTCTCAGACTTGTTTCGGTTCTCACTGGAGGTTAAGAAACACAGTTAATGACATATAGTAGTTTAGACAATGGTTAAAGTTACATTAGCATAAAGGAAAGTTTACAGCTACAGGATGTTAAAAGGTGATACAGATCATTCCAGTGCATGATCTAACAGTGTTTGTCAATGGGGACAGTACCACCGCCAAAGGGGCATCGGGACACTGTCGGGGGGTGTTTGAAACGAGAAAGCTAAAAAGGGGGTGTTGAGAAAGAAATGGGGCAAAAGTCTATATAAGTAACAATATCAATGACATGGGATGGCTTGGAGAGGTAGTATAGTATGATCCAAATACAAAATTACATATCATGACATTATCAAAAGCTCCTTCATATCACTCTGCTTTTTCTTTTATTACATAAAGCACAGGGCTCTTACCGTTTTGTTTTGTCCTTTTCATCTTCCATTGACCCATCAAAGATACTGCTGTCATCTCTGCAGAAAAAACAAACCAACAGTTGGACCCGGTCCTCAAACACAACATATATTTATTATGAGGAATGTAGTAGCCCTTGTGCTCTGGTAGGACCTGCTGTCTCTTGTGTGTATGTGTGTGTTTTCCCATGCTCATTGTCTTGCAAGTCCTAGTGGGCGGAGCTTGTTAACACCCTGAGGTGTACCTGGCCATTCACCGAAGAGTGCATTAAATCTGTCTGTCTTTGTCAGCCCCTCTCTCACCACCATCACAGCACCTTGCTTTTTGTTGCGTTGGCTTCAGCCATGTTAGCCACCTTTCACCCATGACCCCACACTCTTCCAATGGCAAACACACTGATTTACGTGTTCACTAAAATTTGGGGTAATGTTTCAGTGATAAATTTGTACACTTTTCAGTGTTTGCTCTCCTGTTTTTTTGTCATAGCTTACAGTAGCAGGTCATGAAAGAAGTTACTCACATGTCAATTTGATAACTTTCTCCATTTTATTATTATGGTAAATAAATACCACCAGATACTAAAAGTGTGTTTATACCTTTTGGTAGAGTATATGACTGACAAAATTTGAAGATAACATCAGTTAAAGCCCATTTACAACTCACCGGTCAATGCTTGAGTTCATTTTGTATCCTGTTCAGGGTCCAAGAGTTGGAGAGAGGTCTTTTAATCGTGAGGTAGACATTTGTGGTTGAACCTACAAGAAAAAAACATTACATGTTGACGCAATGCCCATGGATTCCAATCACCAGCCGAATAAAACGATAAAACCAAAACGGTCTTACCTTACTGACAGTACAGCCAGTCCAGTGAGAGGATGAGGAAAACACTGCTGGATGAAGGCAGGGTCTGTGTAGTGCAAATCTGTGAGTCTAGGAGGAGAGTCACCAAACGTGTCCCCGATCAGAGGGAGCAAATTTTCCAAAAGGTCCTTAAAGATGTGAGTTTTTCGGCTGCTTTGTGTGTGAATGTGGCACATGGCAGCAACATCTGAGTCTGTAAGAAGCAAAAAAAAAAACAAAAAAAAAACACGGGAGTGAATGATTTGCAAGAAAAATCAATTTGCCAAAACAAGAACTTCAGACAGAAACATTAAAAAATGTAATGGGTGCTTTGAAACATCCACATAAAATATGTATTATGTAGGGGTGTAACGGTACAGACAGATTTCAGTTCGGTATGTTTTTGGTACAGGGGTCTTCGGTTCGGTTCATTTTCAGTACAATGCGAGGAGACCAAGTGAAGGGGGGGGGGGGCTACATGTATTTGTTCGGTACACGTCCAAACCGGACCGAAGGCCCCGTACTAAATCAGTTCAATACAAACGAGTGCACCGTTACACTCCTAATATGTGTTGGGATTGATCAAGCAACAGTTGTTTAACTCCTATTTACTTAATCTCAGATACAACCTACGCTCATTCACAGAAATGCTACAAGGCAGTTACGATAAAGAGAGCCTTGTACTGCAAAGGCATGTCCTTCTAGTCCTTCTAGTATGTCTTAAGTCTAGAAACATGATAATGTGACTTGGATATGTTTGGTTTTTTTTAATCTTGTGATTCTGTAGCTAAACAACCAGATTTTGGTGTTTGGTCTCAAAGAAATTCTGATCATTTCAAGTACGAATATTAGCAACAAAAGCCGTTTTGTTAAATGTGGAATCTACTCCGCATGTTATGGTTATCTACAACACAAAGATAGGCTCATTAACTAAAACAGTGACACACATAAGGAGTAGGGCAATCTAATATGGGAGTCTGGGAGGGATATTTTACATCCATACATGCTCTCCAGATGGCCAGCAACCCCCCTGCTGCACTTTGGCAGAGTATTTTTTTTATCAGCTCTACTCAAAGAGATACAGCAGTCAGGCTGTGTCCGAGCATACAAGAGTACCAAAAATGACAGTCATTTTTTTCAGTCCAATTATCCAATTTTAGCTAATGATTGCTCTGACAAAAGCTGAGGGGCCTGAGAGTGGGAGCAGGAGGTCAGAGTGAGTAGTTAACAGTAGCTGGAAGAAACACAAGAGAGGTAGAGGAAAACAGCCCTCAATCTTCTTGAGATTTAAGAACCATAAAAAGGAAAGGTATTAAAAATCTTCCAAAGGATGTTATTCAGTGGATAGCAAAGTTTTAGATTAATCAAATCAGTTGAAATGTAGGATATGGTTTAAAGATGCAGCAGATAGCAGCATTATATGGTTAAATACATTTCACTTATTGACTGTACACAGATAAATCCTTGAGAAAGTTTAATTACTGTGTCATGATTGATACATCAAGTGCTTGTGGAAAAGCGATAAAGTTTAAAATTAGCCAAACCACAGGACCACCTACAGATGTAGTTTGTGAAGTCCAGCCTTGCCATGGTCCTTCCACAGGTAGGTCTACAATAAGCTGTCAGATTAACCCTTAAAGGCCCAATGGGTCTTCATCTTAAATATGTGACCCATTTATTTCATGAAGCAAGTACTGAGCAAGTACTGTCTGAACTTGTATGGGAAGCAGGTCTTCTCACCATAATGTCCTATTTGTGTTTTTGAGGAAATCCTTGAATGTCAGCCTCCATGTATGCTGACATACAGAACATACATCCAGGTCACTTGACAATTGTGTTCCATATAAATGTTTCTATATTTTTACAGAAAATTCCTTAAAGGCTCTGTGAGCAGGATGAGGAATCAGTGGTGTTTTTCTGGGACAAAGACTACACTTCCCATGAGCACTAGCGACAACTGTCATAAGGGCATAACTCTGACCAGGGTATGCATTTGTTTTGGAGTTAATGAATCAACAGCAGATCTTCTGTACAACTCTGCATTTCTTTTTTCAAGACAACAACTTGCAGGATGCAAAGCAACGAGGTCATGTATGTGAGTGAGTGAATGTTGAGGACACCGAAGTAGACAGTGGTGTTGTCTACTTAGTGGGAGCATTAGCCGAACTAGTTCGGCTGGCGAACGCTCATGTTTGCTGATGGGACACTGACCAGAGTGTCTGAGACACCAGCAAGAAGTGGACCAGAGGGACTGTGTTGGTGCTGCCGTATTAGAAGCTCCTATGGGACCCACAAAGGTTATATCTCCTGCAGGAAAGACTAGCAATGTCTGGGTGGTGGTGCAGCACCGGAGATGGAGGCTCTGGCTGATGATAGCAGAGCTAGCAGCTGTGTACCGGGGAAGATCCGACCACGGCCCTGACATGCCAGCACAGACAGCTAGACGATTGCCGACTAGAGACGGAACTTTCAGACCAACATAGCGGCAGCAACGACAGCTGGGTCAGCGGAGCCTGGCAAAGTGATCTAGTAGATAGGCTAATGTTAAAGGCTAAAGCTCCCTTCCAGACAAAGTGCAGGAAAACAAGTGTTGCACCAGTAAGAAGAGATAAGGCTCCCACATACATACAATTACCCAGTACATTGCGGGCATAAAAATTATTAAAACACTACAAAATTGCTATATAATTTGCAGGTGGGCAGCAGCAGCGTCACACCAGCGTCCACTCAGCCCATTAGCGGTTCAGTGCTAGTTGCTTCATCTGCATTCACAGCGCTCAATCAACTTTTATAATTGTCTTATTCTCAAATGACAAGTTAGTATCCAGGCCCCGGCATCAACATTCAGCTCTGTACAGAGACATTTTAGTCTCACCTTATGAAGCCCTTAGTTTGTGACTGAAACAATGCTAAAAATTAAAAGTTACTGACGCCAAAGAGCTGGCTGTACGGCTACTGTAGAAGTGTTCCCTAACTGTTTGACTGATAACAACACACACACACTAGTCACATCCAATGTTTCAGTGCATATGAATAAAGAACAGAATCATTCTGTACCTGTGGAGAAGAAGAGGGACAACTCCAGATTTGTTTTCATTTATTTTAACTCCCTTTGTTCTCTCTATGGTTGAAATCAATGCTGATGTTTACCGGTGTTTTTTAGCCCATGCTCTTTTACTCTCCTATTTATCTTTGTTCTGTCCTTCTGTCCTTTTTCTGTCAGTCTAGCTCTAATTCCAGTGTACACCATCACAACTACATAAATCCAACAAATCCCTTTCTTCAGGAAAACAGATACATCTTACTTCTCACGGCTAAACTTTGTCTGTCAGCATGGTGTTGTCAAAGAGATGTAACTTTGCCGTAAATCAGTCCGGTCCTGTCAAACCCAGCCAGGGAGCTGAGAAATAGCATTTGAAAATAACCTATTTTGGCTGATAATCTAATTTTAAATTGCAGACTACGATCAGGCATCTGTATAATAATGAGGTTTTTTCAAAATCATTTCCAGCTCCCCACAGTAACTTTAAATGACTGATAGAAAAGTTGCAATATTTTGTGTAATTATAAAATGTGCAAATGCTGGTTTGTGCTCATTAATAGCACTCAAATCACATATTTATAAATGACAGAACAGATTTGTTTAGGATATCTCAGTCAATGATCCCAGGTTTCACTACAACTACAAACTCAACTTGTGATGCTAAAAACAAGAGGGGAAGAAGTCAGCATTGTGAATGTTTATACATCATTTTCATGTTTAGACATGAAAATACAAAAGGACAACATAAATTTGAGCAGGTTTTGTCATGGTCAGCTGAGTTTCAGTTATGTGGTGCCATTTACTGCTCAATAAATGTGACTCCTTTGACACAAATAAGTTACAAAGACCAGCAGGATCCTTATCTAGGATCAGTTTTGTCAACACAAGGGATCAATTGCACTAGTGAAAGCCCTACCAAGGAAGCAGTGAGATGTGAAGTCTAATAAAGAGTTCCCTGTGGATTAAATACAAGTCACTAAAAAAGAAAGAGGCAGAAAGCGTTTGCACCTCTGCTTGTCTCCATCTGGAGAACAGACACACCAAGACTGGAAGAAGACAGAAAGGAACACTAGACATCTTTACAAGCATTAAAGATGGGAGAAAACTAAGAAAGTAAGGAAAATGTCACCATATAAATGTGTATCGGAGGTGAATGCAGCAGTAGCAGTAGCTACAGTGCTGAGCGGTGGTTGTGTAACTGGGGAAGGCAGAGGTTGTATAACTGTGATGTCATCTGTGCTTCACTGACCTGCTGGCCCAATGACCTACTTTCCTCCTCCTCCTCCGATCTAACTTAATCACAGCTCATCAGGCAACACCTCCCTGTTCTTACCAGTAACAGCAAACTCCCTATCAGCATGAATTGTTTAGAAACCAAAAACTTATCAAAGCAGTTTCTCACGAAAGGTGTGAGGTGGAAATTAAACTGATTACCTATCATGTTCCTTCATCTAATCACGTGGTATTAAACACTTCCCGGTGTTTGCTAAACCACGAGAGAAAAAACAAGTGATGCACGTGTGAAAAGGAGCCAAATTTACATTGTTTTGAGTACAGTCAGATATGCAAATCCACAGATGAATTCAGATTAGCACACCTCTCACCTACAGAACTGTTTTTTCATCCCATTACACAGTAAAACAGAGGATGAAAACATTCTTTTCTGACACTCTATCATCTTTTTTTCTATTACATTGTTGCATGTCTGTCTGACTGTGCATGTGTGTGGGTGTGTGCACGAATAGTCAGATGTAGGGCAGCAGAGCTCTGAGGATATGAGTCACTCTGAAGTGGATACATGGCGCCGCTCGTCACGCACCCCGCCACACCCCACAGTGAGATGCCAGCACAGCAACAGTGCCAATGGGCAGCACCATAGCAACCGTCCTCCCCGTGCGAAATAAAAATAGATGTGCTGAATTCCACTTCAGCTCATTCTGCCTCATACAGTGTGAATCATACTATACAGAGTTATTCCACATCAATTTAAGTTTTCTACCTTACATAAATGTTAAACGTAGAAACCTGTGCAGCACAGCAATAATGTATGCTAGTGTTACTATGCTGCCTGCAGTGGCCATCATTCCACATCATTAAGAAGGAGCCAATCACACGCAGCCCCTCTCATCCTTACTCTAGCATGAAGCAGATTCTCTGCATCACAGAGAGCTTTGCCTGCTCAAGAAAAGAGCACAGCAGAGCTAAGGAGCTTATTCTTATGAATCAGCAAACACAAAATAACATCACATAATGGATGACCTATAAATGGACCCTCTGAATAATCAAATAAAAAACAAAGATCAACAATTAATATGAGCAGAGGGATGCAGATTATGTGCTGCTATGCTCTATCATACACAGTAAAATTCCACTTTTAATAGAAGCAGAAAGTATGTGTTGGGTGCTGTCATACCCTGAACCAGCTGGTCTTACCATAGCATGTCTCTTTTTCATCCACAATGTTTCAAAAACAAGGATTTTAATATCCTTGATGACAAACACATCACTGTGCAGATGAGAAATTGCGTTCATCATGGACATCCACGCTCAAAACATTCATGTAACCATCTCATCACCATACTGAACTTACTCACATTTTCTGTTATGCCTTCAGTTTTACGTTAAACACAGGGGATCAAAATATCAATTGGTGGAAAAAGTAGCATAAAGGTTTTCAGTGAAGTGCCTCAAATTAAGTGACTGTATCCAAAAATATAGCAAATATGTAAAAAGGCTCTTCAGTTTACTTTAGTAGCACACCTACATACACACACACCTATGACAAGGGGCTGATTTTTAAGAGTTAGTAATGAACACTGAGCAAAAAAATTATTTGGTGATTAATCTGACAAATATAGAAATTGTAAAATCAGATTTTAGTGGAAATAAGATGAGATTTTAGTGGAAATTATCATTTTTCCATTTCACTGGAATAAATGGGCCTTGTTATTATTATTATTTTTTTTTTAGGCACCTCTTTACACTATATATATATCAAAATATTAAAATAAATCAAAATACCTGAATTTATTAGAAATAACATATTTTTTTTATTAGCAATGAACAGTATCTTGACATAAAATAAAAACATGCATACTCACTGTTAGAGCGAGGAATGACATTCATATCCAGACCTGTGATCATGCAGATCTACATTATTTTTCATACAGTGCACGTTGTCTACAGCTTTATTGTGTGTTTGGGTACTACTTTTTTCCCTCCTGAATGTGACCTTGATCAGACGTGGTCAATTGTCTCACTCAGGGTCGGCTATTTTATAAGCGGGTCTTGCATATAATACTGCTGCTATGTTGCTACTCAAATTGCATTGCTTACATTGTATCTTACATAGAAATAAAAAGACAGGCAAAGTAATATGTCCAAGCACAGATAGATTCTTGCCAAAACATGGAAGCTGCAGGACCTAAATTCAAGGAGAATAACACCAGAATTCCTTTTGTAGCTCTCTCCGGGTTCAAATCAAGAGACTAAATTTAGAGATAGATGATCTGACACTATTTCTCACCGTTGTGTAAAGATGAGGCCAAGGTTCTGTATTGAGCCTGAGTAGAGCAACAGTCACATCTGACACAGTCTGAATCGCAAACACTGATTAAAGCTGTCATCATATAACCACACTACCTCTCTGAAACATAACCGAGTTGCCAAAACCAGATATTTTTACGGCTTGAAAATCCCTGAGAGAACCGGGTAGAAATCCTGAAAGATAATTATCTAATTTTTATCCACTGACTCCAAAAACTACTGTGCACTGCAGCTTTAAATACTCTTCAAATTTATCATATGAGGTTTGAAAACAGAAGTAGGACAATGCAAAATGACAGATTGTGGACACGGTTAAGATCAATCATGTTAGACCCTGTGATGGGGATGTGGCACTTGGCCACATGGCTATTTCAATAATATTTTGGTAAATTGTGCAACCATGGACACTGGGCATTAATCATTACTAAGAGTATCCAATTTTAGTGCAAAAAGAAGCTGTTTTTTGGAGCTGAAGCACTGCAGACAAGGGTCTGTAGGTCTGTATCACAAGATTAGGTAAATTCCTGCTCCATGGCAACCCTTGTGTTTTCTTAATCATCCACGTCACACCCTGACATCCGAGAGCAAGGGATTTATGAACCCTCAAAGATCCCAGGTGTCACAACATGAAGAACGGCTTTTATAACATTTCTAAAAAACTAATTATCCTCAACTTTGCAAATGATGGGTTCCGAGTAGATGTGCTGAATACAATTTAGAACATGCTTTGTAGGTGAAAAAAGAAGGGGAGGTTCTGATCTAAGTGAGGGGAAATATCTAGGATAATGTTATGCAGTTTTTTAAACATAAAGCAAGCAACACATTCACTGCCAAGGAGGTTGTACAAGTAAACAAAAACACATCACATGAATAAATTACTCAGTCACACATCCTGTCTGAGGCAGCATCGACATCCACAGAACAATCAAAGTGATTCCCTCAGCTTCGGCAGACGATGCGACTGTGGCTGCTTTTAATAATGCTGTGGTCATTTAGCCTTTAAGGAATAAAAGCCACAACACAAGCTTGTCAACATGGTCTGCCATTCCGCTCAGTTGTACCCAAAAGTGGGCAGCCAGCTGTGTTTCCACTCAATGCACACACATCCACAGAAGCAGCAGCACAAAAGGACTCTTTGTTTTGCTTTTTCACTCTGCGGCCCACAGACAGAAATGTTTGAGAGGCAAGCAGCAGTGGTTGGCTGGGGCCCCTCGACTGCTGTTGGCCTCCTGTCCCAGCAGAGCAGGACCTCAGCCAGGGGCCTCATACTGTTGCCAAGTGGGTCACTGGGGTTCAGAAAGACGACTGGCAGCACGAGAGGAGCAACCAAGAATAACTACAGCCCACTAAACTAAATATGAATACATATACTAAACAGCTATCCACTCATTAACTAACAATGAAAGGTTGTTTTTTTTTCATGCATCCTCCTCTCTGTGAAGCACGGCCTGTCTACAGTCTCAATGTCCAACCCACAGCACAAGTATATCAATCTGATATGACAAAAGAATATCTATGTACTAACTTCCTTATAATCCCTCCATTTCAGAGTGAAAAGTTACAATAGATAAAGTTCAATTACATGTCCTTAGTTCTGGTTCATTTGTCAAGCCTGAAAACAAATCCAAACCGTTGTTCACTGATACGTTCTCTCTCCAAAGTCATGCTCTGCACATGTCAAACATTTGCACAGAAATCCCAGCTGATACTGGATCTGATCATGTGACGGGGCCCATTAAAACATGTAGGTCATTCCTCTATGGTTGGCATTGGTTATGAAAACAATATTTGATAATAAATCATTATTAAGTGATTTTGCAACACAAAATCAACAAAATTCTAGATTTTATACAGTGGAGATGTCCTGTCTTTCTTTGTTACCTGTGTAAATTAAATATCTTAAGCTTTATCACTGCTGGATAGACCAAATAAACTATTAGAAAACATACTTAGTCAGCAAGGCTGGGTAAAAACGATCTGTAATGTGTGATAACATTGTTCAGTATAGTTAGGATCGTTCTGTCTTGCAATAAAGTAACTAACCTTGCCATCACCCCTGAATTGATACTAATTATGACAGTAACTGAGAGCTAGCTCCGACTTCATCCAACTCCTCAAATGTTTACGTGGTTAAAGCCTTTTGCTCTGTATCATAAAGATGATAAAAATACAAGTTAGAGATAATTAAATAGATTATAAATAGCAAAGAGAAAATTACTAAAATTTAATTACAGTAATTTATTTACAGCAGGTTAAAGCAAACAAACATTATTTGAACATTTCTATATTGTCTAATGTTTTGCAGTACTTATCTACCAAGAACATCTTATACCATATAAAATAAAACAACTTTTTATGAATTGCCCCAAAACAGTTGAATGATGCAGCACACAGTGTGTATGTATGGATAATAATACAATTGAACAGCTTAATAGTATCAAAATAGTTGCTAATCAATCAGGCTTTACATCGTTTAAATGGACAAACTGTCCATATGTTAATTTGAGGAACACTATAGCAGCCCGCTGTTACAACCAAGAGCATAAATGAGAGGGTTCATGGAGTCCAAATGGACTTACCGTCTTACGTCTTTTAGTGATGGTTATCTGTTAACCACTTCACCTCATGGCTGATGTCTCTGCATTCGACTCTTGTCTGGAGCCTTTACCTGTTGAAGGAAAAGGAGAAAATCTAAATTTACACGAGTGGCTTTGAGCAAAGTAACTCACATTACTGAATCCAAAGTAGAACATCTGGGTCACCATGAGCCTCCCACAGCACTGCAGAAATAAGAGAACAGCTCTTAACTCTCACTCACACATACGACTTGGTCTCACTATCCACGTGAGGACACTCATTAACATGATGCTTTATCTAGCTCCTTACCCTAACATTAAGGGTCAAAGCTGAACACCTGACAAACATGTTCATCCACAACTGAGCCTCTGGCCATCAGCTGAAAAGGGGGTTCATCTTCAGGCAATACAAACCTGAGCATCTGTTCATGGAAGTCCATTAATATCGAAGTGCTACTTTGTATGGTCATGGTAAAAAAAAGTACTGCTGAAGGGGTGTGAGGTCTGACTGTGTGTCATGTCAAAAACAGTGTCGACATGCTGCTCATAACTGAACAATAACGTTCAGAAATTGTCAGAAGACTTACAACAAAACATCTCACAATATTATTGTCCTCATCTGTGGAATGAAAATGAAACAGCTCAATAAACCCTCAGAGACCAAGAACCATGTTTATGGTACCCAACCAGTCCTAGTAGGTTGTTTTTCTGAAGTATTTCTATCGTGTCAAAATCAGGTGTTACACATAATCCAATTCAGTAATTACCTTTCATTCAGTTCATTTAAAGTCACATTTTTATGATAATATTGATAACAACAACAATGTTGAAATGTGTTTTTTTCTTTCCTTTGTTAAATTTAATGTAGATGTTTTCAATTTACACATTTTCTGCTCTAATTTGCTAAATTTCTGAAACAATTTAGAGTCATTCCTTAGCTCAAAGTAGAAAATTATGATTAATCTGTGGTGAACAATGATAGGGTCTAAACACTTTCACCACGGAGCCTCTGTCTGTTCAAATAAGAGCTATGTAACATCACCGAAAAGCTGACAAACTCTAACACACTGTTTTAAAGCATATGTGTGAATTAATGGGTCAAAATATTTAGCTTTTTAGAAAAATATCCATTTAAGACACAGATAGTGGTCTTTGTCCGTCAACTCTCCAATTACCTAATCTATTATCACAGGCAAATAATCAATTATTACATCCATTATATATTCAATCCATTGCCCATGTAGTAAAAGGGTCAAAAGTTATCAGCTGCAACGTGTAAAATATGCATGTTTGTTTTCTGATCCCTAAAGTGGAAATCTATACAAAAGTGTTGTACTGATGCCTGATGATTCCACCTGACCCAGTGAAATAACACCATTAAAGAAACACTAAGTAGTTGTGTGTGTTTCCTTATTTATATTACTGGTCACAGTCATGTTTGAAAGTCTGTAGATCCATTTGAAATTGAATGACGAATTTAGAAGAGTTGCTGATGCTCAACAGGTTGGGAAGAAGCCATATTTTGGACTTTGCCGGTCAACTGTCGGGCAGATGGTGCACAAACAGAGAATATTCACCACCAGCAACAAAAATCATATAAACTATGCAACAGTCCATGATTTCACATTCAACTCCAGGCGGATGTCTTGGAAATCTACAGACTCTCCTGTTTTGCTTAACGTCAATGTTCCTGTCTCCACCATCTGAAGAACACTGGACAACTATGGTACACATGGCAACTCTCCAGAGGAACTCATCTACTGTTTAGTAACTGTCATGTAGATAACAGGAATGTTACTGGACGAATGTGAAGTGCATGGATGAGACTTAAGTACAACTGTTTGGCTTTAGCACTGACCAAATACCTTTATCTCATCTGCATGTGCTGTCCGATCACTGGACCAGGACAGTTTACAATCATCAATGACTCTACAAATTCTGAATTGTGGCAGAAAAATGAAGATTTTCAATCACGTGAATCTATGTGGGTGTGGTATGTGGATGTGCGGGATGGTGGGGGTTTGAGGCTAAATAAAATAACTATGTGGTGAGTGCATTATATTTGAAATTTTTATATTGTTAGGATTTTTAGATTTCAATTTCTAATTTCTTAAATTGGATTTTAAATTTTAGATATTAATTTTCAGATTGGTTTGCTTTTAAATTGTTGAGTGCCTCGCAGTTTAAATCATTGTACAGGATCCCAAGAGAAAACACCATCTAATTTTGTATGCACTATTGTTGTATGTGCCAACTTAATAACAATAAAGTTTGATTTGATTTGACACACAAATGTGGCAACAATGGTAAACGATACTACGAATGATTAAAGCTGAAGAAATTTAATGATTAGAAATGGCAGCAAAATTCTGGATCGCAGTACTACATAAATTCATTCATTCATTTATAACCTTTATTTAACCAGGAGAAAAAAAAGCTCATTGAGATTAAAAATCTCTTTTTCAAGAGTGTCCTGGCCAAGACAGCAGCAGCAGCAGAAGTTA
>JAPTGZ010000019.1:26222404-26235585 GCA_029814645.1 Fowleria isostigma
GTGGCTGGGATAGGCTCCATGCGACCCCCGTGACCCTAGTGAGGATTAAGCGGGTTAAGAAAATGAATGAATGAATGGGCGTGGCCTATCCCAAGTGAAGGTGCATACAGTGTGAGAGTTACAGGCCAAAATACCTTTGCCTTGGTTATAGCACCCCCTGCTGCTGGACATATGTGAATTTTTTTTTGTCTGAGGTATGTGCAGGGAGGGGTCTTGACCAACTCTCCAAATTTCACGGCTTTGTCTTGCACGATCTAGCCTGCAGCACCACTTTTATCAACAGAAGAATATAAATAACAATAATAATAATAAAAATCAGAACAAAAACAATAGGGTTCCCAGATCCATTATGTCTGGGAAACACATCTGCTTGCATAAATGTCCCCTGGCCCCCCTGGGCTTGGACCCCTAATAATGTAAAACCAGAGGAAAGTCTGTTTAAATTCACCAACTTATGACTCAACACTGAATTAAGAACTGCATTCAGTGATAATGAAGAACTGCCTTTGTCTACTTGGTTGATTTATATTTTACCACTGTATTCCTTTAGTAGAGGGTGCTTCTTTAAAGTTACAACTGAAGTGTGTCACCTTTAATAATATTTACTTACATTGTGAAATACTTAATTCCAATAGTTTTTTTTTTTGTTTTTTTTTTACATCTAAATACTGTTTGTCTTATTGTTATTTAACTAACATAAATTATTGGACACTGTCTTAAACATGATGTTTAAAAATGTAAACTCAGCACTGTCTGCTTTTAATCCTGTGTCCAGTTTAAAATTGACTTTTTAAAAAAAAAATTATATCATAATACATTCTATCATAATACAAGGGCCCAATAGCAATCGTTCAACCAATCAATCATCCAAACTGTATAAGTATTTAACCCTTTATCTGCTTGCTCATCCATATGGTTTAGCAGATTTTGAGTCTCTATGTTTCAATAAGTGGACTACCAAAGTTATCTGAACTTAACTGAGGCAAGAAAGATTAAAATCACTAAAGACAGTTTACTATTTTTGGTGAAAATATGAATGATCTGAATACTTTTTTTTTTTTGGCATATCATAGTAAAAGAAGCCTTCTTGATCATTATTACTTTATTTGATACCACAAAAAACTTAAAGTAGATATGTAATGATGTGTCGCTTAATGGTAAGAGTTAAAAAATTAGGCCAATATGAAATAATGGATTATTTGCGATGAAATCAAAACCTCTGTTTATCTACTGTTGTAAATACTAAATATTTAGTGGTACATCCTGAATATGTTGAAAGAATTAACTTAATAAACAATTTTTGCACTTTTTGAGTATTAGTAAGTAAACTAAAAGAAAAAAAAAATCTAGAAATTACTCACCCAAGAGAATAAGAAATGCAAACAAAATTTTTTTCATCAGGTTTGTTTTATTGGTGGGGTAGTTAAAGGGTTAACCTTGTTGTATATATTACGGTATATGCTAACTTTGGGGGAACTCTGAGATAAATCTGTTGTTTATTTCTGTACGTGGATGTGGATGTTGACACTCGTTGTCACATGATTCCGTCTGTCATAACCCGGAAGTCAGAGGGCGGTGCTTTAGAAGGCTCTGTGTGGCTGGAGAACAAGGTAACCGCTACTTTTAATGTTTATCCTTCTGGAAATAGAGTATTTTTGGTATAATAAATCGGACTTTTAGTTTGGTGTTTCGTTGATGCAGTGATTATCTTTGCAAGCGGCTATTTGAGCGTGTTAGCCTCTTTAAGCTAGCAGCAATGTTAGCGGTGGATATGCTAACAGGAAGGACATCAAGGAAACTGTTATAATACGATGGTGGCATTTATTTTTGGTTTTGCCTCAATGCTGTGTTATTTTTAGACCAGTGTTAAATTTAATATCCAACACCATGGGATCTCTTTAGTAGTGTTTCCACTCCATTTTGCTGGGTTTCTTTTCTCTTTGTTGTTAGTGAACTATGTCAATGTAGCTCCGGTTATGAGAAGTGTTAAGGAAGCTGTAGGTATTTTAAAGCATCATGAATATTTTTTTTTACCTTAGAATCATAAACCAGTTAGCAATGTTTATAATTTATCAGGGCATAAGCGTCAAACATTAGTCCTCTGTCACTAATCTGATACCCAGGAAATTATTTAAGCCTGCAGGATATGATGAATCAAATTCCACTGCTTGTATTTGCCATGAATTTTGTATGAATATGTCTTATGGCAACAATAATATGTACCTGTTATGTATACTTGATAGCATCCACCATGACAGCTATCAAGCATGCTCTCCAGAGGGACATCTTCACACCCAACGATGAGCGCCTCCTTGGCATCGTTAATGTCTGCAAGGCAGGAAAGAAAAAGAAGAACTGCTTCTTGTGTGCAACTGGTGAGTGAATAAGAAATGACTGTATAAAACTAGATCTAGAGTAGAAAGTACAATGCATAATAATACTCTGTACAATAAATGAAAGCATAAGAATGGTTGTCAGAGTGTGAAAGAGTTGATCTCATTTCATTTTATTGTTTATTTTGAGCTTGTGCACTCCATGTACAGAACATGTACATTTCATTATATGTACACAGATATACATAAAGAATTTGCTGTAAACACTATATACATAGGGAATTTTACACAAACAATATACATAGAGAAATATAGATAGACATTGGTTATAAACATGTGTATACAATATACATAATACATGAATATATATGGCAATTCACTTTTAAATTATCTTTATTCTGTTTGTTTAGTTACCACAGAGAGGCCTGTCCAGGTTAAAGTGGTGAAGGTGAAGAAGTCTGACAAAGGGGACTTTTACAAGCGGCAGCAGACCTGGGAGCTTCGAGATCTGACAGAAGTAGACGCCAAAGATGCAAGCAAGGTTACATACAAATTATGTTTCTCACTTAAATATTATGACTAATATTATGAATGTTTCCTTGAAATAGAGTATTATTATCTGTCAAAATATGCAATATTATCATGTAATGAGTGACTAAGGACTACTATTTAACAAACACTTGTCTATTACCCTAATGGCAGAATGATATTTAAAGAGAAAATCCCTACTTCTCAGTTGATTTTAATCCTTTCATGCATGGTGGTCACTCCAGTGGACAGCTATTCTACAGCTGTGCCATTATATATTCATGGGTTTTATCGTTTTAATTCCATATCAGTCAACACAGTGGATGCTCATGCATCCTCCTATACACTGACATTTATACCATTACTGTAACTCTGTTGTTCCTGATCAACCTGATCTGCACTAACATGTTTGAATGTACATCATTTCCTAGTTATTAGACTGTAATTAACAGTTTTTTAAACAACTTATGGTTTTTCTTTGCATATTATCTCCATGAAGTGAGTAATAACTAATATTAGGGTACAATAAAATGTGAGAAAAATGTTTAAAAAAAATATTTTTATAGTTTTCACACAATATATCATTTTCTGTTATTGCATTTTAAATACATGTTTTTTGCTTCAAAAATTAGTGGGCATTTATGTAGCTCCATAAAAAATAGGTTCACAAAAAAAAAAAAAAATTAAATTACATTGTTTTTTTATGGCTAAGGAGGAATGAAAACGCTCAGGGAAAAAAAATCTTGATTAAGGTTCTCATAATTCCTGCATGAAAGGGTTAAATTGAATGAAATGATAGAGGGAAAAAAAAGACTATTTAAGTTCTTTCTTTTTTTTTTTTTAAGAAAATTACAATTAGGTATTGTCATTTTATTTATTTTTTATTTAGGTCCTGTTTTTGCCTCAGTCAGTGTTGATGATCTTTTGCTTATTGTAGGAAAACCCTGAATTTGACCTTCACTTTGAGAAGGTGTATCGGTGGGTCGCCAGCAGTACAGCTGAGAAAAACTCCTTCATCTCTTGTATCTGGAAGCTGAACCAGCGTTACTTGAGGAAGAAACTGGAATTTGTGAATGTCAGTTCCCAGCTGCTGGAAGGTGTGAAACTGCTCTGCCCTTGGCTACCCTATAACCGCATGCTCCTTTTTCCAGCTTTGACTATATTTGTTTAAAGGCGTGCCTTTTTCTCTTGAACCTGTAGTATTGACCCTGTCAGCCATGTTTGAGGTATTCTAATTTAGCTCAGATATGAGAACGTTTGCTGGCTTTTGCTTTATTTTATTTATTAATAGCATGTTTAAAGATACAGTGTTCAGCCTCTTCTTTGATTCCTGGTTTGTGGTATGGCTTTTCTGTGTTAAATTCTTCTTTATTCTCACTTTTCTCTCTTAAACTTTCTCTGGCCAGAACTTCCTAAAGCGGAAGGTTGGTAGGACTTAACTCCCCCACCCCATTCCTCTCCATTGTAATCTCATGACCTCAAACCACCATTCTCATATGTAGACCCTCATCCACTTGAAGCTCCTGATGTTTGAATGTACCACCTAATAAGGAATGGGCATGGTTCATTGTTTAAATAATCATAACACACATTTAGGTATATGTTTACATCACTGCTAGCTTTTCTGACATGCTCATTTCACCTTAATAAAATTATTCACTGTTTGTTATTGTATATTGTATCTAATATAACACAGTCATATTTCTAATGTATCCAGACCAAAATAAGTGCAGTTGATTTGCATAAATATGTTTTTGCAAAACTCAAGTAGTCATGTGGAAGGTTTGTATTTGCCAGATAGAGACAAGTATGTTTACCTGATTGAGCCATTCACATTGTCAGTAAGCCCACCACTTGATGTTTCTGAATTTATAACATATCTATAAGTTTGAAATGAAAGCTTTTTATTTAGGCCTTATATGACATCATATTTGTTCTATTGGTGGCAGTTTCTTTCCTGATCTTCTGAACTAGTGTTCAGCATTAATGAGTAGAGCAATAGTGAAAGTGGCCCTGGACGTGTTAATACCCGTAGTTGTCTGTAGAACAGGTATATAACACTTGAAGTGCTGGACAGTACGTGTTTGTGGCATTAATGTGGACATTACATCTTTTTTTTTTTTTTGTCTCTGTTCATTCATGGGTTTAGAGTCAGTGCCAAGTGGTGAGAGCCAGAGTGTTGCCGGAGGAGATGAGGACGCTCTGGATGAGTACCAGGAGCTCAGTACCCGTGAGGAGCAGGACATTGAGAGTATGATGGAGATGTGTGAGTACGCCATTTCCAATGCTGAGGCTTTTGCAGAGCAACTGTCCAGAGAGCTGCAGGTTCTAGATGGGGTGAGTTAAGCTACTGCTGTATTGTGCATCACAGCTCCACATAGTTTGTGTTTCAGCAAAATTGTGAACATTTTTTAAAGTGTATTTTTGACAGTATGGATCTTAAAAAAAAGTATTTGAATAATCATAAACATTTGTAAACAGGGATTAATGCTGATGAATAAAATAGATTATTATCATCATGGTATGATGGCAATATTAATTGTGTAGAAAAATAATTACATTTACTTGCATAAACAGTTCAATATTTGTTTTTCCTATTTCAAGGCTAATATCCAGTCCATCATGGCATCAGAGAAACAGGTCAATATCCTGATGCAGCTGCTAGATGAAGCCCTGGGTGAAGTAGACACAATTGAAGGCAAGCTGAGCAGCTATGAAGAGATGCTTCAGAGCGTCAAGGAGCAGATGGACCAGATCTCACAGAGCAACCGCCTCATCCAGATCAGCAACACCAACAACGGCAAACTGCTGGACGAGATTCAGTTCTTAGTGGTCAGGAACATATTTCAATTTTGCTTTGATCACACTGGATCATACTTAATGCATCTAATGATTTTTCCGGGAATATATATTCCATCTTTATGTTTTTAGAATGACCTTTGTAACAACTATGTCATAAAATGTTTAAATATTGGATCTGCTTTTTGAGATACTTCAAACTAGATTGGATGTTTAGGACAAAAATGAACAAAATGTGCAATGCAGTAAGAACTTTTAAAAATATCAGTCACCAAAGAAGATGTAGCATCTGTTTTAGCTTGTTATGACACAACTTCATCATTCTGTCTGTAGAACTACATGGACCTGTCAAAGGGACACATCAGGGCTCTGCAGGAAGGAGACCTAACCTCCCCCAAAGGGATCGAGGCCTGCATCAATGCCTCTGAAGCTCTTCTGCAGTGCATGAATGTGACCCTCCGACCAGGTTTGCAGTTATTTCAATTTTTTATGTGGTCTAAATCCGTTAGCAAGACTGTAAGAAGTTGCTAAAAAATGTATTTTATGAGGACATTTACACAATAAAAATAAAATGTGATCATTGTTTTACAGCCATAATTGTCTTCAATTTGAGTATTTAGTAAAAGTATGTCATTTTACTGCAGGTCATGACAAGCTGATGGCCGTCAAACAACAGCAGCACCTATTTGCTGAGCTGAGAGACACCTTTGCCCGCCGCCTTACTAATCACCTCAACAATGTGTTTGTTCACCAGGTAACAGGCACAGTATATGTCATTAATGTGTGTTTGTCATTTCAGCAGTACTGGATAGTTTCACGTACAAGGTTATAAGGCAGTCATTTATGTTATATTAACTTTGTGTAGATCTCTGTGTCTTTTCTGGACCTTAAATCGATAGAAGCCAAGTTTACCAGAAACGTCAATTACAACAACTGTGCATTTAATGTTTAATTAAAAATAGATTCTAGAACTAGTAAATCATTTTTAGCAACCGTGATTGCAATAGGCGATTAAGTTATACAGGCAGAACATATAATTTTTCTCACTTATTTATAGACACTGTAGTGTGTGGACTTAAAAGCTGTATTTTTTTTCTCCTTAGATAAATATGCTTTACTAAGTGTTTTTGAACTCAACATATCTAAATATTACAGAATATCTTAATAAATTAGCAGGCGAGGAAGAAGAGGACCTTTTGTTTTAACAGATCTAGGAAATAAACCTTGGCTGTGTTTGGAATTGCATATAGGACACTGCATAGTGCAAATATAGGCTCATCTGAGATGCACTGCATTTTGACTGGAAAGAAGATGAGAGCAGGCAGAAGAGGAAGGGTTAAATTCAGTCAGTAAAGTCAGAGTAGACTCAGAAATTAGTTCACCTTTTGAAATTTTTTAATCATTGTCTTTCTATTAAATTTTTCTTATCTATAATGCAAACAGTAATGGCAATGAACAAAACAGAACTGTGTATTACAGAGAAGGGAAAAAAATAATTAAATTTGAGACTCGGGTACTGATAGATAAATCGATTTTGAGCTTGTGCACTCCATGTAAAATATTTATTGTATGCATTTCATTATATGTACACAGATATACAAAGAATTTGTTGTAAACACATAAAGAATATATACATAAAGAAATGTACATAAGCAAATATGCATAGAGAAAAATACAATTCACTTTTAAAATACAACCCTAGCCGCCCAGAAGACAGGGTTCCTACACAAGTATGGAAAAGTATGGAAAAACATGGAATTTGATTTTATACATTTCCAGGTCTGGAAAAGTATGAAAAATGGAAACAAAGGTATGAAAAGTATTCATGTCTCCAAGAAACATAAAATTATGAATATCTAAAAAAGAAATGGATTGATCTGTTTTTCTTAAGGTGCTTGCAAGTGCAGCCAAAAATGCTTATGAGAGCACATACTGCACAAATTCAATATGTACTGCTCAAAAAGGAGTGGGGAGAAGAAAACTTAATCAATTCCACCCTCATCTCAAATCTATACAACAAAAACACATTACTTTCACTTCCTTAACGATAAAGTTACTTCTGTTCAGAGTCCTAAGAATGAAAAAATGAAATAATGAAAACAAACTAATAATTCCATAATTTATTTACATGATACACATCTATTTACTCAAATTTCAGAAGTTATTTAAATTTTTTCACCAAGACATCTGGAAATTTGGGTCTGGAAAAAGTATGGAATTTTGAAATTTTAAATGTGTAGGAATTCTGAGTAGAAGTAGAACTTATTTTCTCCCACCCTTTTACATTTTCTCCCTTTAATCTGAAGCTCTGTGTTATTTATCAAAAGTATCAGATGATGAAGAAATCACAAATCACATGACCTCAAACAAAAGTAGAGGCTGAATATAATGTAATGCATTGTGGGTACATACTTATTTATTACTGCTTTTAATCAGAAACACTGTTTATTTGTGGATGGTATGCCGTTTCGAACACAGTCATCTTGTTATCCTCACATCATGCCTTTGTGACCTCCCCCACCCCTTGGACGGCTGCAGCGACTCCTGTTATTTTCCAGGTTCTCTCTCTCTCTCTCTCTCTTTTTGTCTTTCCGTCTCCTCCCCCACATCATGAACTTCCTGTTTAACGTTGACACTCTTAGCTGGGCTTTCCTGTGTGGTTTCCTTCCAGTTGTATTCCCTACTTTTCCTGACTCTGTGTTGCTCACTTTGAGTCATCCCACTCTGCTCTCTGTCTCTGTGTCAGTTCAACCACTTCAGTCACTTCAAAATGACCATCCCTCAGTTCTATAGGTCCTCCTGTCTGTCGCTTCCAGTGAGTACCCTCACGGCAACCCCCATGTGCCCCCCACTTTGCTACTTATATTCACTCTAACTTACATGTCACTATGTAAGAAACCTCAGGCCTTCAACTAAAGCCCATAATTTATTGCATGGGTTATGTCTCTAACCACTTAACATCTCTCATTTCATCTCAGAGCTGAAGAGGCATCGTCCATCTTTTTTCGTCTTCACTCGGCTGAGGGCTTTTTTTGTTTGTTGGGGTGCTAACATGGCTTTGTTGCTAAAGGTCTGATAGCATAATATCTCGTGCCTGTCTGCTCTATGTGCATGTTTTGAACAAAAAGGTCAAAGGCAACTGAAGAGAAGATCAGAATGGCATTGAGAGTCATGTTTTTATAAGCTTGACTTTGCGCATAGTGGAAGGAGGAGAAACTGATTTTAGCAATATGTTATGAATTTACGGTAATAAAAAACATCCAAGGCTGAGATGTGACAATAAATAATGCAAAGGATGGTAATGTGTGTTGTGTATGCTATGAAAGATGGAATAGAGTTTTTTTGGGTCTTATTCGAGATGTTTTTTTTAATTGTGTCTCTGGTTTGTGTCCTTCAGGGCCATGATCAGAGCTCTACCTTATCCCAACACACAGCGGAGTTGACTCTGCCCAAACACAGCCCCCTCCACAGAGACCTGCTGCGCTACGCCAAGTTGATGGAGTGGCTGAAGAACACCCACAGAGAGAAATACGAGGGCCTGTCGAGGGTGAGGGCTTTAATCAGACAGCAATGCTCAATGGTCAGATGTGGTGTTTGGCTTCTGAATAAATTTTGTCTTCCATTTTACAGACCTATGTTGACTACATGAGTAGACTGTATGAACGAGAAATCAAAGATTTCTTTGAGGTTGCCAAGATAAAGATGGCGGGTACAACCAAGGAAGCTAAGGGAAAGTTTGGTAAGATTTATAAGTCAAAAGGATTCTGGCGTGTAAAAATAGCACGCCGGTGGTATTGTTTTTAGTGTATGATGTCATCTTTTCTAGACTTGGTTTCATCACCAAAGGTTAATTTAAAGCTGCGGAGGACTTTCATCACCAATTTTTCGTCAAATCTGTAAAACCCAAGTCATAGCTTAAGTATCACGAATCCGTAAGTCTTCCCATGATTACGCACCGGAATCTCTTCCCTCACGGTGAACAATTTTGAGGTTTATTCCACCATAGACAAATCCATGTGTTTACAAATATATCCTTAGGTCACTTGGGCATTTTCAGAAATTATTCACGGTGTTGCATGGTGGGAATTGTAGCTCCACGCAGTAGCAGCAACAAAAAAGTGTAGAGTAAGCGAAAGCCAGTGGGTTCTCTCTGCATGAAACTCCAATTCCCACAATGCAATGCTGTAAAATATTTTCACAAATGCCCAAGTTCCCTGCCGATTATTATTTGTAAACATGTGGTTGTTAAGTTTAGTCAGTGTTTTGCAAAGCTACCTTTAAAATGCAAACTTTATATGAAGCAGAACTAGAAACTATCAACCGTTTAGTAAATCTCAGGTTGTTCATCTAAATGGAAATTAAATTGCTCGTCCATATGTTAAGTCTATGTGCTGCTGGGAGTTAGTAAAAAAATTCCAAATTATACTTGGGTGCAACATGATTTATTGTGGCTTAAAGATTAATCCTTGTTTGTGCAATCCTACTTTAATATGTTGAAATTTACTCAGATGTTTTTGTTTAGTAGAAACCTTTTTCTTAGTTGAATTTGCTGAGATCACTTGAGTCTCTGTGTAGTTTTTAATCCATGATCATAACCTAAGGTACTATTCATGTACAAATTAGGAAACAAGGCCCGACTCTATCACGACATCTTCTACTTTCTTCCCAAAAATCCACCTGTGTTTCTTACGTGGTGATGTTCTGCTTCTTGTTTTATCCTATATTAATATTTCTCCCACACCCAGACACTCTAGTTCCAGTAGAATATGTTCCATTTGAGTTGGACTCCTGTTTGTTTTGGAGCTTTGGTTTTGGCAGAGTTCTAAAACTCGGCTTTCTGCATTCTGTGTCGGCTTTTCCTTGTGAAAACAAAAACAGGGAATTTGTTTTCCAAAGGTTTGTCTTAGCATACCTATGCCACTGAAGTGCACGTCAGCATATGTAACTATGTACATCTAACATCTAGCCTCACCCCTCCCATGCTGCATGTTTTAAGCCTAACCTGTCTCTGTCTTTGATGCCTGCCTTTCTAACTGGCTGCAGCCACGCTTCCGCGGAAAGAGAGTGCACTCAAACAGGAAACAGAGAGTAAGTATGGAGCAAATCCACTCTTAATTCCCCAATCTGCTTCTACCACTGTGCACGTCATAACTTCACTGAAGGCATTCTTTTGCTCCTTCACCTCCCAACACATAACACCTGCAAACCCTTCCCTGCTTTGTACCATGTGGTTTGTGCTAAGTCTTCATTACACAACTGTACGCCCCATCACATACTGCAATTCGATGCCTAAAAGAAGCTTAGCACTGATATCCATATTTTCTTATGTTTTGGGGTTTACTTTTTGATTCTCAGAGATGGTTTGACAGAATCTCTTCATATTTTATGCAAATTTTCACAAGAATAAGCTGGTTAGATTTTTGTGATCAAAGGTCAAGGTCACTGTGACTGAACAGAACGTGATTATGGTCAAAACGCAATGTTTAGTGATGATATTGTACATACATGTCAATATAGTGAGAACTTCCATTTTACCAAATGCCATATGCAGTATTACATGAGTCTGGAAAGGCCTCGGTGTAAACTGCATCTTCACTAGGGAGAAGAGGTAAACTGCTTAACTTTACAGTGGTCAAAAACATTGACTTAGTTTCAGTTAATTCATTACAGAAAAGATACTAAGTCCCAAAAATTAACTCAGTTATTTGACTCACACATACATATTTGACTTCTTTTGCTCCTGAACACATAAACATGTACATGTGATTGAAGTGGATGACAAATTGTTTTGGTTCATTGAATAGAAAATTTATTTAAAAACACATAATTTAAGTATGATAAGAATGTAAATAGGGAGTATGAGTATAAGGGAATATTAATTTGCAAAAATCTAGTTTGATTTCTATCAGAATTATTTTTGATGTTTTTCTCACAAATATTTGTGTAATTCATTTACATTAATTAACCACAAAGCATGTAACTGGATTATTTTTTATTGCTTGACAATCTTTATTTGTTTTTTAACTGATATTAAGTTGTACATATTCTGACATAATTGACTGCAGCCTGACCAGTATTGAGGGAGAAGAGTTCACACTCATACAGTGAATAACACTGTGTTTGTTTGCTGTGTCAGGCCTACACGGCAGCTCTGGGAAGTTGACAGGTTCCACCTCCAGCCTGAACAAGCTGACGGTGCAGGGCTCCAACAGCCGACGCTCCCAGTCCTCCTCGCTGCTTGACATGGGCAATATGTCCGCCTCGGATTTGGACGTGGCTGACAGGACAAAGTTTGACAAGGTGACAATGTTAAAAAATATGCATAGCTTAAATACTGATGCCCTTTGTCAGGGTATAAGGACGAGCCCCCAATTTGTCAAGACTGGCTCAGAGTGCTTGACAATAACACACATAGGACGGGAACGTTTCCAGTACGAAGAGGTTTATTAGTACAGGAGCACTGAAGCAATACACGAACACGAACTGTAATCGGTAAAACGTCTGTGAAGATTGGCGAAGAGCACATGTGGCGGGACATTTGGACAGTAGAATACTGTTGTGGAAGTCTCTGTCCAGACTTTACTGTTCTCAGTGTCTTCAGTCTTCAGTCTGCATCTGTTCAGTTGATCTGCGAAGAGAGCATCCAGTCTCCAGGAGTCATTTATTTTATACTGTCAGGCCACACCCACTGGTCACCTAAGAGACACTTAACCAAACACCTGAGGAGATAGTGAGAGAGAGAAAGGGGGTGTGCCCTATGGCCGTCACACCTTCTACCTTTAAATCTTTAGAGGGCACTCATAGAAATACTCTGGAATTCAAAATTTCATTCATAGTTTGTCATTTGAGGACCTAACAAAACTTTATTACTTTTGTGAATTTTTTTTTCTTTTTTTTTAAATTATAAATTAAATTAAGGTAAATGAAGTTACCATATTTGGTTCCTTACTCATAAGTGTCAAAAATATATAAATAAATAAGTGGTGCCAGGCACAACAAACCCTATCCCTTACATGTATGTCACCTATTAAAAGTAAATGAGAAGATTTTTAAAAATCATAAAAAATTTTCACCTTGACCTAACTTTCCTAAAATGTAATGAGATCTATTCTGGGTCACTGACAATCTATAAATTCAATGTGGTATGAATTGAACCAATAGTTTTGCTGCTAAAGTGTTAACAATCAAACCGAACCAAAAACAATAGCCCTTGCCTCCCCTTCGAGGGGCGGGGTAAAAATCCAAGAAGTAAATATAAAAAATACAAGTAAAACACATGAAGGGAGAAAAGAACATGTATTTTAGAACATCAAAACATCACTTTTAAAACATTACAACATCATAAACAAACAAAGACACCTGTCAGTGTTATCGCTTTGAACATCATTCCTTGCATTAGTACCATTACTTCATGGTACCTAACAAAGCAGGTACAGTAAACCCTTGTTTTTCGCGGGGGTTACGTTCCATAAAGAACCCGTGATAGGCAAAATCCGTGAAGTAGAAACCTTTATTTTTTTT
>JAPTGZ010000019.1:26251197-26263608 GCA_029814645.1 Fowleria isostigma
TTTATTTTAGCCTATTGTTATTTTATCTTATTTTATTTTTATTTTTTAGCAGTATTTTATCCTATCTGAACTTGACTTTTTTTGGTTGCTTTTAAGTCTTTTATATAGTTTTAAGTGTAAGAGGGTATTTTTTTGTCTTGTATAATTGCAGTTGTATTTATTGTGTTCTATGTTTTTGTGTGTGTACTGCTGCTGGATTCCTAAATTTCCTTCAGGTTCAATAAAGTATTTCTATTTTTATTTTTTCCTACTTTAAATAAGTTATTTTTAAATGGTAAATGGTCAGAACTTATATACGGTAGTGCTTTTCCATACCTTCGTAGTGCCCAAAGCACTTTACAAAGCCTCACATTCACACACACATTCATACATCAATGTGTGCGTGGGTACTTTTGAGAAAACTTTTACTGTGTCAAACCAAGCTTCTCTTCATTATTATACCTCCTGAGAAACTTTTACTAAATTACCATTATGTGATCTTCACCGACACAACAGTTGTTTCCTGAGTTATTATAGCCAGACAGATCATTCATAATGGATGACCCTGTGGCAACAGCTTTGATGGATTATGGAGCCTTGGGATGAATGAAAATGCTAATATGTTTTTACCTGCATGTTTCAATGAGCTGAGAGTAATTTAAAGAACACAAAGGTTTTCATTAAAACTGATGTTGATTAATGTTAGATTAATCAGTCAATTGCAGATGAGTGACCTCACACACACACACACACACACACAGGTTGTCACTCTACCTGTAGATCACTGACCCATTACTGAGAACAAGCTCACAAGTCATCAAGCACAAAATTAGATAAAGTTTTTCATTGCTTTCCAGGAAATATCTGGAAATACCAATACCTATAAAATTACTTTTCATCATAGTTTGCCGGGGAAAAAATCTATTTAATCAAAAAATCTAATTTGTAGATCACATCGAGTTTTATTTTTAGAAAAATCGATTTTCTTATCACACAAAAAATATAGGCATTTTGAGTTTGCCAACAACATGTCCTTCTGGATTACCGTAGTTCTATGAACTCGAACCCTCCCTCCCCTTCCCCCACGTGAATCACAAGCCACTTTTACTCAGAGATCCTGGAAAAAAGATGAGATGTGATTCCACCTTTTTTTCCCACCACTGACTGATTTAGGGCCTTTTCACACAGCGTACTCAAGTCCGTATCTGAGTACACTATGCACTCGGGTCCGCTTCATTTTGTCCATGTGAACGCAAATGTACCGTAGCAGTGTACTGTACTGGAGTACAGATGAGAAAGGTGGACTCGAGTACGGACCGCCTGTATTCCAGTACAGTACAGGTGCATGTGAATGCAACTGTACCGGGGCCCGGGTCACAGACACTGGACCGGATGCTCGTCTGTTTATGACTCCGATTACAGAAGTGACCTAATCAACATCAGACCGTAGACGGTGCCAAAACATTCATTGTTTGAATCCGCCATACAACAAAAGGACAACACCATTGTTAAAGGTAAATATATCGGAGATAACGACGAACATTCTTCTTCACGTTACCTCAAACAGGATAACAGATAGAACAGTATTGTTTGTTTTGTCACCATTATAGACAAATGAATAGAGCAGTCGCTCAGTTGATGATATAAGAGTTTGTCTTCTTCTGACTTCTGCGTTTGTTGCACTGCGACAGAATTCCCTCCACATCGCCCCCTACTGTTTCGACCCCATAACACCCATTCATACTTGAATCCGGGCCGAAGTACGCACATGTGAATGCACACAGCTGGAGAGGTGTGAAGCATACCCGAGTACAGTACAGATCCAAATACGCTGTGTGAAAACGCCCTTACACAGCCAAGCCAAAGGCATGACAAAGGTGAGACATGCTGGAATTTTACACAGCAGACTTGCATTCTGGAATCAAAGGGCCGGTGAGCAGTGTTCATTTTAAAATCCCCTCAGCAGAGGAGAGATAGCGGGCATATGGAGGCCCTGACCTGCCGCCACCAACACCGCCACTGCAGGCTACCCTGCCCAGCACCAAGAGCTTCCCTGCTCATCACGGCAGGCTACCCTGCCTAGTGCCACCACCTTCCATGCCCAGCTTTGTGTCAATCTCGCCTGTACCAGGGGTAGCTGTCATCAAAACTTCATACCTTGGTTGCGGACCGAGAGGTGTTCCTTTTACACAGCATTCTGCATTGCATTTTATTGCATTCTGCAATGCTTTCAAGTATTAAGAAATGACAGAAACTCTCATTACAGTGTTGAGAATAAATAGCTCTGAAGTTATTCCAAAGACATCAGTGTATTTGATTGCAGCGATATGAAGTGCGTGTATTTCCACCAATGTTCCTGACCACTAAAGGGAGTAGTGAGTCACTCTGTTGGTCTCCCACGGTGAGGAAAATTAATGCCAAGGGCCCTTTGATCAAAGGGCCAGAAAGTGACGAGATGTGACGAGAACTTTTTGGTCATCAATATAGAGTTTCCAGATGTAAAAATAAGCAAGTCTATCATAATTTATTCTGTATATTGTTAGGACGGTTGCAATAATATAGTGCAATATAGTGCACTTGGACTCATAGTGCACATGGTTCACTGTCTGTTTTTACACAAGTGTGTAACTACACTTCTGCATATACTACTCTGCAGATATTCAGCACTTTGCCCAGAGAAATTTACCCTTGGGGAGCCTAAATTATATTTGACTTGATTTGATTTAGTCAAAGAAAGTGACAAAGTGATAAAAGCTAAAAGTATTGTTGTTGTTTTCACCACTGAACACAAGTCTAAATGAAGAGAATGGAGTTTGATGCTGAAATCACAGTTTTTTCTACATGGGTGTGTTTGATTATGAGGCTTATGAAGGTATAAAGTTATTATGGGATATTATTAACTTTGCTAAGTTCACCGTTTTTTAACCCACGGTTCAAACCAGTTCTGATATTGTTTAGCCGATTCCAAACAGGTCTTTAGTGCCACTATAGAGAACATAAACTGTATAGAAAAAGGAGCTGTCTTGTGGTTTTACTGAGGCTGTTTTCTGTCTAAACAGAGCTAAGCTAACAGAGCTATAATGTAAACTATCGGATGATGTAGCACGTGAAGATTATAAAACAAGGTGTTAGTTTGACTGACTGTCAAAATAACTGGGTGAGTTTTTGTTTGAAGAAGAAAACTAGATGATACCATAATACAGATGTGTGTAAACAATGAGCTTTATCCTTTATTCAGTGGGTGATACAGTCTGTGAATACATCGTGTTGATTTGTTGGTGGTTTTGGTAGTGATAAGTGTGTTTAGGTGCGTGACTTCTCCCTGCTGTTTAGAGTTTAGAATATCAATACCACATTGAACCACTTAAACACACTCTTCAAACCAGACCATACACCCTCATTTCCTGTGGAAGACACCACATCCATCAGTGTAGAAAGGCTTCGTCATAGGTTAATGTGATTACACAGAATACTGCATAGCAGCAAAATTTCCCATATATACACTATCTATTTCCATATCAAGATCAACAAATGTGCACTGCCGACCAGTTTCTGACCCGATTTCCTGAAGTCTTTCCCATCAGTGTAAATCTAGTCACTTTCGTCCCTGTTCTCCTGAGACATGGAGCTGAGCAGCCTTTGTGACTGAAGCTTTGCCATTCCTGCCCCAACAATGAACCCTCTTTCAAAGTCACTTAGATCTTTCCTTTGCGCTAAAAACAAAATGAGCCAGCTGAGTGTTTTATACACAGAGGGTTGGGTTCACACATACGACACAGCTCAAGTATCAGCCTACATTATGATTCTCTACTCATTTATTCAGGATTTCCCTTTGATTAACTTGATGCCCATCTGGATTTAGATAATTATTAATACCTTAAGTAATTTTTTAAGACAATGCAAATATTACCTGGTTCTAAAGTTTCTTATCTTACCTCACATTATATTTAACTACATACATTTAGGTTCTGGACTGTCTACTAAATAAAATGCTGTTTGTAAAGATTTTAAACGACATGACTTTTTACACTTTATCATCTGAACGATACACAGAGTAATTAGCTGCAATCCTGCTTTGAACAGCTTGAAGAAATTAGATATTTGATTTACAACAACCAACCTGCAGAAATGTGCAAAGCTGGTCCTTCCAATAAGTGTAGATCATAAAAGCATGGTGTTACAGAGCAGAAAAAAATAATTGGTTTTCACCAAAAACAAGACAAGCTCTAGTTATTTACTTAACAGATGAGACTATTATCAGCTGCTGACTTAGAGCACAAGTGAAGGGCAGCAAGATTAAAAAACTACAGCAGCCATGTTCATAAAGTAAAGGACACTTTTGCTGGTGCAAAGTGTTATTCAAATATTCAGTGGGATCGCTTTATTATTTCTGATGGAATTTGTTGATAATGAGCAAATTATAAATGATTATTAGCTGGTTCTTCATGAATTATACCTGCAGTTTGTTGTGTATTCTGTGTGCACATACTCACACTAGAGCTGTGTATTGATAAGAATCAAGTAAAACAATTTAATGATACAGAAGCCAGAAATCAATGTATTGTGACATTTTGCAATAATGGAAGATATTGTGTTTTGTATTTTTTTTTTTTTCTTTATCTAATTTAATCCTGATCTAAACATTGAGCCAAACAACTGAAAATTGATTATAACAGTAATATATACCAGTTGAGGATTTTAATGAAACATATAAACAATTCATTTGCCACATGTAGAGTATTAAATAAATAAAAAATAAAAATCATCTCTCTGAAGAGGCTTAAAAGTTGATCCCCATTTTCTTTAAAATCCAATATCTCTGAAGAAATATGACAAAATGTTTTAAAATTTGGCCCACATTTTTACTTGGACTCAAGGATGAACTGAAGAACACTGAATGGCCAGAGGTCAAAGGTCAAGGTTGCACTCTTTTATTACTGCAGTGTTGCAGGAACACAGGAACAGAATATCTTAAAATTTGGCTCAAACTTTCACTTGGAGTCAAGGGTGACCTTAAATATTCCAGTGGCCAAAGTTCAACATCACTGCAGCCTCACAAAACACAATATAATGATGTGATATTTAATTTCCATCCCCATTTCTTTCTTGTGGATTCAACGCCTCGAGAGATTTTTCTTCATACTTGGCATAAATATGTGCTTGAACTCACGCATGAACTTATTTGTATTTGGAGGCTAAAGTTCACATCGCTGTAAAAATCACAAAACTGGATTTGGGCTGTAAATCAAAACCTCAGAGTATGATCCAGGGCTATTGGATGCAGTTGATTGAATTTATGGCTGTTGCTGAGGAACAATACATTACTGCAGAATAAATGATCTTGAGACTGAAATGTATCTTATACCTCTAATTCACTTAAACTGAAGTAGGATATTACATGAAGTGAACAAGCATTTTGTTTTGTTTTTTTAATGTTTTTTTCCTGCCTCATCTCATTCATCATCAGGTCCATTATTTTTCTCAATCCTGTCCTCCCTGTCATGTTTACTCCCTTTTCATTTCCTTTTCTGTGAAATGCACATCTTGAGCCTTATCACTTCTCTCTCTCACTCACTCCATGATGTTCCTGTTATATGAATGAAAAATAAACTATTGATTCTTCTTCTTTCTCTGAACTTTAAATGCTATGAACAGTTATACTAATTACCACATGAATTGCAGAGAGCGCACAATTTATGCCACACAATAATGGGGAGGATATTTAATATTTTTTGGGGTTGTTACTTAAAAAGAACAGGTCTGTGGCCACAATGGGTAAAGCTGGCCTCAGCTGCAGATAACCGAGACAGACTGGACCAACCCACAAAAACCTGATTTAAAGTGACACCTGAGGAAAACCTTTAATTTGAGTATCTTTTCTCTCTTGACACTTCAAAAGATTCTGCCAAGGTAAAGGAAGGTATTACATAGATATTGATCTTAATTTAAAGCAGTCACTCAAAGTCACACACTGACAGGTTTTGATAATGTCCTACTGGCTTTTGTACTTCTCTTATCACAGCTTTAGAACACATCAAATGATTGTATTACTAATGGGGGAGCACAACACATGAAAACTTCCTTAGATGAGAGTTTAGGAAAGCTTTACAGAACCTTCTCTACATGTCTAATAAATTATTTAATTCATTATAGTTGAAAGTTAAAGGTACCATAAAAGTCCTGTTAATGCCATGTTAGAAAATAATAATAAATATCTCATTGTACATCACTGTGGCCATCATGCACGATTTTCATTTTGCACATCTCACCTGTTTCTGCGCTGTGGGATTTCTCAACCAAGAATTCTCTGACTTTTTCCACCCACAGGTAAAGGATGCTCTCCCCTGCATGCTCTCTGTCGAAATTAAAATATTTCCTCCATGAAGGCAGATTGTCTGAGAGACACAGACTTCACTGTCCATGGAAACAAAAATAAAAACCTTTTGTTGTCATCCTTGTGAAGTCAGAAATTAAGAGAAGCACTCACACATAGAGGTCTTCCAGGCTGTTTGCCAATTTGGCCCTCTCAGGGCCGCGCAACCAGGATGCACTACAAAAGCCAAGAACAAACAGAGGGTTATTGAGTAGGATGATGAGTGGGTTTTGGAGTGGGGTGTTGTTTTATCAATTCAGCAGACTCCAGATTAAATTTGAAATGCAAATAGACTTACTTGATCTGGTAGATGGGCGGGGCTGCACTTGGGTAATCAGGTGGAAGAATTATCTGATCAATACAAACAATGAATCACTAAATGAAAAAAAAAAACAAATGCAATGACAGATATTTATGAATATTATTATTATAATTATTATGAGAGTTTTTCCTTCCATACCTGCAGACATGCTGTCAGTTTTCGCTCTTCCAAATCATCTGATATTTTGATGCAAAATATTCTGGATGCTTCATCTATTACACACCATTCATCACCATATATAGCAGCCAGAGCTTCAACCTCCTCGATCTAAGAGAAAAGCAATTGGGAAAATCAAATAAGCAGTCACTATAAATTTCCTTTGAGAATTTTTTTTTTTTTTTTTAAAGTATAACCACAATCCAACTATAAAAATGCATGACCAATAACAGGTTTAAAAATACATTTGTGCACAAAAGCAATAATTTAGACTTTCACTGGTGTTAATATGCATCTATATTCTCCCTCTTTTCTTTTTCTGAGTGATGATGTGTGGCATTTGTAATAACTATAGTACCTGCTGTGCATCAAACCATGTGTTAATGAAGCCATGCACCTTGGGATCACCCTGCAGAGTGTGCATGTGTGTGTTTCCCTTCAAGCAGAGCAAAGTGCTTGCAGGTGCATACACATTATTAATCATTCAATGTGTCTCTCTGGCACATTAAGGGGAAAAAAAAAAACCTTTGTTTGAACTGTACTGAACCCTGAAAACTTAATTTCACATTTATAAGCCAGGATTTCTTTTCTTTTTTTTTTTTTGTCAATAACATCTGAGCTGCATATGAAACCATAACAATAGCAGTTTGGCTCAGACGCTCCCTGCAGGCCACAGCAAAATACTGCAGAATGAAACCAGTGACCACAACTTGGGGATCTGACATAAACTTTGTCGAAGAGGTGGTCAGAGCAGACAGACAGCTTACTTGAGACTGCAGATCTTCTTCATTCTCCGTATTTATGACTTCAGCCATCTATTATTATCATTATCAAGCGTCAGCTACTAAAATACAGTACTTAACAACAACAATACTTCAGCAAAGAAACCTCTTATATAGGCCATACAACACGTGAACTTCAGATAACTCCCTGATCTGTTTGGAAAATCAACTGTTTCCAGGACAGTGTCGGTTTTTTACTTCCGGGTTCTTCTCCATAAAAGTCCAAATGTTAGGAAACTGAACAAATATAACATTTACGTATATTTATAATATATAATTGAATATGAATCGTGAGATATATTGTGTATTTGCGATAAAACATGTCATATAACAATAAATAAAATGATTATATCTGTATTTAGTGCTTTTATTTTTAAATACCAGAAATTCTACTCGGACGACTTCCGCCGTGCAGGAATCAGCTGATGTCAGTGTAAACACCAAACAGAGGTGTGTGTGATTGTGTCAGTGAGGCACAGAGACAGCTATATTTCGCAATCCGTCAACATTCAGTGTCAGCTGAAGTCGGGTGTTCGGAAATGTGACATGTGGTTGTGTGTGTGACGGGCTTCTGCGTGGGACGGTATGCGCCGCGGTGTGAGTCCTGCTGCTGCGGCTGCTCATGGGGGAAACTCAGCGGCTCAGAGGGGCTTAAAACATCACATGCAGTTGCGCAGAGGGCCAACGTAAAAGCAGCTCTGCCCGGTGACAAAACTGGATATTTGTTTGCAGGACTGGTCGAAGCAGTAAGTGTCTGGTTTGTCCTGTTTGCTGATCATGTGCTGCTGCTGCTGCTGCCTGATCCACGTCCACTGGTCACAGCTGGTCATGAGCATAAACCATCCATCAGTTCAGGCTCATTTTTCACTAAACATACTGGGCTTTTTAAAACCTCTTGGGGGGATTACACAATTTCTTGGCTAGTACAACACATTCATGCCAGCCAAAACATTATGCAATGCTCTTAAACTGTTTTTTTTTTTCCCCCTCATGATTTATATGAAAATCCATTCTAAAGTTGGGAGACTCGCTCTAAAACTTTAGGATGTTTACAGTCTCAAGCAGATTAGACTGGAAGTACAGCTCTATTTCAAAATACTTGTGGGGGTGTAAGAAAATATCAGTGCTCTTGAGTATCGCTGTATTGTTTTCTGTTCCTGTAATTCCTGTATTCTCAAAACACTGTTTTGTTTTCATTGAGCTTTTATGAAAAAACTTTAGGCAGACACCGATTATCTGTGTGTTTAAACCAACTGGTAGATTGTCTATGCACAGTGTGGTGTTTTGTTTTTCCTAAGATTCAAGATCCAAGATTCCTTTTTATTGTCATTGTATACAAAGAGCATACACAACTAAATTCTGATGTGCTTGTAGAAACAGTACTTTAGTTACAAAAAGGTAGTAAACAGTGCACAATATTTAAATGGTATTAAATTAAAAAAAAAAAAAGCTTACATCCACCCCCCCCACTCCCATTCTGTCAGGTCACACATTAATACATCTAGTTAAGGTGCAGAGGACAGTGAGAGGTACGTACACTAGTTATTGCACAGTTTAGATTTGTCATTATTGCACATTGTTGATTGTGATTATTGATGATTGTTGATTTTTCATTTAAAATAAGATTTGTTTCCAGTATCGCAGTACTGCTGTATCATGATACATACTGCATCACCATATTCTTGTCCATGCACAGCCTTATACCAACAGAGCATCTTATTATTCAGGCACTATTAGGAAATAATTCTTAAAAACATTAAATGAAGACAACTTTACTCATCCCACTTTAAGGGCTATTAGCTTGAAGCTGCTTGTACTATAAACATGATGTTTATTGCAAAACAACAAACCACTTTTACTACTTTTTTATCGTCTTTTTACTGTTTTTATAGTTTTTACTAATTTATTTGCTGTTTTAATTTATGTAACATTTCACACATTTTGAGTAATGAAGCCAGAAATAATGAGACAAAAACTGCAATGACAATAACGTTCCTTATGCCCTGATGTTTTCAGATCTTCATAAGTTTTTTATGTGAAGTATTTTGATATGACTGGTCTTATTTATGTGACCAGTTTTAAATACAACCATAAACAAGATGGATAAAGGACAACTGTGGGTGTCACATGTACGGTCTTCTCATTAAACCTGTTTGGGTGCCTTTCTAGGTTTTTTGTCCTCAGCGCCTCACAGTGACAGCTGTTCTTCATGTCTTAATTTATCTTTCTTATCATTGTGGTTCATTGGTGTTTCCTCATAGTCATGTGACGTGGCAAAAAGCAATTGTTTCTCTTTTCGTCTGCACATTCCAACACGAGGTTTGCAAATACAGAAAGTCATGTGGATTCAGAGGGTGTAAAGGGTAAAGGGAGAACTTGTTTCCTTCCTAAAACACCAGTCAAGTGACTGTCAACTTTTTAGTAAATGTGATTTTCTTCTTCCCTTCAACAGTTTTTCTGAAATGTTCTTACTTAGAACAACTTCAGTTTTTCTTCTTCATTCTGTCTTGTACCCATATTTTTTTCTTTTCTTCTTGCCGTCCTGAGTCTTATCTGATTAGTAGTGAAGGTAAACCTGTCTACAACTAATGGGTTTCTTTTCAGTTGCAATTGGGTTTTTTGAAAGAATCTTTGTCATCAAAATTGTTATTATCGTAAAAGATGAATTACTCAAGTAAAAAAGGAACATTTGCAGCTTTTCCATTGATTTTTGTTCTTTACTTCATAGGTGTGCATGGAGGAGTTGGACCCAGAGGAACAATTCCTGCGCTATGCCAGGAATGGGGATCTGCCCGGCATTCAGAGGCTTCTTATGTCCAAGATAAGGGAAGAAGCACAGATAAACATCAACTGCAAAGGTACTTGTCATTTATTTATTTATTTAACCCTAGAACACTATCGCTAAAATTAGTCCCATTGGTTTAACATGAAAATCGGGTGAAAATCACCCGGCGATAGTGTTCTAGGGTTAAAGGGCCAGTGCATATTAATGTAAATGTAAATATGGCAGAATTAGCCATTACTTTTCATCCACACTCCATGGCAGGTCAGAAGAAATAACATTATAATGGCAAAAATTACAAATATGAAAGATTTTAAAATCAGAGAAGTATTCATAAGAGAGGTTTTAATGGAGAGAATGACATATCAACTTAGAGTGAAAGAAAGTGTTTTTCTGACTGAGAGAAATAGACACAATATGACAGTGAACAATGCTTGAGGAGTGACAGACTCAAATATATGCACTGTATTTTTAATGATAGATATCTGATAACCATGACTGTTTGTTCTTTTTTTTTCTTTGTTTGTTGCTTTTATTTTGTTTGTTCTAAATCTGTAGTGGAATATACAATTCGAATATGCGTACTTTGTTTAAAATGTGAAAAACTCCAATAAATATGTGAGTAAAAAAATAAATACATTAGAGAAGTGTAACATTAGTGCTGACAGATGTAGTTTCTATTTAGCCTTTTTTTTTTTTTTAGATTGTCTTTAAAAGTGTTAAATGTGGTACAGTCTCTTATCAGAACTGGAATCTGATTCCAAAAGTCATAAGGGATAAATGGGAATCATACGAATCGCAGTGTATTGGTTTAATACAGCATAAAATGTTCTGTCAGGTAAGAGTAAATCTAACCTGGGATGGACGCCTCTTCACCTGGCCTGTTACTTTGGACACAAACATGTTGTAGAGGAGTTACTTAAGGTAAGTTGTTTTTTTGTTGTTTTTTTAAAATCACTTTTTATCTGTTTTGAGTGAGTATATAATATGTTGTTTTGTTTCTGCAGGCGGGGGCAGACGTTAATTTACCCAATAATATAGGCGACACACCACTGCACAAAGCCGCCTTCACAGGAAGAAAGGTACCTCAATAAATTTTCCGCTAAGACTGTTAAGTTCTGTTTCAGCTCTTTCATCTCTTCATTGATAGTATAATTCTGTGTGTGCATGTATTCATCCGTTCAGTCAATCAATCAATCAATCAATCAAATCAATCGCATATCGATCAGGAGGTTGTCATGCTGCTGCTGCACTATGATGCATGTGCTACTGTCATCAATGGGACAGCACAGATTCCCAAAGATGTCACTCAAAACGCAGAGATCAGAAGCATGTTAGAAGGTGAGACATGTTGTCATCAAGAGATTTCATTTAAAAAAATATATTCAAGATAATGAATCTGGATTTATTTTGAGATCCATTCATGTCTAAATTCTAAAATGCGTGTGAATCCCTTCTTTGTGCTGATGCCAGCGGCTGAGAGAACAGAGGAGAGGAAACTGGAAGAACACCTTTTGGAAGCTGCGCGAGAAGGAGACCTTTCAACGCTAACTCAGCTGGTTAGTGTCAGACTTTAAAGTGTAAAAATTCACCCCCAGGATTTTGTGAAGTGCTAAATATTCGACAAAAGGTGTGGGTGTGTGTGACAGGAGTTGTTCAGGTATATCCCTCCGGCCACAGAGAAAAACACCACTATGGAGAAACAAGAAATGAGGGTCTGAATGAGTTTGGGGTTTTGTGCTGCTTTGCCATCCAAAAGTCTCAGTGTCCATTTATGGTTCTGTACCATCCTCAATATTTCCACTGCTTTACTTTGCCGACAGAACCATCTAAAGTAGAACAGATGTTTCAAATACAAAAGACTTCACCAACAAAAGCAGCAGGTTTACTTTGCAGAACTGCTGTCGATTGGCTATTTTGTTTGTAATGTTGTATGATGTGGTGGGACCTTTCTGTGTGGAGTTTGCATGTTCTCCCCATGTCTGCGTGGGTTTTCTCCGGGTACTCCAGTTTCCTC
>JAPTGZ010000019.1:26263708-26280052 GCA_029814645.1 Fowleria isostigma
CCAATTCAAATGATAAGCCTATCATCAAGCTCTGCAGAACACTGATAATGACCATCAGGTGTGTTGGAAGAGGGAAACATCTAAAACATGTAGGATAGTAACCCTCGAGGACCAGGATTGGTGATCCCTGTTTTAGAGCAAAAAAAGTAAAATGTATGATGAAAATACTTACATCTACAAACTATCCTTTAAAACAATGTGAGTAACATAAACAACCTGTACTTTCTTAAGAAAACTGTTCAATTTTAACAATATTATGTCTCTATATACAAATATACAATACATTTGATAACAGGCAGAATATTGGTAAACTTGCACTTCAGATATTTCAAAATGTGCATTTATTCGGGTTATTCATGTTTTTTTGTGAAACATAGTTTGTTTTAGTGTAAATACAGTAAAATGACATAAAAATGTTTACATTTACAGAGAGAAAAACTGGGAATTGTGAGTATTTCTAGGTTATTATTATGATTATATTTTACTGCTCTGGCCCACTTGAGAATGAATTGGTCTGTCCATAAAACCTGAACTGTGTAATTTCTGGATTTCACAAATTCCTCCTGAAGGCTGGACCAGACCCTTTGGCAGGCTGCATTTGGCCCGGGGGCCGCATGTTTGAGACCCCTGCTTTACAGATACATTCACACTTTAATGATCTCCAAGGGGAAATTCATTAATTTCATTATAATAGTTAATTTACACTAGTAATGAAATGCCAACCTTAGTTTCTGCAAAGCAACACTATTTTTGTGACAGAAAATGAGTGATGAACACTATATACATTATAAATAATATTGTTATAACTTTAACCACTCACGGAACTAAGGAAAGAGTAAAGACATTTGATCCTCTTTGTTGCACAGCCTGTGCAGTTCCATGACTCTGCCTTGCAAATAGTCTAGAGCTTTCCTTTAATGTGTCTTTGAGTCCTAACTTCACCCCATCCATTCAAACTGATTAAGGTTCGAGGATCACCGTGGAACAATGCTGGCGTTGTGGTCGAGGACCTCCTGACTCCGTGCTCACCAGGTGATCCCAACGCCATAGAGATGACATGGATGGACGTTCCTGGAGACAAACTTCTAGAGCCGGTTGTGTCCATGGTGAGAAAAGACCATCTGAGTTCAGACTATAAATGAGAAAAATCCCTGCAGTTTTACTCACTATTATGTGTTGATAAATGTTACTGATGATGATGATCACTGATCATGGATTTTATTCTGTCTCGTCTCTGAGCAGGACGACATGCTGAGGTCACTGTCCAACACCAAGCCTACAGTGAATGAGCAGGACCTGGACAAACTCAAGAAGTTTACAGAGGACTTTGGTCAAGAGGGCTAAAAACTACCACTACTATTACCAGTACTGATTGTTTTTGTTGTCAGATAGACTGTGGACTTATTTTTTGTGACAAATATAATGGAAAAAACTTGTAACTTGTTACTGAAGCCCAAATTTGTCAAACTTAAAATGTGAAACAATAATTATATCAAGGTATAACTTTAAATAACAGCAAATATTTGCTGTTTTTCACATGGCAGTTCATTAGGAGACTATTTAAACAACGTCATAACTATGAATGCATCCCCTCAGGCTCATGTTTACATCTCTACATAACTTTGCAAGGGTTCAAACCTTTATCAGTCTTTGGTCACATATTCTTAACGAAAATGATAATCTTTTAAAAGAAATCACAGTCATTACAGTAAATATGATAGATGGTGAAGGCTTTAAGATGTAAAAGCACTTTGTGTTTCAAAAATCCTTTCAAACACTCATTACCTCTTTTTATGTTGTTACAGAAATATTCATTTCTTTTTCACTCTAAGGTTTTTATAAGTCTGACTTCATACTGTAAGTATATGCTTACTTCACTAAACATGTAAATAAATATATATTAGAGAAACAGCCTGGATGGGATAATAGTGGAAATTTTTCTTTTGTCTTCAGATGTTTTGGAAGAATGTAGTTTTTCCACATACAACTGGTCATCAACAGTTTTAAGATGAGTTCTGTTGTGTTTCCATTGTTTTATTCACTTAGTTTATGAGAAGCCATTTTTTTCCCATCACATCCTGTATCTCATTTTAAAAGCTCACCTTTAACCTTTCCGACTGATGTCCTGAAATATTGATCCTTTTTGGACTCATTTTACCTTTGTTACCTGGACAAATTGTGTCAAGATGGTTATTTGCACTTTTGTTTGATCCAACGTGACGTTTTCTGTGAACCAAGGTCTCTGGGTTGAATTAAATAACAACAAACAAACAGAAGTCATTAAGTTATTATTGAATATTTTAATTGTTAAAATACATCTTAGTTAATGATTAGATAGTTTTACTTTATATGCAGAATAAACCATATTTTAATACAGTAGTACATTTGGTACATTTGATAAATCTAAAACAGGTCACTTACTTTATGCTATAGAAAATTGACATCACTGTTAATGCTTGCACAAACTGATAATTGGCAAAAGTGCTAATCATTAGGGAGTCTTATACATTTCTTCAGCTTGCGTCATCAGTAACGATATGCAGTATGTCCAAAAGCAGCCTGGAATTGTTTTTCTACTGAGGAGAAATAAGGATTTTAAGATGAATAACTGTTGTCATAATTCGTATGACCAATGAAAAAACATGAACATATTTAAGTCATTTTAAATTATGTAAAAACTGCATTTTATTTAACTAAATTTTAAAATACTTAGGGTGTATTCACATCTACTTCATTTGGTCCTTTTAAAATGGACCAGAGTTCGCTTCCCTGGAAAGTCCGGCCTTTTTTTTTTTTTTTTTTTTTTTTTTTTTAGGTGTGAATACAAACATGCAAACTCCGATTTGAATCAAACAAGCAGGTCCGCTTCCAAACAAACTCTGGGCTGGTTCACTTCTGGTGTGAACATAACTGGCCTCCAGCCGAAACAAACCAAGGAACCTTGCACCTTTTTGTGCTCGATGAGCCGATGGAAGTAGCCGAGCCAGACAGGGTTGCCAAACCTACAATAATTATAGTTTTTATATGGTAATTTTATTCTCTGCACGACCAATATTTCCAAAAATTTCATAATGTTCAATAGTTTGACCTCTTCAACACAGACTATTAGCAAACTGCCTGCACAGCGCCTGATGTTACATTTTGTCTCACGTACCTCTTTACAGCCAATCAACGCACAACGTAGCACAAGTGACGCAAGAAGTAACATGAGGGATGCACGATGTAGCACGGCAACACGAAATGTAAACAAATTTATCAAACCAGTCCAGTTGAATTGACAACTACGCAGAAAAGCTTTTTTTTCTGTTAAAGGTCAAACATTATAAGACAAAAGTTTTACTGAAACTGATGGTCCTGACTGAACAACGTTAAATCAGGTATGCATGAGAATTTTCCTCAAAATACGATAGTTTTAAGCTTCTGATATGATAAATGGTCATTTCCCATCTGGCAACACTGTAGCCAGAGCTAATAGCCATGAGCTGTGGACAGATGTGTAGCAATGAGGAGACTGAATGGCTCATTGACGTTTGGTCAGATGTCCATATTACCAAACTGGCTCCAAATGAACTGTTCTTGACAGTTAACATTATTTTTGTAAATTTATGTCTGTAAAAATGGAATACATTTTGCTAAAACGATAACTCCTCATAGGACCTCCACGTTTGTTTTCATCAACACCCACATCTCTGATTTTCTATCTAATGCCGGCGCAGTTCATCACGTGTTTCTGTTTACACATTTTGATCTACTGGCAAAAAGTGCAATCAGAATGCAATCCGACCCAAACAACAAAAAAAACTAAAGCCTGCATTCAAATCGAATCAAATAAGCAGACTAAAGGACTTTCCAGATGTGAATACACCCTGATACATGCATGTGTGCATATTGCACTGCACCTACTGTGATTAACACACCAAAATATCAATTTAAAAACAGTTGAATACGAAATCAGAAGCTGCCCATGATAAAAATAAAGACCTTAAATTATGTATCCACACAATAAGTTAAGGAGTGATATCCCTTGTCACTTCAATGCACATTATATAATTTCCAGTGTTTCGCGTTTGCATACATGTATTTATGGTGCAGACACCTGTACACATCAACAACACCAGATCTAACCACACCTGTACCTTGAAATGCTACAATGAGAGTCATTATTGCTTTGTGTATGCACTCCCATTCCAGACTGACCACACCACAAACAACCTGAGACTCGGCGGAAACACTGCTTATTCAAAACCAAAAAAACATGCACGTTAAATAGAGTAAAATAAAAAAGTACAGTACACAGAAAAATAAACCTGAAAAAACAAACACAATTTCTTAAGGTAATTGAGCAGACATTAAGGACACATGTGCTCCATGAAATAAACTTCAGCGACCTGAAGAGAATATAAATGGATTTGCTTCTACTGTCATTTAAATATTACAAGTAAATATATGTATTATTTGTGGTTAAGAACATCCATATGATGCAAACATTGCCAGAAATTGCCACATGGGGTGTACAAGAAAGTGCCAGGAGTGTTTAGGACAAACAGGAATTCACCTGTCCATCACAATCATGCTTCATTGGTTAACAGTAGCCCAAGACAAACATTTTACACATTATCTCATGTGACGGCACAAAGAAGAAGCCAAGTGCTGCAACATGGGGAATACTGTGCTACTACATGTATGTTAATCAAGTCACTGTTCCTGTAAGGACACTAAAAGACAGAGAACAGAGACCCGAGTGCCAATCCAGTCGCTGCTCCAGTGAGCATGCCCAAAGCCACATCTGCTCCGTTGTCGCGCTGGTGCTCCCGAATAACAACATGGTTCACGCCAGGAGCAGGAGCAAGATATCCACCTGAAATATAACGAAAAGCAATAATTACTAAACTAAAAACACACAGAACACACAAAACTTACAACTACTCAAAATAAATGTTGATTTTTTTTACATGATGTTTTCATCCTCATCATCATGTAAAAAAAATCAACATTTATTTGCACTAATTTTTTAGTGCATCAACATAGCTTGCACTGCTTCTTAGTTTAAACTCCATTAGGAAGGAAAAAGTATAGAAACCTCAAAATATAAAGGGTAATTACATGGGTAAAGAACAATGCATCACATTTATTGACTTAGTGCAACCTTAATTATGATTGTAGGCATTTGTCCCAGAGGAAAAAGTAATGAGAACCAACTACAGAGGACCTATTTTTTAACATAACATGAAAAATTTGGCTTTTTCTTTTCAATCTTTTACCTTGGTATTGATAAGGATAAGCAACGGCGTAGGGCTGCCCATCAGCAGAGTAAACAATCTGTGTAGCATGTGGTGGAGGTGCAGCATAGTCTCCATATGGGCCAGGGGAATAAACCTGATGAAAAAAAAAGAGGGTCTATTATAAAACTATACCGCTCAAAAAAATAAAGGGAACACTTAAACAACACATCTTAAATCTCAAAGAAATATTGCAGTTGAAAATCGTTACTCAATATATTCGGATATATTGATCATTTTTATAGTATTTTGTTCTCAACAAAATTACTGTATATTAAATAATGATTTTCAACAGCAACATTTCATGTTTAAGTGTTCCCTGTATTTTTTGAGCAGCATAGAATTAGTCATTAATGTGACAGACTTTTTAACCATTTTTATTGTAGTGCCACTAGATGGCAGTAGTGTTCAACTAAGTTTGTACTTTTTGTTGCAGTGTTTGGTTTTTATTTTACACTCAGAAAAAATATGTGAAGCTAAATTTATTCAACATACTGTGAAAAATGTGACAGTATTATATTGTACATAGTACTATCAAAGTCAAACAACACCTGCTCAAAAGTAAATTTAGTCTCAGTATGATTAATGATTGTTGCCAGATGATAAGAAACAACTTCTGTTGTAAGAAAAATACATTGTCAGCAATAGTTAAAAGCAGTAAGTTCAAGCAGTTTGCATATTTTATCTACCTGAGGAGAAGGAGCATATTCTGAATATGGGGGAGGAGCAGATGCCATCGCTTCCTGTGCAAAGCCAATCTGAGGAGTAGCAACAACCTAAAAAAATGTAAAGCCACACAAAAGATAACGACAATAGAAGGTGGTTACATGGCAATAAGGCCTTCTATTCCTTCAAATGTATTGAGGGGTTATAATGAAGGAAAAAAAAACAAAAAAAAAAACATGAAAGTTATTTCACAACCAAAACAGAATTAATACTACAGATGAGGATAGCCCTTTAGATTTTTGAAAATTTCTATTTATTCTGGTGTAAACACAATAACTTATTATGTAGCAGGATCTCACCGTGTTAATTCTGGCATCCTGAAGAGCCATGGTCCATGCCCTGTAATAAAAAGGTGCAATCCATATCCTTTAGTAAAAATGATTGTGGTTTCCTTTTTTTTTTTTAAATTACTATTTTAAGTGCAAACAGAATATTTTAAACTCACTCGTCCTCATCAAACAGCCACACATAGGCTAAAATAATTACACCCTACTGCTAAAATCAACAAGAAATGTGCCTTCTTACAGAGCATCATCTGCACTGTCTGCACACAGGCTGATGACCCGTCCATCTCTGCACACTATCTGGAGCAAGGCATCACGCATCTTCCCCTCTGGTGGGTTCAGGTCTGAGAAGTCAAGAAACACACACAGCTCAGAAAATACAGTAATAAATGAAATAGTGAGCTGATGATATATCTTCCAAGAACTGCAGTGTACCTTGGCATGCAGCAGAACTGCGTATATTGATACAGTCAACTCTCATGTGGATGTCATCTTCCATGTCACGTCGTTGTTGATCATTATAAAACACAAGACGTCCATCCGCCCACAAGTCGAACCAGTTCCTTTTCCATCTACGCAGTATGGTACCTACGTGAAGAAATGTCAGTCACATTTATGCAACACAATTTAAGTGTTTATAGAATCTCAGACCAGATATCCCAGCTTATTGTATGTCGATCAAACTTTTACAACTTGGCATGGGCACTCACTTTGTCTATGGAGCCAGCCACTTTTGACCATAGCCATGTTGATGGCGACACCTGAAACAAAGTCAAACATTCAAGCATCTGTTACTGATGGGAAACCATGGTGATAAGGCTGGGAGCGGCACGTCGCCCAAACAACCTCGTGACTTTTGACAGCGTCGATCAAACTAACGGCGCTAACACTTGGGGTCTACAGCTTGGCTTACACATACTTTACATTCTTGGTGTGAAGTCTTAAATTAAAAGACACTACAATTCTGTATGAATAATACGTCTGGCCGTTATCTTGGGTTTTTTTTTTTTCATTCCGTTGCTCAGCTAATTAGCCTTACGCTGACATTAGCATCAAATGATGACAGGCCTGTTGTGAATAGATTCTCCTCATTTCTCATTTTTATAAGAATGGGTCAGTATGGAAGTATAACATGCACTGCCAGTATAATCATATCACTTGAAAACTCACTGAAAAATCACTGTTATTTTTTAAGATATCAAACATAATTTAGCTAACATTACCAACACTGTTTTTTTTTTATACATATAGCTAGACGCTTTACAGCCAGCATAACTACTGGCTTACAACGTTCCTGACAGATTAATGAATTCACAAAAACAGCTCTTGTCGACCTAAAAAACATAACGGTAGGTTTATATGCTTACTGTATAAAGCGTGAATTTGAAGAAAATACGAAGTCTTCGTGAGCAGAACACACGGAAGTGAGATGCATGTATAAGTAAAAGATGATGCTTATCTCGGAGTGAAAACCGTGACCGACGAGCTGAGTGGACACAGGCTGTGGGACAAGCGCTGGCCTCTCGTCAACGGTTCTCGTTAGCCCCGCCCCCTGAGCATCTTCGTGAATTTTGAGTGTCTTTGGAGGAGGGAGGTGTTTGTTTTGAATGACGTCACCTATCAGCTGATTATGATGGAAAGTACTAGCAAACATTGAGAGGGCGTTTTGCTTGTGTTTGACACCTTTTTGCACAAAATTGTAAACATTTTCAGTTGTTTGTGAAAAGAAGAAAACAGTTGATGTGCTGCTTTTTCCACACATTTTATAACTTGTACATGTAGTTAATCCATAAGTCTTGTGTCTCTACATGTAACCTTTACTGTTACGCTAACACATGGGTAGGTATTTGGTGAATAAACTTGATTAACATGACCTCTAATTAACACTGGTGCTCTATATGAGTATGGTCACTTGTACATTTCCTCAACCCTGCTGATTACAGACATGTTTTATTTTATTAGCAGGCTACAGTACACCACTTCCAGATGCAGGTATCCCGTGCGCATGCGACAGAAAAGCAAAAAGTTATATCCTGTGTGCTTTTCAGGTGCATGAGTACTGGAAGGAAACTGTCTGCACGACCGCCCACCCGGCCGGAATAGCTTTTGTCTCCAGCATCAAGTATCAACAACAAACAACTGACCGACGGGCAGCGCCGGGTTACAAAACAAGCCCTCTCTCCGACCAACGACTGTAGAGCTAACCAGAATAGCGCAGCAGCTAAATAGCACAAACCTGAAATGGCGACGGCAATATACTTGGAACATTACCTTGACAGTAAGTACTTGTTGGATAAGCTGTTTTAGTTTTAGCATTTGTAATATCTAACGCCTATCTGTTGTTTAGTTTGGATGTGTCGCAGACTTTTGCTTTAAGAGTAACGGGGGGTGGCAGCATTGTGTGTTAGCAACTAGAGCTAGCTGGTGGTTCACTGGAGTTAGCTGACTAGCTAACGGTTTAGCGTCACGACATATATTTCGGTGTAATAAACTGATGAAAATTGTTTTTGTATGGTGTTACATCGCTCACAGATGCCAAACTTACACTCAATTGACAGACTATCGAGAACTTAGGCTAAGTGTTGGGGTCTTATCAGACTGATGACAGCAAAGTTAGCATTTAGGTCACTGGATGTTAACAGTGGCTATAGAAATGAACCATAATGTTACTGTCATGCTCAACGTTTAACGGCTTTTTTTAGTAGTGCCGGTTTTGGTTAACGTAAATATTCACTGTAGTTTACCGGACGGCATGCATTTGCAACCTGTTGGTAACCGCGTTTTCCGTAACCATTTACGCGCCGGGGCGGGGTGTAGTGCGTCACTGTAAGCGCTAAATTTTTACTCTCTAAATGGGAGGACCACATATACAGGCTGTGAGAGCCTAAAAGTCATAATTTTTACGTGTCGTTTGGTTTATATATATACCTGACAGTTTGAAAAATTCACACTTGGAAATTTTGACTGCAATAATCCAATAATTTTTGCTCATTTGGGCAAAAAAGAACTCCAATGAACGATCACTAGCTTCATAGTCTTATTTTGTATATATACTGTATATTTTAACACTGTATAATTGCTGCCCTTGTGTCATCATCTGCTGTTCTGCAAATTTAGCATAAATTTCTTTTTCTCACTAGGTATTGAAAACCTACCATGCGAGCTACAGAGAAACTTCACTTTGATGCGGGACCTGGACAACAGGACTGAAGGTCATTATTTATGTTTTCATCAAAATAATTTTAATCCCATTTGCACCTTTTACTTGCACAGGTATTTGTGCCTACCTTGCTGTGTTTAAAGTGACTCCCTGCAGAAGTCTTCATTTTGAGTCTGCTCTAGGGCTGCACGATATTGGGGGGAAAAAATAGGAGGATATAATAGCTGTGTGGTGCCGACATAAATGGTCAAACAAATTAGTTCTGTTATCTCTGGTTGTGGCAACAGGTGCAAGGACACCACCGACACGAACACGTGTTTCAATATCATCCTTCTTGTAGTTGAAATAATCACTTATCTGTAATTATTGTATCTGTATTATTAACATAAAGCTCTTTTCTTTTTGGCACCAAGTCTTAATTTTTAGTGATTTTCTCTTGTTTGTTGCTTATTTTTCAATGTTGTTTTCGGTGGCTCACTCCAAACTGATTAAGAATGATTGTGATTGGTGGATCACTGCATGCAGTGTGTCAGGTACCCTTGAAATTACATAAGAACCTGTTGAGTTCATTTGCCTCCTACACTGCAGGATCTATGACTATTACACACACATAAATTGCGATGACGATATATTGTGCAGCTCTAGTCTGCACTTATATGAGAGGTCTTCCACATGCAGCTTTTGTATTTATTAATCACCGTGTATTGGTTTTTGGAATTGTTATCTGACACAATTTCTTAAAAAAAAAAAAGCTTTGTAAAGAAATGGTAAAATAATTAGTAAATGTGTAATTGGAAAAAACTCAAGCCGGTGTGCAGGCATGAAAGTGTAGCATTCTTGAGTTTGTCAACATAAAGCTAAATGCTAATGTTGAAAGATGTGCCCACTTCATTCTAACCATATGTTATCTTTAATTTCTGCAGAAAAGAAAGGAGAGATTGATAAACTGGCAGAAGAGTACATTGTGAATGTGAAGAATCTGGCCTCAGAGCAGAGAGTGGAGCATCTGCAGAAGATCGAAAGTGCTTTCAGCAAATGCAAAGAGTTCAGTGATGACAAAGTCCAGCTTGCAATGCAGACCTATGAAATGGTAAGTCCAGATCGAGACCAGTAGTCTAATTGGTTCCTTTGTCAGTAAGGTTTTATGCACATGCTTTTTAATTTAACAGATTTATTTATTTTAGTTATTTGTGCAGTTAGCAGTTGAAATCCACACATATTCTGTATCTTATCTTCGTGAAACCATTTTCTTTAGGTGGACAAACACATACGCAGACTGGATGCTGATCTAGCAAGATTTGAAAATGAATTGAAGGAGAAACTGGAAGTGAGTGGTTATGAAAGCACCGATGGAAGAGCACTGAAGAGTAGGTTGGAGTAATTGTTTTTTGATGAAACGTTATCAGTGAAGCCCAATGAATGGGTATTTATAAACGTGAATGTTTAATGCAGAAGCAGATTCCAGAGGGCTGCGGGAGAAACGTGGGTCGAGGGGAAGAGGAAGGAAAGGTTCTGATGAAGAGTCTCCCCGAAAGAAGATAAAGAAAAACAGGTAACTAGGTACTGGTGGATTAGTCAAGAAAAGAGCTTTCTTGACACCATGAAAGTTAATGATAGATAACATTTTTAGCATGTTTATTAGACCTCAAAGTCCCACACCTCATCATCCATGCTCATTGTGTTTTTGTGCTGTGTTTTAGCCCTGACTTGAGTGACGCCCTCCTGCCTATGCAGCCATCAGACGTTCTCGACATGCCAGTTGATCCGAATGAACCTACATATTGCCTGTGCCATCAGGTGTCCTATGGAGAGATGATTGGATGTGATAATCCTGATGTACGTTTTCATGGTGTTTTCTTCAGTTTTTTTATTTATTTTATAAGAACTCATTTAAGATTAGAAATTTAAAATATTCATATTGTTTTCTGTTCTTGTCTGCAGTGTCCAATTGAGTGGTTTCACTTCGCTTGTGTAGATCTTACCACAAAACCCAAAGGAAAATGGTAAGCGTTCAACTCACCAGATGTTTTTGATATTTCATTACTAATATTACTGGAACATGAAAACCTGCAGTACCTTAACATCTTTTTTCTCATGTCTCAAATTCCTCAGGTTTTGTCCAAGATGCACCCAGGACAGGAAGAAAAAATAAGATTAATATTCATAAATGCTTAACTAATGTATTTTTGGTGTAGCTTAATAGTGTAACATATAAATATATATATTTCAGTTACAAATACTCTTTATAGAAATGATGGATCGTACAACTTTGTTTAAAGTCCCAATCCAGATTCGAAGTACACTAGTGGCACAATTGTTCCCCTTTTATTGGCTTTATCTGATAGTTTAAGTTCACCTGTGTATTTGTCTACTCTGGGTAAATTGGACTTGACAATAAAGTAGCACAAAATATTTCAAAGTCATAAAGTGTATAATAGTGCAGAAATCTTGGATTGTGGCTTTTAGGATACTTGAATTGTCAATTTATATATGATTTTTTTTTCTTTTAAAGAAATGAACAGCCTGCTGAGAATTTACAATTTTTAGAAAACATTTAATTCCTCACCAGAACAGTGACAGTAAGAGGAATTCTGTTTGACATTTTTATTTACCTACCTCCTTAAGGAATACATCAGCACTGCATACATGACTGCAATTGATACTGGTGTAAAATGTTTTTGATTAGCTGATACCAAACAAACAAAATCATGTAAATTCAGTCTTTACTGATATTTTTTTAAACTGCGACATTTTTGAATGTATTGTGGTACTAATGGTCAGTCAGTCAGTGTCTCTTGTCAACTGAATGAGGTATTTAAGCACTTTGAAAGAAATTTTCCCCTGAAGAGGTTTGATACTGCAGGCTTGGTTTTATTCTAGTTTGTCTCATTTAAAACTTTGCCATAGTATGTCACTTCAAACCATATATATATATATATATATTTTGTATAATATGAGACAATATTTTGTGGACAGTTTTTTCCAAAGATATATTTGTTGTATTACTGGTGAAAGTCAAATTTTATTTAATAGGATTTTAGCATCTTCTTTCATATTCAACTGTGAATATCACTCATTTAGGTGTAAGCCACAAATAAAGAGCCAAAGTCTTTGTATTTTGTAAATTCAGTATTTTTTAACAAATAAATATACATTATTCCACTATGCATTGTGTCTCAAGTCTTTCATTGTGGTTCTAGCTAGTAAACATAATGTATGTGAGAAAAACAATACACCCACTAACATGTGCAGACCTTGATGGACACAAGGTGTTTGTAAACCAACACTGGTGTGGCTTGTTCACCTAAGTCACAAAAGTAAACATCACAAAAGCTCTGTGATGATATATTTAAATGGAAAATCACCCTGTTTCCATTGCATTGTTATCTCAGAGAGATATATTTGACAGTTTGTGAAATATATATCCAGAGTTCTAAAACCCATCATCAGATTCCTCATCCCAGCTGCACTTTTCTCTAGTGTCCACTTTGAAATCTACTTCCACGTCGTAAACAAAGTCAGGATCATCTTTGTGCCTCCGGTTCTTTTCAAAGACTTCATCCATTTGCCCCTTTTTTCGGGCCAGTTCCTCATCGCCCAGTTTGTTCAGGTCCTCATCTGGGTCCAGGCGTAATGAGGAGAGGCTGTAGTTCAGGCTAAAGCCCTCCATATGATCCCGCAGGATTACATGAAGCCTCTCCAGCTGGCTCTGGGACACACCCTCCAAGTAGTCCCTGTGGCGAGGGTGGTTCTTCAGCCTTTCAGCTGCCATACTGTAGTCTACAGAATAAGGAGAGCAGACACAATGTCAGAAAAGCATTTATACTGAAACAGCCAAATGTATGGGGCCCTATCTGAATAATTAGCTATGGGAATGGAAATAAAAGTAGTAGTGCTAAATGTATAAACTGAGAAATTATCTTGACTTACCTGAATATTTTGAGAAGTTCCGCACAGGTATGATTCTTTTTCGTACCTTGTTGGTTTCCTTGTTTTCATAAATCAATACTATAGAGGGAGGGGTGAACTGCACCCCACATCGCTTTGCCACAAAACTCATCTTCTGTAACTTTTCCCTGCAGAAATCCTTGTTGAAACTGACTTGTGTAGGGTTTAGCATTGAAGACTAAATCATTTCGATAACAGAAAGTAATGTGGTATGTGTTTATTTTACACAGCAGGCCAAATTAACAGGTTTACTGCAACTAAGCTAGCTGCTTCAGAGGTGACGGTCTAACCGTTGCCTGGGTACCATGGCGTCGGAGATGGTCCTTCTGTCCACGCCAACACCTGCGCATATTTACAATGTTTTTGAAGCAAAACTATACCGTCTACATTATAATAATACTATATATAGTTATCTTATCTTAAAATGTCTTTTTTCCCCCAAACAGTTATCGATTAAGAGTGTTCTAATATTTTCCGTCTCTTTTTTTCTAGTCTGGCATTTTTTTAGCTCCTCAAACTACAAAAGGGTCCTTCAAAATCTTCCGTCAACAGTTGAATGCACAGTGTGGAAGGATTTTATGCCACACGTTATAACGTTATTTTGATGTATTTTGTGGTGTTACCTGTGTTGTTGTTTTTATCAACATGTCATTGTTTAGTGGAAAATGGTAAGTTTGTGGTTGTGAGACCAGGCTACGACTGAAAAACACCGTTTTTTTTCGAGATAGAACAAAATTTTGGGCACTTCCTGAAAATGTTTTTCTGAACGTAAATTTTCTTCCTAACAATTAGGTGAAAAGGGGGACGAAGGATAATGTTTTAAATCATATATAGTTTTCAGCAGTCTTTTATGACTGTTAAAGAAAGCTACACAATAATATTCTTATTTTCACGTCTATAAGTTTTATCCTTGATTTATGTTCCCAAATTTATCCATGACCTCTTCAGAATAGAGCAAATGAGTACATAAATGAACGTCGTCATATACTTTAAAATGTCAGCTTTTGTATAGCCTGATTCAATTCAACGTGTATTTTTGCAGATAATTGTGGATTTTTGAAGTGGCTTGACACCACATCTGTTTCAGTGGAGATCATCCAAAAAGGTTTTCACAGGTACAGTCACGGGTTATTCTTCAGTGGGTGGATAACCAGTTCCTCAAGGCCAAGTGAGGACTGAAGAATAAGTGATATGTAATGCATTTTTAGGGACATGGTAACGACTGTCCAGCTCCAGCCTGATGGGCTTACAGATGTCAAAGTTTTGTTGATTCATAACTGGCCCAGGGGTGTCTACATTGACCCATATCAACTTCAATCCTTGAGTGATCAACGTAATTGGCAGGTAAAGATAATTTTACAAATATGTTGTTACCTATATTCATAAAACTATGCCCATTAATATCTTTTTAAATTACCATTTTAAGATACTACTAGATTCAACCATTGACCTGGAGGCACCAGCTCACAAATCTTCAGGATTTGTCACCCACTTGTATCCCATCATGGATGGACCAGCTTCTAGACTACAAAATGTTACTATTCCAATACATGGTCGCTACCAGAAACCTTCCTCTGATGGGAAAGCATTTATATCTGTCGATATAGAACCTCCACAGCTCTTGCTTCGTCATGAAAAATGTAAGTGGTGATACACTTGTGAACCATGTTTTCTGTTCTGTAGTGTGTGTTTATATTATCAGAAATACATAACCATAGGTAAACTTGTGCATATCATGTCACAAAAAAAACCTTCATAGAATAGAATAGTCCTTTATTAATCCCAAACTGGGAAATTGGGTTCATGCAACAAGACCTACATTTTTTCCTCCGTAATGTGAATTCTATAATGTTCATATGAGCTGTGACTGATGGAGAAGTTCAGACTTAATCTTTTGAAGAAGAAATGTTAATATAACCGATGATCATTTTCATTAAGGTTTTCTCTCAATTACCAGTAATATTATTACTAAAAGCCAATAGCACTGACAGTTAAGTTCAAATATAATCTTTGTGGAAATGTGTTTTTTATTGTTACTTTATTATTGACTCATTTCAGTTTCTAGTGGATGTAGTAAAACATTTAACCATTAAGATAATCAATTTACAAGTCTTTATATATGCTAACAGTATATAATTGGACAGCACATGCATTTATTCACATATTTAAGAATATTTTAAATTCTAGTACTTCCAGAGTTTCAAGCTCACCATCAAAAAGTAAACAACCCTTGCAACATTCAGTGAAAATCCTTAAATTTGCAAAATTTATGATTAGGCATGTCACAAATATAAAAATGATGGCAGTATAACAGTTTAATAACTTACAGAACATTGTCAGACATAAAGTTATGTATTAAAGGTCCTTTGTTATAATTTTTTTACAAACATAAAATAAACTTGATGGCCTTCACTCACACATGCCTTGTGTGCTCAGCCTTTAAAAATGTAGATGTTTAAGATACAAAATATATTCATTATTCCATTTTAAAACCCTTTTCTCTCCTAAGGTACTGAGCTCAAAAGGTTAGAGCCTCATACTCTTGTGGATGCCCCTTGTACTGCTGACAACTTAACCACATGTGCCTGGGTTAAAATTCAGAATCAGAAGGTGGTTTTCTTTAAATCTTTAATATAAATCCTATTTTGCATTGTTGCTTTTTAATTGAAAATCTGTTTTCTCATGTAGGGACATGGCCGTGTGAGTTTACAGTTTCCTATTGGGGACGGGTCTTTGGCGATGCCTGTCTGCGGTGGAACTCTTCTTGTCACACTGATATGCTGCATGGCGCTGTCTAAATATGCATGGAAACATCAAATCACCAATGATCACCATACATGAATCAGTGGACGCTATGGTCAAATAAACAGCAAATATCTATCTATCTATCTATCTATCTATCTATCTATCTATCTATCTATCTATCTATCTATCTATCTATCTATCT
>JAPTGZ010000019.1:26286078-26299492 GCA_029814645.1 Fowleria isostigma
TACATTTGAAAAAAAACGGAACCCGTTCTAATGGTCGTTACATCACGTCTTTAATGAAATAACAAAACTCGTCATTAAGGGTGGGGGTGGGGGGTGGGGGTTATCAAATGTCGTCTGTATGGAGGAAAGTAGTATGAAATACAAGGTTAAAAATGAAAAAAGAATACACGTATTTTTGGAATTTTTAAAAAAAATTTATTTCTCGCATTGTTTTATATATTTTTGAGCATTTTATCATACAAGTGTTTAAATGAGATTCATAAATACCTATATTCCATTCGGTTTTATTCAGTTATAGCTTCATAGTGCTTTTCTACTTGTTATTGTAACTCTACAGGGTTTTTTTTCCATATAAAATCAGTTAAATTGGTATTGAATTGTCACACTCATATTGTAAATAGTGATTAAGTATGATATTTATTGTTTATTACTAACATGTTGATTCTATCGCCAATTTTTGGTCCTTATTGTTTATTATTATTATTATTATTATTATTATTATTATTACTACTATATTTATTGCTGTTTTGTTTTTTATTACTATCTTGGTAATAAATAGCTTATTTTATTCCTGCATTTCTATCCATGTTTATTTCCAACAGCTGTACTGTTGAGGAGCACAAATTTCCCCAGGGGAATTAATTATTTCTGATTCGGATTCTGAATCTCTAATCCACTTCCCTTAAAAGACCCTACAACCTAAAAGATTGGTTGAAACCTGGGTCAAACTTGTTATTGTTGCACAATGTAGCCTTTTGAGAGTTTGGGACACTGGGCTACAAAGAAACCCTTTGTCATATCCAGTATGCTCTTTTAATGTTTATAGGAATTGGAAGTCCCAACACACAAACACACACACACACACACACAGGGCTAAAGTGGTACCCTTCAGACACATTAGACAGAGGGAGGGTGGGGCGCCAGTAAAGATTTCTTAATGGGCTCTGCCGTCCTCTCGTCCATCTGCTTTGATCATAAACACACACACACACACACAGCTTAGTCCACATTGGCCTGATGCGCATCACTACCAATAATCACCGTTTCCTTTTTGTTTCTTTTTCTTTATTTCCCAACAAAGCGTCGTTTCGGACACTTCAACCCAGGATCTGGACTTCCACATGGACTCTATGATCAACAGTTTTTAATCCTGATGGGAGGTTAAAATGATGGGAGCATATTTAATCAGCTGTTTCCTTTAAGTGTAACGGGATTTCTCCAACTTCATGGTGACTATTTGGGTGTGTGGTCCTTCAGGGCGTATGGAGAACGCACTCGCTGGGACAGTTTGTATGTGATTGACAGTGTCCAGTGTTCCATCCTCAGTAATACCCACGGTCCTGAGGTATAGGATGGCTTCCCTGCACCACGGAGCCATCTTCATCGGAGCCTTCCTCATTGTGACCGGGGGCTCCACAGCCTTCCTGGCCTCCAACCAGAGCCGTCTGCAGGCGTTCTCCCTGTGCTGCGTGGTGCTGGGGGTGGTCATGCTCATCCTGGGGCTCTTCTGGGCCATGAACAGCAAAAGTGCGGTAAACTACAACCACCGGGAGTTTGACCCAGAGTGTCCACATTATCCGTACAATGATTACCCCAACTTCAGCAGCCATGCCCTCTTCTCACCTCCGGGGACCCGCTTTGCAGAATCACAGTCGGTGTTTCTGCCCAGGTCGGTTGAGATAGAATCATATTACAGATATACAGTGCTCAGCATAAATGAGTACATCTCAACAGATTTGTCACTAAACCTTTAGTTTTCTTTGAGGATCAACATTTTCTATGGGACACTATACAACATATCATGTTTGAAACTGTGCGTATGTTCATTGAGATATTGACAAAAATCTTACTTTTCAAAGGGGATGTACTCATTTATGCTGAGCACTGTATATAACAACTTTTATCGTTATGATTGTTTGTATTCTGCAGCCAAGAATTTGAAAAAAAAAAAAAAAAATCTTAATGAATCTGTGTGTTTGTAGGCTATGAATCCAAAATCAAAATAATCTACAACATGATTCCTAGATTAGATATGCATTTTTGTCTTTATTCTTTCTGTGTAGCTCTACTAAATTATTATAATAAATGTTCATTCAAGTTTCAAGGTGATTTGGGATGGAGCAGACACATAATAATAATAATAATAATAATAATAATAATAATAATAATAATAATAATAATGAATTATGAAAACACAAACTTTAAAAAAACAGCATTTTTACCCTTCCAAAAATATACATTTGTGCATTAAATATGCATTCATTCCTAAAGAACTGTCATATTACCCTCCCTTTTGCTCTCTCTACAAGCTGCTTAGCCTTGATAACATGATGATAATCTTAAATTAATATCCCATTTAAACTGCCCACAGGCAAGATGCATTATCTAAAAATAAAGACGACAAAACAGCAAACAAAACACATGTAGAAGCCAGTACAGTCCAAGTACTGTCTGGGTTTGATTTGAACTAATTAATCTGATTATGTTTTCCTGTTTGATTAGAGGGGTGTTTGTCAGTAGAAAACAAAAAGCTCTGCCATGGCCCAGACTATAATTCAACAGATTTGTATGATCCAGTACAGCTAGTGTGTTCATTATGAAATCCAATTCCTGTATTTGTCAGGAAACACGGCTACTGATGTAACATGACTCCAGATGCCATCGAGTATTTGATCTCCTCAAAAACTGTACACAGAAATTTGTGTTGGGACATCATGTTGTTTTCAATAAACTGTAATTGATTTCTACATTTTTTTTCCTCCTGAGTATAGGACGATGGAACGCCACAGACATGGTGCTCACGGTGAGGATTTTGACTACCCTCCCATGGACCCGGGGGGTTTCAGCCCATCACCTAACCCTCCTCCCTGGCTGGGACCCCCACCTCCCTATGAGGTGGCCATCAAGACCACATGCAGCTCTACACACCTGCGGCGAGCGTACTCAGACACACATCTGGCGACAGAGCCTCTGTTTGGACAATCAAGAGAGATCAGCTTTGAGGTGTAGTGTGTGATGATGCAGACGTCTCACTTCTCTGTAGATCAGAACAAAAGATAAAAAGGCAGCATACGGTACTTTGGCTCAGGCTTTGCAGTAGCTGCCTCATCACAGTGACAGATTTCACCAAATACTTGAAGCATGCTTCAATCTGATGTTCACCTGTGCGTTTTAGCATGTCCGCTTTATATTTTCTGTATTAACAATGCAGGTGCACAACACATACCCAGATCTATGGTGAAAGCCAGCCTCATCAAACCAAATAAAGCATCAAGACATTTTACGTCTTATAAACTATGGGACCACTGTAAGTCGTTGTACAGGTGGGTGACATATTAAAGGAAAAACTGATATAAAGTGTATTATTAAGGTGTAGGATCACCACGTGCCTCCAGTTATACTTCAACGTGCCTTGGCTCTGAACTCTGCTGGAAGGTTGAACACCATTCTTCCCAACTATAGTCCTTGGTTTGGTGTTTTTAAGATGGCGGTGGAGAACGCTGTTCAACTTGTTGACCCAGTATTGGTTTGCAAGTGACATGGATGATAATGGGCTTGTAGTGAAACATTTAATTCAGTTTTGAATAAGTTCACAAACCCAATTCAGAACAAAAATGATAATTTGCTGTCAATGTAAACTGCACAACCCAACAAGCAGATAAGCACAAGATAATCACAAAAGAATAAAGCTATAGGTCAATACAAACAGTACATAAGCCCAATACATTTCTTCTTAATACAAAGGTTACCTAAAGTACAAGATTGTGTGATATAAACTTTTAAAGGCATTTTATAAAAGGCATTCAGTGACACCCATCATAGCTCATGTCACTTTGGAGATGATCCAACATGATTTTATTTCATGCCATCAAAATAAAATGTAGTTATCCCTAAAGTTTACAGTACACTGTGGTGATCTGTAGATATTTGTAGCCATGTTTTGACTTGCATTGCATTTTAAATTAATGGTTGATTTATTATTTTTTTTAAAAAAATCCCTTTTCTGGTCTTAAATCATCTTTATATCCTCATTTTTGTCAAAACAAGTGTGACAGTGGTGGTCCTGTCACTGCCTCCAATTGATCATGCGCCCTGGCTGCTTGGCCAAGGGGATGTCCCTTCAGCCGACTGGTTAGTGCGCGTGACTATCACCCGGGAGTCGGGGGTTTGAAGACTGCCTGGGCCCTCTTCGCCTTGCCACACAAGTAAATGGTTAGATGTTTTCATGCAATTACTGAAAACTCAGTATCCTCATTGACAGTGAATCTATCCTGATCTTTTCACAAATAACTATTGTAAGGCTTCATAGATAATTATTGTAGAATGAATATAATCATTCATAACTGTAACAAATCACAGTGAGAAACCACCGGGCTGCTAGATGTCAGCGTGTGTGCCACACGTGTACTTGTCTGTGTATTGAAAGTTGGGGGGGAATGATGACTCATCTGACCATATGAGTTTTTCCACCGCTCATCAGACCACTGCAGCTCAGTGGTAATGCTGTCTGCGCTGCATCATTATATCCTTCTAAATGATCACACCATTGTTTTTGCATATTTTTTTATAAAGAAAACAAAAATGTATACAGTATGAAGCAGCATATGTGTTACTGAACGCCATTAATTTCTTGTAGAAGGGTTGTATTGATTGTTACGTCTACAGCCTTCACGGCCTCTAAAATAAGACGCTGCATCACAGTAGACCGAGGACCACAAGTCCACTTTTATGATCTCTGACAACACAAGGACAACAGACATCAGGTGCCCAAATGCATTGGCATTTACATACAGATGAATCACAGGATAACAGGCCATCCACCATGTTGTTTGGGACTTCCTAATGCATGCCTCTATGATTCATATGCTTTACTCTGAGAGAAGATAACTCAAGGGGAGAATCCTGCAACATGACTTCACTCGCTGTGAGTGTACTGAACTTTATTTAATAAAAGAGTGATGAAGGGATCCCTTTGTGTCTCAGTGTCATTTGATCTGAGCCTTAATCCACGTAAAATGTACTGTGTAAAATTAAGATGAATACAAAATGAAAAGTAAATATTGAAGTTTTTTTGCCTCCTTTAATACATCTTTAAGCATGACTTCTTACCATGTTGGCTATGGCATGACCTCATCCATGGTGGTAAAGGCATCAATGACCTTTTGCTTCTGGTTGTTGATGTCCTGTATCTGTTTGATACATGATATCTTTAACGTAACCCAATAGAAAGAAATACAGTGTAGTGATATCTGGTAAAGGAGGTGGACAGGGAACTGGGTCATCCCCTCCAAACCACTGGTCTGGAAATGTTCATAGTCCTCAATGTGGTAGTGCACCATCAACCTGGAAAATGATGGTTGGTTGAAGATCATTCAGTTGTTGTTGTGCCACATATTCAGTCAAAAGGTCCAGGTAAACATTTGCAGTAATTGATCTCCCATTGAAGAAAAATGGACCAATGATTTGAATGCACACGATCCCACGATGTGATTGAAAACCACTGAGTATATAGAATAAATCTGATTAACATATCTCATCAAATGCTTTTGCAATACATTTTTAAAACTCTTAACAGACTGTGAACACCATATATATAAAAGTGTATAAAATCGTATGATTTATGACTTAGCCTAACATCATGAACTAAGAACGAAGTATAAAAAGCTAAGAAAAGTTCAACATGAGGTCAATTTTGAAGCAGCACTGATTTCAGTCATAAGACATGAGCCTCATCAGGTGGTGGAACACTGCACCTCATTTCAGTTGTAGCTGCTCTTTCCAGGAGGAGAACTAACATCAAACTCTCTGGATATAATTATTAGACAGTGTAGCACTGTTCTCCCAGGGCCCTGAAGAGGCTAGTCTATGTCCTTAAACAACACATACACATATTTTCCATTGAAGTGTGAGGATTATATAGAGCTGTACAGCCAAGGTCATGGCAGAGTATGATGAATCTTGGATGAGTTAGTGTTCATTACACATTTCTGGAGGGATTATCACAAAAAAATTCCAAATACTGCAGAAATGTATTAAACTCAGTGTATTAGCAAGGTTATAATGACCATACATATGCATTTTTTTTTTTTTATCAATTCTATTAAGATACAACTACAATATGAGTGTGCATTAGAAACCACAATTTCAGAGAAAAAATGTCCACGAACAAAAGTGGCACATATTTCATAAAACCTCCCTTTGTACTAATTATAGTTTTAAGTGTTCTGACAATATGAGATTCACTGCACAACTGTTTAATCACCTTTCCAAATCTTATTGTAAAAGCCGTTCTTTGCGACTATTCTTAATACTGTGAATATGTTTTCTATGTTTTTTTGTTGTGTTTGAGTAGAGACTGAGAAATAAATATGTGTGCTCATTACAACCCCTGTGACTGAAGACTTCTGCGGTCCTGTAAATGAATAAGTAAATAAATAAAACCTTACGTAACGTGTTAGATGACTGAGGTTTATTCAAGGACAGATCTGCAAGGGGGTTTCTCCATTATGAATTGGAGAAAATTATTGCATTTTTCTACAGAACAAAGGCTGTACTAGTAGTGGAATTTTATTTTTCTCTTATTTTGCTTTAACTTTTTAAGAACTGAAAAATCATTTCAGCAGTGGTCTTTAAGAACAATTGAGTAATATTTGACTCAGGTGATGTATGTATGTCATCCACTGACAGGCAGGCAGAGTGGTATTAACTTTGATTATCTCATTCCAATGGGAGCTGTCAGTGGGTGGGATATAGTCGACAGCATGAAGAGAACATGTCGACCTCAAAGCTGATGTGTTAGAAACAGAAAAATGGGCAAGAGTATGGATCTAAGCAACTATGACAAGGGAGAAATTGTCATGATCGAATCACTAGGTCCGAGCATCTCCAGATCTTGTGTCATTACCAATATAAAGTATCTAAAAAAGTATCTAAAGACCAACCAATCTAGCATCTATGGGAGCAGAACATTATTACCATTTGTATGATATTGTGTAAGTCTCCATGGATTGGGTTTCTTTGTCCAAAAAGCCTCCCACAGATGCTCAATTAACCTAAAATTTAGACATTGTTAATTAGTCCATTTTTGGTCGGTACTACTACAGACCAGGAACAAACACCCAAGACCTGCAGTTATTGGAGATGCTGTGACCCAGTCATCACCATTACAACATAGGACTGGTCAAAGTCACTCAGTTCTTTATGTTGATCATTTTACTTCTTCCAGCAAATCAGTTTTAGTGACTAAATGTTCACTTACAGCCTAATACAGTCACAGAAAAAATATTAGACAACCCTATGTTTTCTTCAATTTCTTGTTCCTTTTAATGCCTGGTACAACTAAAGGTACATTTGTTTGGACAAATATAATGATAACAACAAAAAAATGCTCATAAACATTTAATTTCAGAGCATATATCTATCCATTTTCCATGGTTTTCTTGATAAAAACCAAAATCACATAAGTTCTTTCATCAACATTTATGACATTGTACTGACAAAAACAGTACTTTTAGGCATTTTATGTTTTCTTTTCTGTCTGTTTTAATCAGATGATACACACAGGAGTTACCACTTGATTGTATGACCATTGTTTTTGATTACTTTTGATGGTCTAATAATTTTTACTGCGACTGCATATCCTCCTGACTACCAGGAAAAAAAATATTGTCCTATCACATTGATTTTACAATCCCCCAATCTTTGTAAGGTAATTAGAGGATTGAAAACACTTCTTGGCGGAAAAGAGTTTTTATTTTTAAGATATCATCTGTCCACTGCAGTGGACATCAGAACGCCATACATGTGAAATTGAACCTTGATGGCAAACATTTAGTCCCAAAGAATATTGAAAGGTCGACATCAGAATGAGTTCAACATCCACAGAACTGTCCATCATCATTTTTGTTTTGTTTTGCTTTGTTGTGCTTATTTGGAATGATACTTCAAAAAGCAATTCTCCTTCTTGGAAACACAGAGGAATACTTTGTGCACATCACATGTTTTGCATAGTCATTTGAAAAAAAAAAAAAAAAAGAACAAAACGGAGGAAGCAACTACAAATGTCCACTACAGAGGACACTATTTAAAAACTTAAATACTATACTAAAATAGAGTTATAGTATGTCATGCTATGTTTTATTAGGCTTTTAAGAGACTTATATAAAATATGCCAACAGCATTTCAAGTCAAAATTTGCTCAATAAAGAGTTTTATGCACTTACTTTTCTTCTTCCCATATAGTGTGCCGGCACCGATGGCAGCCATTTTTCTTGATGGAAAAAGATAAAGTTCTGAAAGTCTCACCCCTTCACATTTGGTATCATTGAAAATCCCTAAATGTCCTCTGTAGATGTCAAAAGGAGTCACTTCAGTAGTATGCAGAGGGTGGGAGATATTCAGGTTTACAAATGTCCTCCACAGAGGACAAATTTGAACTACTGGTAGTCAGGAGGATATTCAGCCCAATAAAAGCTACCACTGTAATGAAACACTTTCCACTGTCCCTGTCAGAATGTCATGGTTGATCTCAAGGATTCAAGAAACTTTATTGTCATACTAGCACACAGTTACACATGAGATGGCACAAAATTTGGTACCCGAGATCCCAGATGTAGCTCAATAAACAATCTATAGAAACAATATGTACATAAAAAAGGACCTATGTAGAAAAACACTTGTGTATGTGCAAAAATGTGAGGAGAGGTAGTCTGATTGACCACTGGCCTGTATTGTACTTAATATTGTAAAGTGGAGTGTAACGTGTTCACCATGCAGGGATGAGGGGTATATGGTGCAGGGGGAGGGCATGGTCCGGGGGCTACGGAACATCATCTGAGTTCAGCAGTCTAACAGCTATCAGAAAGAAGCTGTTTCTCAGCCTGGTGGTCCTATTACGGGTGCTCTGCAGTGTCCCACCTGAGGGGAGGGGATTAAAGACAAGGTGTGTGGGGGCTGATTGGTAGGGGTGTGGGTGTGATCAGTGTATCATAATAAGTAAGAGATCTTCTTTTGAATAAAGCCAATTTACTCATATATTCCTAAGTAACATCCTACTGTTCCACACTGGAAAAACCTCCTGCCACCCGTTTCCCACTCAATGGAAAACTGTCTAGACCAGGGGTGTCAAACTCATTTTAGTTCAGGGGCCACATTCAGCCCAATTTGATGTCAAATGGGTCGGACCAGTAAAATAATGACACAATACCCTGTAAATTACAGGTTGTTGTCTTTGTTTTAGTGCATTAAAACAAATATTAACATTTACCAACTATCCTTTCACAAAAAAGATGTGAATAACCAGGAAAAAAAATAGAATTTTGTAACAAAGATAGGTGTAATTTTAACAACATTCTGCTTCATCTTATCATTTATACATGTGTATTACACACAATCTTTCACACACATTTGGAAACAGGCATAATATTGTTAAAACTGCACATCATTTTCTTTAGACATTCAGGTTTTTAACATTTCACTGTTAAAGGATAGTCGGTAAATGTGAATATTTTTATAGTTTAATGTTATTTTTTAATATTAGGCCAAGACAAAAATTTATACTTGTCATTATTCATAGATTATTATTGTTATTAACTTACTTGAGATTGCATAGGTCTGTATGTGGCTCCTGAACTAAAATGAGTTAATAATTTTTGCATTTCATAAATTCATCCCACAGGCCACATTGAACCCTTCGGCGGGCTGGTTTTGGCCCCCGGTCCACATGTTTGACACCCCTGGTCTAGACCCATGAGAAGTTACAGGCAGTGGGGAACAAAGTTGTGAGATTAAATATATAGCTATACGTTTCATTAAGTCATTTTATTTTATTTTATTTTATTTTATTTTATTTTATTTCATTTCATTTCATTTCTTTTCTTTTCATTTATTTATTAAATTTGATTGTAAGAAAATACTAAAACTAAGAGGTAAAATGTAAAAAAAAATTCAAAAAGGAGCAGGATGATGTACAATGTATATATTACAAAGCCCTATATCAGTTCCTCAAAGTAAATTAACAAATCTTACATGTCAAAATAAATTCTAGTCAAAATATTACACATATCAAAAATAATCCCTATTAGTTTCATAAGTGCATTTCATAACAGTGTTTGACATACCAAAATATACCCCCGCATGTACAATATACTAGTGGTGAGTTGCTGTATAAAATTATATATTATGTATATTGTGTACATATGTTTTACAACCAAGGTCTCAATGTATATTTTGCTATGAACATTTCTTTATGTGTATTTCTAAATGTATATTTCTCTGCACACTTGCTCATGTTAATTTCTCAATGTATATGGTGTTTACAGCAAACTCTCCATGTATATCTGGTCCACATAATTAGATGTATATAAACAATATTGAATATTGTTCATGCATATGTAATTAGTATTGTTCATAGAGTGCATAAGCTCAAAATAAACTAAACTCGTCACCCCTCGCCCTGATGAAGGCCTACATGGCTGAAACGCATAGGCTGTTTTTAGACATGTTTTTATGACTCTGTAACCCTGATACATTAAAGGTTTATTTAGAAAATCCTCTGAGTGCTTCAGATATTCTCAGCAAACTTGTACTTGGATCCTCACTCTGAAGAAGCACCAGAGAGACACCTTCTACTACACTTTCTTCTACACCCATGCAGCACTCCATGCAGCCATTTTTTTTGACTGATAAACTAAACTAACTTAGGCAATTGAGTGTCCTTTTCAGATATCCAAATTTGAAATGCATTCCAAAGTGCAATTAAAAAACACATGTTCTATTTGAAGGACATATTTGTGCATTTATTTATGTATTCAAGTATCTATTTATTGATTTATTTGTGCATTGATTTATTCATTTCTAATTGTCATTTTTTGTCCTTCATAGTTTAAAGACTCAATGTCAGATTCACAAAAAAGTTATTTTTTTTCTCTATATTGAATCTTTGTCTCAAAAAACTCATTCCAAGAATAAATATCATTCAGTGTTTTAAACTGGGTTTCTTTTGCTGTTGGTGATCTGTGTAGAGTTAGTGTTTATGACATGTTTGTGTGAGTGTAGATCTGGTTCGACTGTGCAGGGAGTCGTTTCCTGTTTCCTCCTAAATGTGGACCATCTGGGGGGATCCTCCTGCTCCACCCCCAGCGAAGCCCAGCTCCAGACCCACACTAGATGAGTTTATAACCCCCAGAGCTGTGACTATCACTCTCTCCTTGTGTAAACAGCTTGCCCAAACAGAGGAAAAGTGACAATGTTCAGCCCGCCCTGTCCACCATTCCTCCTCGTCACTGAAAAACCTTCCACACAAAAAACACTTCCTCACACCGCGCAGCCCTGCCGCCGCCGCCGCGTCCACATGAAAACCCAACCGTGCCCGGCCCACATGCGACATCCACTCCGAACCTACAGATTTCCAGCGTAATCACTTCATACCGGATATGCTTCTGTGGTGAGAAAAAGCGGAGCAGCAGAAGATCAGATAACAAGAATGAGAGGAAGAATAGACGCGAGTCGGGATCTACTGGCTGAGAACACGCTGTTTTTCCAAGAGTTTTTCGGGGGTTTGGAAGGAAACCATCAGGACATCACGAAGGAAAGTGGAAGTTCATGAAGAGGAGAGGAGATATGGTCAATAAAGAAGGCGAGCTTTCAGTCCACGCATCCACAGAACAGCTCCTCGCCGCGACATCCCCTCAGGTACAGCCGTGTTTATCTTTACGCACGGCGCACGCACTGGATCACGTATGTGTGTGCGCACATGTGGACGCGCCTTAAAGTCTGTTTCCTAAAGTGTTTCTGTCACTCACACTGTCTGAGGTGTGGATGCTGAGTGTCTGCCCCCTCTCTCTCTCTCTCTCCCTCTCCCTCCCTCTCTCTCTCTTTCTCCTGCAGACTGGAGCTCGGCTCAATCTGCAGTGAGTTCCTAGAGGGCACCAGGGCTCCGGAGATGCCGCTCCCCCAGGGCATGCTGCTGCTGCTGGGCCTGCTGCTGGTGACCGCGGGGGTGGTCATGGCCCTGTGCATGGGCTTCACCTACCAACCGGCTCCGCTCCTGGGGATCGGCGTGTCCCTGGGCCTGGGGGGCGTGGGTCTGATGGTCGTGGGCTTCTGCATGACCATGAAGAAGCTCCAGGTGGCTGTGCCCGGACACTACCTCCTGCACCCACGCACGGGCACCCGCTTCAGCCCACAGCAGGCCCTGGCCATCCAGAGGTACAGTAAGACATGAGTGGACAGTTAGTTTACTGGTTCAGCTCAGCCTTTGAAAAGTAGTGGTTTTTGTGAGATAGTTTAGGAACCAGGATCTATTCCTCCCAAGGATAAATTTCAAACAGTTTGGGGAATGATTTAACTTGTAGTTTAACTTACAGTCATGGTCATAGTTCGTTTCAGTCATATACAGTCAAGAAAAAAAATAGACCATCAAAAGTCATCAAAAACAATGTTTATGAAATCAAGTACTAAGTCTTGTATGTATCATGTGTAAAACAGACAGAAAAGAAAACATGGAATGTCTAAAAGCACTGTTTTTGTTAGTACAGTGCCATAGCTATTGATGTAAGAACTTATCTTATTTTGGTTATTATCAAGAAAACCATGAAAAATAGATAGATATCAGCTCTGAAATTGAACTCTTTGGAGCTATTTGTGTTGTTATCATTATGTTTGCACCAACAAATGTACCTTTAGTTGTACCAGGCATTAAAATGAACAAGAAATTGAAGAAAACATAGGGTGGTCTAATAACTTTTTCCATGACTGTATGCTTTTCAAAACAGCAGAAGAAGAGACAAATAATACAATTTAACTGAAAAAGGCTCAGGCAGAAGCAACGCAAATTAATGCCCGCCTTTACAGTTTAAAATACACCACACATGGTTTCAAGTAGAAAGAAAAAAAAGAGCAAAAAAATCACTTTTTTTTTCCAATTACAGCCACAACTCTCAAATATAAATGCATATCATTATTTTTTTTGTCAAGTTTTAAATGAGCACTATTCCACAGTTTAAAAGCAAAACATTTTCTTTAAACTTCTTTTTTTTTTTTTTTTTAGCTTTTTGTAACATAAATTTGCATCCATTTCTCAATTCATATGTACTTTCAGACACTATAAAACAAACTTTTCCACACAGTCTGGTAGTGTCTTGTTTTTGTTTTAAACATGAATCACATTGCTCTATAATAAACCAAGTCTCTAACATTCAAAACATGAGAATTTCAAAATAATGGATTAGTATGATCATAAAGTGGGAAAGTTATGTGTATGGCTTGTTTTTGTTGTAACACAATTTTATCAGTTGTGTATTTTTTTTTTTTGAAAGAAATGTGTGACTGACGTACAATTATGTAGCCTACTTTGTATACTGAAATCACCTTTTTTTTTTTTCTTTTGCCAACATTCTTTTTATTGGAATCAAGG
>JAPTGZ010000019.1:26336710-26368938 GCA_029814645.1 Fowleria isostigma
GCGGACCTCCCCCAGAGGACTATTCACTGTTGTAACCAACCCTCCCTCTACAAACGTTCATTTGTCTTCAATGAAGGCAAAAAATTGTGATTGCGCACTGGGGTGCAGCGGAATGGGAAACTTTATCTGGACATTGAAGTTTCAGACATTTGTTTTGACTTCACGGAGGTGGTCACATAACCGGAGCTGCTCTTTAGCTCTGCGGCTAATGTTATAGCAACGCTATGCTGATGTTAGCGGACAGCCTCGGCTTTCCAGTTAATTGTGCAGCAAAAGAAGACGCAAAAACACCTCCAGGTCCCCCTGGTGAGATCCATTCCCCACTGATGTATCCTCCCTGGTCCCAGACGCATGGGATTGGCTGACATGCCAGATATCGGGGAATCAATTAGCTGCACAGCTAACCAGTAAGCCGAGGCACTGCTCCAGTGTTAGCATTAGCATGCTATCATTCTGGGGCTAACGTTTACTGTACAAGAATCACATGTCTCATCAACCCCAGATACAACTTGATTCAACTAACTAAATTCTGTGTCTTTAATAAAAACACAGTCCTGAAGCAGACAAAGGATGTAATAAACTGAACAAACTTAATATGGGTGCAACTTATACTCCGGTGCAACTTATAGTCCAAAAAATAAAGTAATCAAATTCATTCAGTATATTATAGTATACATATTATATAGTATATATAGCATATATTATATAGTATAGTATATATTGTATAGTATATTGCCCGGCCCTACATCCATAGCAGAAAAGCTATAATCTGAGCAATTCATGATAATTCTTGAGGTAGCTACTCAAGAATTATCTTGAGTTTATTGTCGTGTTAGGATTTATGTAAAAACCATCATGTAGACAGAGATCATCATCAGTGTGGATGTAGCCCCTTCTGTGTCTGAGTGTTATTACCCTTTGAGCAAAGTTACTGAAGAGACTGAAATACTGTGCACAGTTTTTCACATTCTCTGGAACATCTTTGTCCAACAATGAGAGCAGGGCGTCGGTCAGGTTATCCAACCCCGGGTCTGCAAAGTGAAGCGCGCTCTCCAGAGTCTTTTCAAGGATGGATGCCACAACGACTCTCACTTCCCTCACGCTGCACTCCAAAAGACAAACTCTAAGAACAGAGAGAAATTCTGTATTAATTACATTGACCACGTACATAAACAGGAAGCCAGAGCCTCATTTTGGTGATGTGATAAAGACCCTCAATGCGTTTTTTTGTGAATTGAGTTGTATGGATGCAAAACCGTCAGTTTAGGATAGTGTAATAATATATAATATTTTAACACCATGTGAAATATTTGAATTGCATTTTTTTCATTGTTTTTATTTGGTATTGGTTTAAATGGTTCTTATCTTTTATTGTTTTTAACTCTGCAGCTTTTTATGTCTTAATATTTTCTTGCATTTTATTCTTTTATTGTGGTTTTATTTATTCTTCTGCATAGCCCTTTGGTCCATTGTGGTTGTTTTAAAGTGCTTTACAAATAAAGCTGGATTGGATATAACCTGTAAATTCTATTAATAGGCAAATAAATAAATAAATAACAATTGTGGCCAAATACTTTGATGTCTTTAAAACTACACATGGTCTTTCTCTCTACAGGTAAGGTGATATGTGAGCAGTCTAGAAGGTTCTGTTGCCTAGACGTCAGATGTTCCATAACCAATCATGTGATGACTATATGATCAGCTCATACTTTAACACAGAGCAATGCAAGACAACACATATCTTAAAAAAAAAAGAAAAAAAAAAAGGACCATTTTGGGGAAATTATCCTCTGGCTGTGTGCATTTGCATTCCTGAGGATCACCTGCCACTCCATGTATGAGGACTGGAACAGATCTGGAAATGAACTTTTTGTCTTTCTGCCACTGAGGCTGCTGGATTCCAAAAATCAATCAGCCATTTCTTCCCAGCCACTATCTTATGTTTAAGGCTCCTACAGATTGTGTTCTCAGCCTAATAGGTTTATTAGCAAACACACTCTGCAACATGGAAGTAATAAACTTGGGTATAACACATACAGTGGCAGAAAATGATTAGACCACCCTATGTTTTCTTCAGTTTCTTGTTCATTTTAATGCCTGGTACAACTAAAGGTACATTTGTTTGGACAAATATAATAAAAACAAAAAAATAGTTCATAAGAGTTTAATTTAAGAGCTGATATATATCCATTATCCATGGTTTTCTTTATAATAACCAAAATTCCACAAGTTATTACATCAATATCTATGATATTGTACTGATAAACAGTTCTTTTTGACATTCCATGATTTCTTTTTTGTCCGTTGTAGCCACATGACACACACAGGAGTTAATACTTCATTGCATAACCATTGTTTTTGACGGTCTAATAATTGCTTTCATAATTGTATGTACTGAATCTCAGATTACCACACATATAGACCAAAGGATTAAATGTCTTCAGCACACGTCAACTAATCTGCACCACAGCAGATCTAAACAATGAAGCTATGCAAAACACACTCCTTACAAGCATGGTATATATGTGGACATAAAAAAAAGAAAAGAGAACCCTCTTTCCCTTTCTAAATAGAAAGGGAAAGGGAATAACCTGGGGTGATAACTTTGCAAAGAATGAGGTTAATGGTTTCAGTGCTCAAAAACCTGTCGCGTAGATTAACGTGTCATGTCAGGGTGCGTTCCAAATGGTTGTTCCACAGACGTAGGTCGTGGCAGCAGTTACACTTGTAGAAGATCGTCTTAAATTTCTGACATTGACAGAATTTTGACCCAGACAGTCTGTGGTTGCAAAATTGAATCACCAGCCTCCTCTACACTTCTATGAGTGTGTGACATAAGACCAAGTTTTTTTTTTTGCTATGTCCAAGGGTATTACTACGTTTTCTGATCTTTGTCTGGGGCAGAACAGAATCACACAGAGGCTGTGATGTGATTCAGTGTGTTTTGTTACAAATCACTCTTATAATCAGTTCATTTGTATATGTTACTTTTATTTTTCAGTCATGGGTAGTTTGAGAAAACTTACTAGAAAAAAAAAAAAAAAAAAATCACCCATATATAGTGGGTAGTGGCAATTTCCACCCCTTGGGGTTTTAAGCATGTTTGGTACTAAAAATTTTTGAGTGCATGTCTGAGTAATTAAAACACAATAATTAAGCACAGAGGATAGAACTGTGTTAAAGCACGAGTATGTGCAGTACATGCACTTTGGAGAGAGTGAGTACAGATTTAGTGGCTACAGCAGCATTATCAGGGTCAATTTCCTAACCCCGAGCAGAGACCTGAATGAGCATTGATTAGAATGAGGGAGTGATGCAGGGAGCTGCCAAGTCTTAAGTATCACATATCACCAGGACAGCTACAAAAAGTGCTGCAGTGATCTAAACAGCCCTGCAAAAATAAGCCTGTATAAAAGTGCAGTGATTGTGTTCTATTATGTCTGTATTTGAGTGGCAGCTAAAAATCCACAGACTAACAAACATCTTTGAGAGATGACAAGATTTTTTGGGAATTCTAAACAAGACATAGCTGATTTTGACAAAAATTTGATATTAATCTCTTTATTCATTTTGCAGATGACTCTCTAAAAACCCTTTCTGTGATCATTATGAGGGGTAATATGGGTAAGAAGTCAGGCAAAAAAAAATAAAAAATACAAACCTGGTGATCTCTCTTCCCTCTGGTCCAACCAGATACTGAACCATCCACTGACAGGCCTCACTGCTTTTAGACAGTAACACCTCCACTGTGGCCATCCACTCCTCTGTGTCCACACTGTAGCAGATGAACACAAGAACAGAATGTGAGGGAGTGCTATGAGGGATGTTAAATCTTGATAGAGCATGTGTTTACTTACCGGAGTTTCTTTTTTGTGTGTAGGTAGGTGTGGAAGAGAAAATGAACAGCCAGCTGGAGACTCTCTTTGGCCATGGCCTGGTAGTCCGGGTGCTTCAGCTTTGTCTGAAACAAACACAAAAACAGCCTGTTCACAGGTCCTTGTCCACAGGGAAAACATGGCTCACTGACACTTTTAAGAATGATTCTTATTTTGTTTTTGCAGTGAAAAATGTGTTAATACTGCTCTAGAACTCAATCTGACAAAGCTAAAGGAAAGGCTTTTGATATGAAAAAAAATATCCAGAAAAATAATAGATTTTTTTATTGTCAGTTTTCAAATGAAATGGAATATTGGCATATATAATACATGTATACAAACATATGAGCATTTGTTTCATGAAACATTTGGTTGATGAATTATTACAATATATATTCATTTAACTGCATCACTTACTGCATTGACAGAGGCCAGAGAGAGGGTGAAGTTGAAGTAGTCACTGTTGTAGACATCCCTGTTCCTCATGAACTTCAGATTTTCATCTCTCACCATCTACACCAAACACAGACAGGTTAGACACTCAAATGATTACTCCACTGCTGACCTCAATGTATCTTTGTACCACAAATGATAGATGTTACAATGGTGTATAGTCAGTCTTAACTGAAGTCTGTGTAATTTTTTGATCAAAAATGTGATTACCTGATAGATGCTGGCAGGCATCTTCTCTACAAACAGGCCCTTCTTCTCTCCCTTTCGGACTAAGCGTGTGAGGAGGGTGAGGCGGTCATTGTTGGCTCTAGGGGGGCGAGGGGAGGACTGGGGTGAGACATCAGGAGAGGACGGGGCAGACCTGGGAAAGACATTGTAATAGTAGGTGGTGCACTGTTCTGGTTTCCTGATGCTGATTTTAATATTTCTGATTGTAATTATTAGGGATGTAAGGATAAATCCTTAATTGGTTAAAAATCAATACAAATAAGAGGGATTAAAAATTATACAGCAAAAAATTTGTAATGATGCGCTACTTCAACAATAGGAGATGCTGTCTGTTATTACTGCCGCTTGCCGCGACACCACAGCAGCAAGCGTCGCAAACTCTGCACCGTACCACCCCTATTCTTTTCTATGGGATGCATCATCTGCGTGAAAATGCTTCCGCAAAGCATTGTGGGTATGCGGCACGTCCAATTGATGGGTCCATTGCGTCGCGGACTCTGCTCCACACCACCCCTATTCATTTCTATGGGGCGCATCCCAAAGTGTGAAGACGCTTCCGCAAAGCACTGTGGGTACGTGGTGCGTCCAAATTGATGGCGCATGGCAAGTTTTGTTTACAAACTCATCCTCTTTTCAAAACATATCACATTGCAGAGGTTCTGAAGTCTGCTAAAGCAGAATGGGAGCTTGAAAAGACTAATCACGAGATAGCTGTTGTGACTGATAACGCACGGAACAGGAACGTTGCTGTGACACAAGCTACTGGAGCTACAAGCTAATCATCATGTAGCCAAGCGTTCAAACAGCAATCTGGATGGGAAAAAAAATAAATAAATAAAAAAAATAAAAATCGATTCAAATCGTATATCGTGGACCCAAAATTGAGATTCAAATCGAATCGTGGGGTAAGTGTGTCCTTACATCCCTAGTAATTATTGATCATATGTGAAAAATTAAGAATTACAGCTGCACATTCATTAACAGCAACAAAGACCTCTACTGTCTCTGTGTTGGAACTATCAGGGACACAAAAATGTTCTGCTATGCAATTAATCTGCTGCATACTCATATGGGTCATACTGACTCACAAATCACCAAAGCTAAACTCAAGAAGGTTTATGAGGTTAGTAGAAAAGTCACTCACAATGTGAGGTCCTCTGCTTCCTGCCTCATGATGCTGACTCGGCTTTTCTTGGGCAAGACAGGTGAGTTCTGGTCACTGATCTTCTGATAGAACAACATGTAGGCGTTCCAATACCTCCTGCGCACGTCAGGGTATGGGTTGGCTATATACACAGATAAACACAAATATAAGTCATTATGATGTGGATATGAGAAATGCTGCATACAGCTGTGGAGTTTCACATATTTCTACATTTTAGTAGATTCAGACACAGCTACGGTCCGCTTACATTGATCATAAACTTTGGGTCGGTACTCTCCTCCAAAGCATTCATACTCCAGAGTTTCATCATTCATATCAAATTCCTCCACCACATTGTCGTTGAACTTGTACCAGCGTCCACGGGCACTGCCACTAAAACACAAACAGAGGCAGACAATATTATGTTGAGTCCATACTAGAACAAAAAGAAAACACAGGAGGGAAAATCTCACTGAGAATTACTTGCAGGCATTTTCCGGTGGCTGTAGTTTTTGTGACTTTCTATGCTTTTATACAAAATGTTGAAAAAGTTTAAATTTATTGTTTTCATCAACATTCAACCCAGCAGCAAATGCCCAAGACCTCAGATGTCTAAACACATATTTTTTAACTGGACTTTACTCATATTAGATGAAAATAACATTACTAGAAACATTTTTTCCTCCAAAACAAATTTAAATGCAATACTGAAGTTAACCTAATAAAAGTAACAATAATTTTTATTTTAAGATCCATCAAAATGAATTAGAAGCATGTCAAGATCTACAATCCAAATAATTGGATTATACACTTTTTAATACTTTCACAAGAAAATACTAAAAGCAGCCGGTTTGCCATTAGTACATAGTGTCCACCTGTTTTTCCAACCAGTCTCTTCTACTAACATAAACATGATTTTAAAAGCAGATTCAGAATATGTCCAGTTTCCTGGAAAATATCAACACCCTCAGAACAAACTTTCTTTGTTGTAATCTTAAGTATGGAAAGGAACAAGCAGGCAAGCAAGAGTATGGTGCCAAATATTAGCTCCTGTGGTCTCTTCATGTTCTACTTTTCCAGCGAGGATTCCTGACTCCCAGAGCCAGACATCTGGAGACGCTTACAAACTAAACTGGAAACCCACACAAAATCTGATGCTGCAATTATTTGCCCCAAGGAGGTCCATAAAGTTCTGCCTGGAAATCTACAGTAACAGAAAAATGTGCCCCAACCAGAGAAATCTCCAACACACTGCTCCACTGAGCACAAAAAAAACCACACTGTAAATGGTTTTGATTCCTTGGCGCTTAAAACAGATTTCAACCTAAAGTGGGAGGGAGTTTCTGTCCATCTCTTACCGTCTATCTTTAATGAAGGAGTAGTAGTGACCGGCATGTGCTTGACCACTGTGAACAACAACACCCACAAGTTCATAGTTCTCAGAAATGGTGACTTTCTTCCGGGGTGAGCCCCCTGAGGTCCCGTCGCCTCGCCCTTCGCCTCCATCTCCGCTGCAGTCTTGACGAGCCATTCCAGACACAGTGTACGGTTCCATGTTCAGCACCCAGGGGAACTGTGCAACACATTACAGTCACATTTTAATCTGTTTAACTACAGAATAACCAGTGAGCGAAGAGGATTTTCAGGGATTTTGGGAATCAACTGAGAGCCACAGAATCAAGAGCTGCATCTACTGCGTACCCTTATCTGTTCATCATATTTGATGGAGCGGCCACTTTCCCAGTCGAAGCCGAAGCGCATGAGGTGAATACAGAGGACACTGGGAAGGGATTTGATACATGTCCTCTTTACTGTGGTTCTCTGTATATAAGAACAAACATGGACAAACTTGGTAAGTAAACCTGAGTAAAATGTAGACAAAAACACAGAATGTGTAGAGCTCTTTCCAGACCTTCTCTTTGCATTTCTCACAGTAGTAGGCATTGCTGCCCTCTAGCACCTCTCCTCTGACAAACTGATCTAATGAGATTTCCAGACTTTGACAAGATGTTACTCCGAGGTTCAATGCCATGAATGTTTCTTCACGCTCATACCTGTGCAAGAAAGGTCAGCGGTCAAACAGCAGAAATAACAAGATTTCAAACTAATGTGTTTTCTGAGTTTTCAGAAAGAAAAAAAAACACAGATGACTCACCGATGAGGACAGTCTTTACAAATCTTCTGGTCTGAGAAGATTCCCTGAAATGTGTTTTTGAAGATCTGTTCTCGTCCCATTTTCTGCAGTAAGAGAAAATAATTACTATTAATACTAAAGCTGTTAATAAAAGTTTGTTTTAAGTACATTATAGATACTTTACCTTGAGATGTTCATCGAGCTGGTCCACCAGGCTGGTGAAGAACTCATACGCATCCTGCTGCTCCCGTACGTACAACTCTTTATTCCACATCTTGAATATCTGCAGAACAGAATGTGGATGTGGTTGAATATTGTCTTAATGAAGTTGTTTAATTGTCAGTTTAATCAAAGATGATTCTTGTCAGGAAGAATAAATTAGTTGTGACACTGCTTGTCAGGTCAAAGACTTTCTTAAATGCAGCTGATTATAGAGTAACACATAGAAATCAGATGTTTTTGTCTTAGATGTCATTTCTATCTGATTGATTTTTGTGTTTCTGTTCAACCCATTGCATCTTCAGCACTAGTGGAGGTCTGAAAGGCCAAAGCAAAAACTGAGACCTCGACTGTACAATCAGACAAATACATGAAAGTGTCAGGGTTCTATGAGGACAGACTCAACAGGTTTTCTTTTAAAAATATTCAAGACAACACATAACTTCTACATTAAGCCAAACTTAGTTTCATTTAGGTGTAAATTTTCATACAACAATAACTGAGAATAAGTTGTCATTAATTGTCACTGTACAATGTCAACACTTAAGACAGATGGACTGCACATATTTTCTGCTGTTCAGGGTTTCTCAAACACAACAGTAACAAAAGCTGTAGCTTGATGCTTTTGTGAAGAAACATGGAGTCGTAAGTGTTTTCACCGCAGTTAATGACTGATTACAGATGAAGGAATATTTTGACATTTTTTCACACATTTAGTGTAAAGTATAAAGCCACATTAGGTCTTAAAGTAACGACATTAAGTGGACTGATTCAACTAATGTAATTTAGATTTTGACACAATAGTTTGGTGGTTTGCAGTAGTCATGCATCAAAGTAAACTGGATAATTATCAGAATACAGCACTAAATAAGCTCTCCGTCAAATTACTATGAAGCAAAATGGAATCTGAAATAATAAATTAAGCCTAAACACTGCTTTTTTATTGTTACCAAACTCTTTGATGGTGTATGATTGGGAATGCACTATTTTGTTGCTATGCCTTAACCGGTGTTTGATGTGTTTCCCCATAAAATGGATCATTAAGTTATTGACAGGTGCTTGAATGAATGGCAGTTACATTAAATATTGTGGGTTTCACTGAATTTAACCACTGCAGGAAACATGAGTATACAAGCCAGCAAAATATACAACATCATCCGACTTGAATTTTATCATTTTGCTTAGTGTATGGTTAAGATAGTTATGTGCAAATTATGGACTTCAATAATTTTCTTTACCATGGAAATAAAGCGGCATCTAAAGTCCTACTGATGATACCAGGGTAAATGTCTGCCTTTTCATCATTCAAACTATACTGATCAAATCAATCCATTACCTTCCAGAAGTTCTCAGGCACATAGTACTGCAGTTTGCTCTCCATTAAGTGTCCAAACAACGACTGGACCTGGTAGAAGACGCTCTCTTCTGGTTGGTCAGTATCATCCTCAATGGACAGAAAAGCCTAAAACATTAATAAATAATAAAAATTGGTTCACTTCCACCATGTTAACTGTCCCCGAATGTTCAAATAAATGAGTGATGTAAACAACAAACAGAATCCACATGTACCTCTGGAAGGCCAGGCTGCATGTACAGCTGCTGGAACACAGCATTCATGTAACACGTAGCTCCACCGTTCTTCAAACCAACAAAACCTGAGACTGACCGGCTCTCTACTGGGGGAAGATACTAACAGAGAGATCCAGAGGTGTTAGACCTCAACTGTCACTTGAAATGCAAATTACATTAAATATTATTTGAAGAAACCTGCTTTTGATTTGTATCTTACATCAAACTCCTTGCAGAGGGAAGGGTCAGACTGGTGATGCATGGACAGTAACTCTTTGGTGATGAGTCGGAGGTTTGAGAGAGAGCTGTCTGCGAGCATCACCAACACCTCATATGCTGCGAGCCTGCTGCTGGCTGTGCTGCACCTGAACAAACACACAGAACGACATGTAATAATTACCACTGAGTATCTCCCTTAAGAGTATTTTCACACTGGGTATCCGGATCTCTGCTGTACTCGGATACACTCACACCTTTCCTGCCGGCCTGTACCCGAGTACAAGTTGGCATTACTGGGCTGAAACAGTAGATGGCAGTGTGGAAAGAATTCTGTCGCTATCTAACAAATGCAAAAGTCAGAAGAAGACAAAATCCTTACGCAGCAAGACAAGCAATATTTTTCAGTTAGCCTGTTTGATGCAAAGTGAAGAAGAGCGACCTTCCTTGTCCCTGATATATCACCGAGCAGTTCAGTCAATAAGGGAGCCCGTGCCGCATGGATCAGAGGCTTTTTCCGGGGACAACAACAGTTGAGGAGTTTGTTCATCGCTCTAGTTACGGAGTGGTGATTAGGTCATGTCTGGTCTCGGGCATGGATCACTTTCACATTGTAACGTACCATACTCAAGTCCAGTCTGTATTCAGGACTACCTTTTCAGCTGGACTTGGGTGTGGTACTTGCACATGGAATGTTTGCATTCACATTGATAAAATTAAGCAGACCTGAGTCCATAGCATACTCTAATATAGACTCGGGTATGCAGTGTGAAAATGGCCTAAATGTAGTTTCACTGTGACTTTCAAGGATATAAATAAAATGTAAATAAAAGAAAGGAAGAGAGTGGCATACTTTGGGTGAAAGTCATGCCGGGGAGTTGGAGAAGGAGTGGGGTTGGAGCTGTTGATGATGATGCGTGAAGCTCGAAAAAGGAAGTCATCCAACAACTGCTGGATCAATGATGGGCCTGGGAAAAGAATTGCACATCACCATGTTACATATTGAAATTGTCAAATGAATGCCGTGACAACATCAACAAAGGCTAAATATTAGCAGAAAATCAGGTACTGAGAGGAGAAAATCTCATTCATCTGATGACTACAGAGTTGTTTTCATATCGGTGTACTTTGGCCTTACCAAGGTGCTCCTTCTCATTGCCACACAGTGAAAGTAAGGTCTTGATGAGGCGGAGGTGTCCTGCCAGGAGGATGTTGTCTGCCTCGCTGGTCTCCATCTCAGAGCTCCAGCTGGGTTCAAAGTTGTCAAGCCAAGAGATCTCATCCTCTAGCATGGTGGCTGCGCTCACTTTTAATACCTCCATTTCTGAAGCTAGAGGAGAACAAGCAGGTGAGAAGACAGAGGATGACAGAACACAGAAGAAACCCTGGGTAATTGCATATTATAGTTTCCCAACTAATAACCTCATTTGACAGCCCCCCCTCTGGGACCAATTATCATGTTTAGATGAGAGTGACTAAAAGGACACTTAATTAGCTTACTGGTGAGGTCATCCAGAAGCTGGCATCTTAAGTCAAAGTACTCAGTGCACTGAGACAGCAATCTGAGGAGAAAGAAGACAGTCAGCATAAGACCCCTGTAAAGGTTTCAGGGATATTGATCTTCTGTGTTGCTTAAGTACCTCTGGTTGACTCCTCTCATGACAGATGTGGGACTCCATAACGGCAGTTGTGCGGTCAAAACAACTGAAAGGAGGAACAGATTTGGTTTCTGGACGTCAGGGAAGGCTGAGGTGTCAGACTGGCTCAGAGTGTACAGCTGATCACAGGCCACACGACGGATCTGGCATGGAGAAAAAGAGAACACGTATAAACACCATACACTGCGATTGGGGATGTATTCCTGGGCAGCCAATTAAACAAAAAATGGTGTTGTTTACCTCCCCACTAGGGGATCCCAGTAGAACATCGATGATAAAATCATTGACAGAGGGAAGGTTGTAAAAAGAACCTGGAAAGAGAAACCAACAACAGGATTTAGTTTCATGGAGTGGTCTGGTGAACCAATATAATAAAGAAACAAAAAATGCAGAACTAACCAACAATAAAGAAACAGCATATGTTATCATCAAAATGAACACAAAGATTGTGGGTGTTTTGTCTGGTGTGTTTTTGTTCTTGCATGAATCTTACACAGTTGCTGACAGCGTAACTGCAGGCAAGTAACCAGCAGTGACAAGGCCTCACGGGCAATGATGGCATCTTTGATTGAGACACTCTGCTGTCTGACACATATCCCAGCATGCAACGCCGTAGGTGTGGTTTCACCCTCACTGCTGGAGCTGCAGTTACTCCCTGTAAATACACATAAAACATTTGTTTTGCTTTCATTTCTTTTTGTTTCCGTTTAAACAAGAAAATACTTTGACAATGAGCTGTTAGTATCAAATCATCTGAGTATTTGTTACTCATAAATAAGGAATGAAGTTGGACAACATAATTAGCAAGTACATTTGACTGAACACCAGTAGTCCTTCCTGATGTATGCCTTCAAAGGAGAATAAGAAGAATCTTCATCCAACAAAAAAACTTAGCTCAGTCTGATCTCCATCTTACCAGTACTGCTGACCCTGGTGCGGACTCCCTGTGGCAGAAGTGAGCTGTGGGTCTCTCTGATTGGCTGCGGACTGCCAACCAGGTCTAACCGTCCAGCCGCAGCTGCCCAGGTCAGGCGCATGAAGCAGGCCACAGTGGAGGTGAAGTCCCCCACTTCCATAGTCTAGAATGAAGAAAATAAATTCTTAGGTGCTCAGTGTTGCTGTTCAGTTCACTGGTTTGGACTGAAAAAAGAAACATGGAACAGAAGCAAGTAAATTAGAAACTGAAACTTGTACATGTTCTGTAAGCACCTGTATAGCTACACGAGCAGCAGGTATGATCTCTTCCACTCTTATGGAGGAGCGCTCAGACAGAGACATCTGTCTGTATGAGGACTTCTCTGGAGTTCCACATAGCGACAGCTGTCGCCCAGTGCGTCCTGCATTTCGGAAAGGACGGGAAGACAGTGCCTCACCGTCCCTGATGACATCATCATCCAGAACTGAAGGCATGCTCTGGCCAACCAGCAGAAACCTGCAAACAGAGGAAATTAAGTATGTAGCACTGGCTTATGTAAGCCACAGTATTTATCCTGTGTGATATGGACCTGGCCAACTGGAGACAGATTGAGTAGACCCCCTGTCTGGTCTCATAGTCCACCTCTGATGGAATTGAATCTCTCTGCATAACGTTCACCACCAGACTGCAAAAAACATAAAGAAAGCTAATGGTCAGAACTATGTGCTTCACTTTGGATTAAACCTTACACTATGTCACCGATACACAACATAGTCACACATTTTCTGAGGCTATTTGCAATACAATAAGCCAAACCACCAACAGGTAATACTCTTCTTTGAAGTGACATGTGCTCTGTAATGGTACCTGAGGCCTCCTGCTTTCAGGAAGTTCTCACAAAATGACTTGCTGCTTGTTTTGGCCATTTCATCATCAGATGTGGGCATGAGCTTTGAACTTAACACCTAACAGAAAGAGAAGAGGGATGAGAATAGAAGTTGAAGCCACAAATCATCACAGTTTAAGTAGTCGATTTTTTGAGCTGTGGGCAATGGGTTGTATGTGAGTTTGTGTACGTACCTCCAGATTGTATAACACTCTGAAGGTGGACATGCCTGGAGCCGAGGATCTAAACAGGGATTCTAAAATGGATGCAGCACTCGGTTGATGCTGCTGCTTCGAGGCCATAGATGGAGAACGGGAACCTGAACCTTGACCAAGGGTGAACAGTGTTTTCTACAGGAGTGAGAAAAAAAGTCAGTAACACAGATTTCTAAACTATAGTAACTTTGAGGAAAAAGGTCAGTAAAGAAATTAACACTATTGGTGGTGGCCATACAATAAGAGCTACACTAATGTGTACTCATGTATACCTGGTGGCTCCAGACGCTGGATTCTTTGGGAACAAAGTTATCAAGGGCATCCTGCACTTCTGGATCTGTTGGGATGAGCAGTAAAAGCTTCCTCACACGCAGAGTGATCCTGGGTGAAACACAGGCACAAGAGAACTTCAGCTTCCATAATTAGCTCGTTTAATAAGCTGAAAAACTAAAGCAATATAAAAATGTGTCTGTAGCACCATAATAAAAAATTGGGTCTCCTATTGTACCTTTTGTAACCAGGTACTTTTTTCAGCAGCAGATGAGTCAAAAGTTTGGATATACAGTATACCATGATTTATAAAGGAATATGGAACCTCAAGAAATATTTTCCTTTGGATCTGTATACATGACATATTTTTATGTTTTCATGAAAGTGTAATTTGCATTGTTTCTATTATTTAATAAATTATATCCTAATCATGCATGTTAAATGTGTTTTCATTATAGAGATCATTTTACTTCCTTTTTTAAGTAATTTACATGGTTTGATGTTAAAACTCTATCAAGATATTTTGTAATTTTCCATCCCACCTGGATTCATCCAGGTTAGCCAGCTGGTACAGCATCTCGAAAACATTACACACCAGTGCCATCACTACACCTGGCAGTGATTTCTCCTGCAGAGAGGAAAGAGATAAACAGACACATTGTTTTAGAATCAACACTTGTAAGACTGGGCATAAGTTTGTCTATTTGTGTGTTTGTGTCCACCTGCTCCAAGGCGTAGGCAGAGTTGAATACAGCAGAGCTGGAACTGCTGGAGGCGGAGGCGGAGGACTCGGAGCTGCCAGAGGGAGTGCCGGTGCCTGAGCTCTTCACAGTCAGGGTCTGTTCATCACTGAAGCCAAGCTGGGACAGCAGCTTCTGGTCCCGATTCATGGTCAACTAACACATGGTGGAGGAGCAATGAAGGAGGGAAGTGAGAAAAGAACAGAAAATGAGGCTATTCAAGGCATTGTTTCCCCTGCCACATAAAGGATGCAGTGGTCAAACCAAACAGGTGGCGACACCCTGTCTCCAACAATTTGTGGACTGATTTATAGTTTGACATGTGCACTGGCTTCAGGGGAAACACATAATGAGGACAGGAATAAAATACTGTGATGAGGGGAGTGAGAAATAAAATTGTCTATATATATTTAAAACAAACAATAGAATAGCATAGTCTTTATTGTCATTGTCACATGCAACATGTACAATGAAATAAAAACAAACAAACAAACAAACAGATTCTCTGCATCTTACAGGGCCTTAAACACTCACCACACTGTCATTGGCAAAGATCTGGACATTATCCACTGGACAGCTCAAGTGCTCAGAAATCTTCCACCGGATACTTCCTATTGTCTCATTACTGTGGGTCTGCAGCAGACGGACACACACACACACACACACACACACACACACACACACACACAGTAAGACAACCTATTTTCTCTGTACAAGTAACTCAATACCACAGTTCCTGTAGGTTTCAACAACTTAAATTTGACTTTTTAATACCATTACAAAAGTAATTTAAGACTTACAGTATTTCATGTCCATAGTGGTAAAAAGTAAAAAGGATATGAACAAACTCCAAGAATTACTTGCAAAGTTAATTAATATTTTTATGTTTTAATCATTCTTTTTCTTGCTGTAGGTACAAATGAGTGAACATTGTTGGTTGGAAATGCAATTTTGGAAAAACCTAGTATGAATGTGACAGAATATTAATCAGTAATAACAGGTATTTTTAGACTTAAATTCAGTATCTGGGGGTGTGGTCATGACTAAATATTTCCCAACACTACTGCAAATTAACAGAAATAATCTAATGCTAAGATTTAAGTCATAATTCTATCAATTTCTAAGAATACAAAAAAAAAAAAAAAAATCTAATACAAAGAGTCTAAAATATTTAAATAGCCTAGGCTTATATCAAATGTATTTTCTCAATTTCTATCATTATATCAAACAATTCTAACAATCTTTGAATTCTGTGAGATTTGTAATTTATGAAATGTAATAGGACACTTCATTTGGACCAGTTAGAGTTATTTTATTCCTTTAGACAAACATTATGGGTTAACATCATTTGGGCTTTTTTTTTTTTAATCAAAATGAAATTACATTACATGAATATAAGTCACTAAACATAACACGAACAAAGCTATGAGCTATTTTACTGAGTTACCTCATAGAGAAATTCTTTGAATTACTAAGTTCCGTCAGTAAATCTGTTTAGAGCTTGTATTGTTGCATGTACGAACTGAAGTGGTGGATCTGCAACATGTGACAAACAGTCTGATACTGCATTGATTGGAAAACACTAAGCAGCACAAAATAGGTACAGTGTATTTAAGTATCATCTGTAATCCGAGTATGATTTTAGATTTTTTAAGGACCAGTGTAAATGCTGAACACAATAAAGATGTATTTCAAAACATTTTGTCAGGATCGTAGCATACTTGCCCAAGTCATATTTTCGGCTAAATTGTGATATCTGCGTAACTTTACTCTCTTAATGCAACTGATTTATTCTATGCAGACATCACAATTTGGCCAAAAATATGACTTAGACAATTATGCTATGAGGCTAACGATTTGAAAAAGTCCTACAATACCTCCAAGGAGAAAGTGTCTTTGGTTGACTCATAGGTGATGTGAAGAGTGACAGGGTGTCCATTGAACGAGGCCCCATGAGGTAGAATAGTGCGAGGAACTGAGTACATATCCTATAAGGAAAAAAAAGTACTTGATTACAAACAAAACAAACCCCCACAAAAATATATAGGTTCTCAAATATTACAGGAAAAAAACATTTATGTCATCCCTTCACTATACTTCCAATACATGTAACTGTTTCTCACATAAGTTTACCCTAAAAAGAGTAATATTCAAGGGGACAGACTCTACCTCTATAGTGATGACGTAGCGTTCAGCCAGTAGCAGCAGTCTTTCGATTATAACCAGCTTAGTGGATCTGGAGATAAACATACACGTAGGTTTTAGCAGGATTTTGTAAAGTTTTGCTAATTAAAATTGAGGAAAGGGTACACCTTCACACAAACACATATAATATGTGAATAACTATATTCTTACCCAAACCCCCCTAGGTACCTGGAAGGTGATTGTACAGATGTGGCCACTGTTGGCATAGCAGTGGCTGTCAGCATCTTGGTTGCCCTAGTAACAGCATGAGTTAAAGTAGGCCCACCCAGGGCTGAACTGGCAGCCTGACAGAGAGGAACATATATTCAGAATTTGACTTTTGTTGCATGGCACAATCAGACAAACCAGTCACATATCCAATTACTTACTTCTAGTCTCTTGTAACAATCAGCAATGAATTTCTTGTGCAAAGACACTGAATCCTGAAAATAGGCAAAGTTATTATTACAAAAGCAAAAGGGAAACATTATTGTCGCTTCTGAATTGACAAAACACATTGTATAGTTGCTAGAAAAGTGATTCACAAATGTCTATGAATGCATATACTCATTACACTGACCTTCTTCATTTTTGGATTGAGGTTGGTGTAGCTATATGTGATAATGAGCTGGATTGCTTCATTGGCTATTTCTTCATCTGGAGTTTCCATGGCGATGCGCCAGATAAAATCCATACCTGCCAGGTCAAGGCGTTCCACACACTGAAATGAGGACAGTTATATATTAAACATGAATCTCAACTTCCAGACATATACATTGTGCCTGTATTTCACTTTTCTCAAACAAAGCCCAACAAAACACGACAGCATTTTTTTTTTTTTTAAAACACACAACACAGAAAAACTGTAAGTAAAAACATACCAGCTGAGTTCCCTGGCGTTTCAGGCGGTGGTCACACAGGTTAACATTCTCAAAGAATGTCTTAAAAAGATTGAATCCTGTGAAACAAATTAAACACGTTAGCTTTGTTATTAGATGTTGTTTTTCTTATTCTAAATTTAGGTCAGTTTTTTTTTTTATTTTTAGCACATAAAATCTTCAAATAACAAAGAATAATACAACACAAACAAACACAATTTTGGGCGCTTAAAAAGGAGTGGGAAAAAGTATAACTTATAAACTCCCACCCCCTTTTTTTACAAAATAATAATTGGATTAATTCAGCTTTCTTTGCTTTGTCAACACACTTGTTTTAAAATACATTTTTATAATAACAAAAAACATCCATGCAAACCGTTACCCATAGATTTTTATAATCACCTCACATACAATCACATTTACATAATCAAACTCTAATATTTATTTGCACTTAAATGACTGCTGAAATGGTCTCACCATTCATAGTGATCTCATAGGGCTCCAGTTTTAGGATCTTCTCCTTGAAGAGCTGCTGCTGAACATCACTCTCCAGGTCATGCTGTCCTTTGGTGAACCATTCAAAGCACATCTGTGCACATCAGAATATAATGTTAGGAGGTAATCAGTTGAATATGAGGCACTGAAATACACAAATGCAATTTTCTTATATGCCTCAGTTTTAAAAAAGTTTCATCCTTTATTTGTTTTACTGATGTGTCTAACTCTGTTTACACATCCAAAGACAGATGATTGGAATCACAAACAGATAGCACAAGACAAAGTTGCATTTGTTGTTGTCATACCTCTCGGTCAAGCTCGCAGACATCTGGCCCAGACACCAGGCATTCCCAGAGCTCCTTGGCCCTGTTCCAGACCAGGTAGAGGCTGGCCTCCTGGAGGAAGAATGCCAGGAAGCGCAGGTGGCTGTCCAGATACTAAACATAGATAGAGAGACAGATGCCATCTTGACACTCGGACACACAGTCCACAATCAGCGCTGCGCAGGTCAACAGACATTTTGTGTACTGTGTAAACCTGCTACAGCTCAGATTATATACAAAACATTTCCACTGCTACGTAATTTTTGTCTTTTAAAACTGCCTTACCAAATTGTCTTACCTTTAAGACACTAAAAAAGGGAGTGGAAATAAAACATAAAATTAGTGATTGACAAAGACAAACCTCCTGGTAGGTATATCGTCCATCAACCATTGTTGAGCTTGAGAGGCCATTATTTCCTGCAGCCGTCACAGCCAATCGATGGCAGCACACAAGGGACCCTGTGATCAACTTAACAATCTCAAAGTTCTTCTTCAGGTCCTGGATGATGCTCTGCAGATTGACAGGGAAGATTACCAAAGCAATATTACACATCTGATAATGATAATTTCACACATAACCAGATATCTGGGATAAGCACTGTTATGCATTATGAGCACATGGTTAACTTACACTTACATGTTAAGTATTTATCTTACCTTGTCTTGTTTCTGATATGTCTGCTTGATGAAGGACCGAGTGATCTCATGCAGCTGTCGGAGAGCAGGGACAACCCAGACTGTCTGAGGACTGCTCTGCTGAGAAGCCTGTTAAGATCAAGCCACCAGACAGTTTGACTTTTGCTAAAGCAGACTGAGCAAGCAATCAGACGCTACAAAAACAGAGGTCTACGATGCTCTTTATAGTTAAAGTGAATTAATCCATGGTAAAACAATATTCCTTATTGTTGTGTTGGAGTCATCGACCCACTGTTTTTGTAGTTGAGCCTTTGTGACATTGTAAAAAAAAAAAAAATCAGAGCCATGGATATGAAGCATTAATCAAACTGATAAAGATGTCAAACTATACTAAAGAAAATTCAAATTAAATAAATGCCTCTTTTCCAACTAAAGTCAAACTCAAAATCCAATCTCATGTGTCTTTACAACTCTGATATCCATGGCTCTGATTCGATTTCTCTTTGCATGAGTAAACATGCCAGCACTTCCACCAAAGCGGACCATTCATCCAAGAGAAAATCACTTATTTAAGTTAGCCAGCACTCACCCACAACAAGATCAACACCACTGTTTAATCAAAGTCAGTGCCAAAGCCCTCTTAGTGAGGCAAGCAGAGAATTAATACACACCTGTTTGAACTACCTTGTGTTACAATCAAGTGGGAAATTATAAACCTGTGACCCATGACATCCCTTTGTGGTCAAGCCCTCCTCCACAATTGGTTTGCAGGCGTGAAGCAGCGGGATTGGATACGGTTTGGTCAGTGAAATTGTAACGATATTGGTTTCTTGTCTTACTTTGACCAAAAAGCTAGGCTTCTTCTTGCCCCAAGTGCCAGCAAGAAATGAACTTTGAGTCTCGCTGCCTTTACCGTCCTCCTTAGAGTGTGTCTAGAAACATATATTTCACTTTAGCTGAGATATTTCTCCATGTGTAATACATAAGCCCAAAAGTAGGAGACACAGGAAAGATGGATGGATCTGTTCCTCTGTCAAGGCAGATATTTTGAAATCATGTCAAAAGGAGGAGGAGCAATGGTACAACTAAGCATATTAGTGACAACTCTGATATTTCAGCTAGTTACATATAACATCAGTGTATACACAGCGCAAGAGGACGAACAACAAAACAGACAAATAATTAAGACAGATGGAAAAAGGCCAGATGAAACACAAATTCCTCTCAGTCTTAAACTTTCATTTTCCTTTACTTGTGACATGTCAAGGTTAATTTAAATAAAGAATTAGGTTTTATAAGGTTTTAACTATATCAAAGCAGTTTACCATCTTTTTTTCCCCCAACATAAATATATAAATATTAATTTGTTTTTCACACTGAAAGCTTGCTGAGTTCTTCAGACAGCGACTGAGAAATTAGTTTGTGGGCAGTTTGACAAATCTGGAACTTGGATGGTGCACTAAGGATACGGTACAGTGGGAGGGACAAGGTGACTTTAGTGATTGTGACAAAGTAAATTCTGGAGTAAAGGGGGACAGGAAAAACTGTTTATTTTTTTAATTGGAATGATTAAAAACTAGCTGGGATAACCTCATCTCTGTAACTCACTGCGGGCCATTGAGACAGCAGAGATAAAAACAAATAATTTAGAGTTACATTTGACAGAAACATGCTAATTTACAAATTAAAATGTCACAGCTGGCACAGAAATGCAGGGGCCTAATGGTGTTTATGTTGCAGTTTAGAGCAGCACAATTACAATATAGTCCTGAGAATGATAAATTGATTGACTCAAAGCCGTCAAGGGAAATGTATCCAAGGTGGGATGCAAACTATGCAAATCGAAAAGATGCTCATTTTTTACCATCTAAATCTAATCACTTTAAGGTATTCACAAAGTCACCTACCAAATTTCTTTCACAGACATCAGTGCATCTGTTTGTCAGTTATGCTGCTCACACACAGATAAACATAAGCAAAAACAATACCATGCTTCACTGTGCAGGGTAAAAATCAACCGCATTCGCCATGTTACAAAATCATATGTATTTGTGTCACAGCTGTCTTACCTTCTTTATGTCCTCAATACATTTAATGATGTAACTGCGTTTCACTGTCTCCTTGACAGCATACGCATCACTCAGGATCCCCAAGTGCTCCTCTAATGCCTGTTGAACAAGACTGGTAGGCAAGGTGGGAAGATGTGCCAACTCCCAGAGCACCTCCAGCACCTGAACAGACAAGCAGGTTCATTATGATAAAACCTTAAAGAAGGATTCTTTTTGGAATATTTATTATTTTTGACAGGGACAGACCTTTCCTGTTGTAGTTTCAGAGCGAGCCTCTCTGCCAATCCTACCGATCAGACTGAGCAGCTTCTGTCTCACCCTGTCACTCTCAATCTCCCAGCTCTGAATAACATGCAAACATAATCATTAAATCAACACATAGATAGAAACACCTTTATCTTTAGAATAATTTCATTTGAACAGTAAAGAAGCACAACTGAAATCAACAGAGACAGCACTGACCTTCTGTATAAGCACAAAGAGGTGGGTGAGCTGATCAAAACTGAACTTTACAGCAGCGGCAGCGATGATAGTGTGAATGTTTTCAATCACAGTTGATGACTGGCCTGCCTGAAAAAACCAACACAATAATCTGGTAAACGGGAGGACACTTGCACACTTACACAGAAACCTATGGCTCTAAACAAATACATACTGCATTAAGTCTGTCAACACATCCAAGTTTCAAGTGTAATTGTAGGTGTTTTCATTGTCCATCAATTCTGTTCAAAATGATTCACAGTAACATACACAAAGTATGCTATATTATGATGTGTGTACTGGTGCGTACCTGTATTCTCCAAATCTTGGAGAGTTCATCCAGTGAGAGTTTACTTCCAAGTAGCTCAATGATTCCTTTAATTCTCTCACAGTACTGAGCCTGGTCGATGTTACCTTGAACAGAGAACAATTGAATGAGTGGAGCTTAAGTACCTTTGTCAACAGACTGACAAGCTCCACTAATTTTGCTACAAATTAATGTAAATGATTAAAGCCATGCTGCCACTCTGTGTTACACATGGTTAGTAAAAAAATCTGTTTGAGCTGTGGCCGAGCTTGTGTGTTGCCTTACCTTCCAGTGCTATTGACAGGACTGAGTTCTCAACTAGCCAGTCCAGGAGTTTATCTGTGTCAATGGCATTTTTCACGGTCTTAGACACAGTACTCTCCTCTATGAGTTTTGTCACCTGAGAGACACAAAGAAATACAAATTAAAAATAAGCCCAAAACTGATTAAAACACCTACAATATTGAAATAAACATAACATGCTCGCACTTGAAAATCCTCAGCCTTGAGTGCAGCATGAGTACGTAGTATGTAGTAAGAGTATAACGATAGAGGAAAATGTCGCTTTGGTACGTTTTTGTTAGAGTGAAAAAGACCAATAAGGGGGGGGTATGGGGAGGGTGTGCACTCTGTAACTACCTGTGGGACAGCGGACATGTCTGCAAAATACTGTTCAGTCATTTGTGGATTAACACGTACCCCACATATTATGTATTCTATATATTGCTGAATGTTCAATTGTTCATTTATGGCAAACACTGTCATTTACTGAGTGTTTTTGGACACCTCACAGTATTCCCTGAGGTGAACATGACCTCAGTACACCACAGCAGAGACATGGTGGGACAGAAGAACAGCTTCACCAAACTTCACCTTGCCAACTTGAGCAAAAAAATAACATTTTTCTATAAAGAAACCCGTGGACTCTTGTGCCACAAAGCTGCAACATGCAGAAAACAGAAAGTAAAAGCTAACCTTGCCCTGAGAATTTGCAGGTGCTGAATGTATACAGAGGAAACCCTGCGTGGCAGCTCTGCTTCCCGAGTGTCTGTGTTCCTCACTAAAGCTACAAGTATTCATTCGGTACATGTCTATATTGTATCAAAGGCCCCAAACTGAAACAGTACAAACGAGTGCACCGATACACCCCTATCGAGTGTACATGGCCGACTCCGGCTGACTCTGGGGAGGACTGCCCCCAGTGGCCAAATTTATCACTGCATGCCAAAGTTTTTGGACAGATGGATGCCCACACACACACACACACACACACACACACACGAATGGACGGACGACCAACTGATGACAATGCCCTGTGGCCTATGTGGCTGAGGGTAAAAAGTAAAAGAGCTCACCTCTTTTAGGGAGTTCATCTTGGTGGAAAAGTGGGGAGTTTTGAGCATGCGCAGCAGAGTGTCCAATCGGAGGTCATCCACTACAGTTACCAACTCTCTTTGGAACCTCATACATAAAAGTTTGATGGCTGACAGAAGGTCTGGGATGCTTACGAGACGCTAAAAGACAAATTCAAGACAAGAGGAACGTGTCAAGTCATAATCACAGTACACACACATTGTTAAAACACAACACAACACAACACACAACTGCCACTAGATAATCAACCCTCACAAACTTAGTAAAGGTTTCTGTTAGAAGAGGGCGAGAACAATGTGTCACACAAATACCGAGCAAAACAACTACCTTATCTTTAAGGTCTTTCTCTTCCAGGTTCTGCACATAGGTGATCATCTTATGGATAACTGGATCAAGCATTGGCTAGAAAAAACAACATGATAGGTTTTTTGTTTATTCCGGTGATACAAAGAGTCACTGCAGTTGCAAAGAGTAAAGGATGAATAAAAAAAGAAAAAAAAAATTCCAAATAGAATGCTGGTATCATGTAGTCACGCAACTACTGGGTTATATACTACAACAGGTATTCAACATGAGGAGGTAAAAACCATGGTATACATACTAGCAGAAAAAAATACACTGTACAACATACATACAACATAAGGGGCAGCAGTTATAGAAATAGTTACATGGAACAGACACACAAATAATCAGATAAGGCTTTGTATATCACTATTTTATGTTTATGTATGTGTGAGCAGACAAGAAAGCTCACCTGGACAAGGCTGGAGTTGAGGTATTCTGCACAAACTCCAAGAGGTTGAACCAGTGCTGATACACACTGCATAGACAGAAGGAAAGAAACAAAATAGTACAGTCACCACCTACGCAAAAACAGTATTACCTCATCATTATCAACTGTTTCATGACTAAATGAGAAAACATCTATTCAATTTTCTCAGCCCTTTTTATGGGTGTTGTAATTCAATCAAGTTTCTATAGATGTGAAAATTACACATCCTTATGGGTGTCACTTTTTGAAAAAGGCATACGCAATAGTCTAACATTTCCCACATACTGATGCATTTAAAATTTAGGTCAAATAGGGTTTAAACTGACACAGTGGTTTCAGAAACTATGTTTATGCTTAGTTAGGTCAATTCTGTCAGTATTCCAGGTTATTCTTAATTTCTGAGGAAGACTTAAGATATTCACATGGTTAATTAAACAAAATAGATGAACCGACTATTCACATTAGGATTGTTTCATAGTTCTCCAGCTGTAAAACACTTATTCACCATGCAAAACTTTCCTCTTTCATCCCTTTAACCACTTCCTTTAGAAGATTAGCACTGCAGTATGTCTCCATATAATTGTGTTCAGGTTCAAAAGTAGGTGTGAGTACACTTCTTTCAGTCACACATCTCTATCTGAACATGCAAAGTCCTACCCCATAGTTTTGAACTCTATACATACATGTTCAGATTGCTCTTGTAACCAGAAAAATCTTCAAAATCTTCCACATGGCAAAACCAGGCTATCCAAACTGAATATGGTGTTTAATATGATCTTTCAGATAATATTTTCAGGAGTGAAATAACAGTGGAATACTAGTGTGCATGTAGACAAAGTACTAACGATACTGCTTAAGTATGAGTGAAAGCAAGGGAGTGCCAACAGATGTGAGTTAGTTTCCAATATCAGAGCCCAGCTGTCATTTTTTATTCAGTGCTAAATCACATCATGTTAATGAATGGTTTACGTGTTCCTGTCTTTTTCCTCCTCTATCTAAGATCTCTAGGCTTGCTCCATGCAGCTCCCATCTCCTCTACCTTCCTCTTCTATTCACTCAGTGAATCCCCTCTCTGCACTTGACTTCCTGTTCAAAGCAGACAAATGAATGAGTCACTCCTGGGAACAGGCATAGGAGGGAGTACTCCTCCCATTATCGTTTCTCCTTTCACTTTCAGTCTCTTTCTCTCCTGTGTATGTATGTTTGGGAGCTGAAAGCTTACGCACTCTGCTAAGCTCCCTTAGCCACTGAAGAGCGCAACAGTAGTCTGCAACCAGTCTCTGCTCTATTAATATGCTAATGGTGAGCCAAAGTGTGTGTCCACGTGTGTGCCTGCACACTGAATCAATGGCTATGCACTGCTGTGGTTCCGGCCAGGTTCCCAGAAGGAAGCATCAGTACAAGGATGCCTCAGAACATGTAACACAACAGGGCATTTCAACCATCACACAGTGAGAGAGGATGAGAGAGTGTGTCTGTGTGTATGTGAGAATCACTACGAAGGGAAGAGAGAGACATTCACCAGCCTGCAGCTGAGAGCAGAGGGGGTAAACATGATGACCTTTTGCCTGTATACGCTGTCAACAGTACATTTCTCTCATGAGCAAGAACTATTTTAGTCACTCTTAATACTATGATGGTAGTGTATGACAGACTATTTGTAAAAAGATGAAAGTCAAGAAGGTTCCTCTTACCGCAATCTCAATTTCCTCTGTGTTGAGCTTTGACTGAATGGCAGTGAATCCTCCCAACTCTCCAAACTTAACAAAAAAATAATAGAGGAAAAAAGAGATTATCATCACCGACTCAACGATGCATATATTTATTATTTCATATAAAAGGCGACTGCCCAGTACTCACTCGATTCACCAAGTCAACCAGCCAACCATGAGGCTCCTGAAAAACAAAATTATGCTTTGAGTAAGTTCAAGACACACACACAGTAACCTATAACACATACACATACTCAATACATTCTCTAACAGCTGTTGACTGTCAAACACACATGTGGTCCGAAGCCCCTGTGGATCAGTTACACAATATTGGTGATAGGAGACCTGCTTGTCTTCCCCAAAACATGACAAGGAATCATAAACAAAGACGTAAAAGGAAGTGTGTATGTAAATACTGGCACAGCTTCACATAGTTGCAAAAGAATCTGGATAAACTGGCTCATAAACAGCAACATTTCAGGACAAATGGGATGCCCCTTACTTTCTGATAGGTGTTGCTAGGAGAGACGGCAAACATGTTGGCCTCGTCTCCAAATACTTCAGCCCAGTTCCTCTGACAGGCCTTCATTCGGTTCTTAAAATGGTATTCATTGTCAGGGTTGAAGGCCTAAATCCATCAAAAAAGGCAAAGCAAAAAAACTCTTGATGACTTTGTGTGATTTCACATGGATAGATAAAAAAAGTACTGCTTAGACAGATGCAGTACGATAGACAAAATAATTCATACCATTGTCAGGACTGCCATCAAGTTTACAGGTACAGGATCCTGCTTGACTCTCTCCGCAACAAGTTCTACCAGCAACATCAGCATGTTGTAGATTCCCTCATGAATCTCAGTGCCCCATTTGTGCACTGCACTGCTGGTCAGCAACTAGCAACCAAAAAGGATAAAGGGATGAGCAAAGTGCCTGGAAATATTACTACTACCATTATACAAAGCAGGTCAGGCTAAGTCCAGACCTTTTTAAAGGCCTCTGGCATGCACCGATCGATGAATCGTTTACAGTTCTCATCAGCATCAGCAAGACCTGTAAAGAGAACAAAAAGTTGGATTAAAATATTTAGTCCCATACATGAAGTTGAAAAACAATTAGCTGTGACAAACAGATACAGATTGAGCCATGTAACATGTCTAAAATAACATGTGAGAAAAAACTAGTGATCCAAACAAAACACATCACCCACACAATAACGCAGATGGAGACTTATATTAGCACAGGACTGTTGGAAAAAAAAAAAAAGAAAAAATCATCCCACATTAACTCAGTCTTACCATGCCGCGCAAGACAGGTGGAAGCAATGAGACATTTCCCCAGGGATTCTTCTCTCTTGTAAGGTATAGACCAGTGATCAGTAAAGACTCTGCTCTCCAGCTCATACAGGTTGGTGGTGGGGAACTCCATGCTGCCTCCAGAGCAGTTTCCATTCTCATCATTGTTTCTCTGTAACACACATGAAAATATTGCAAACTCATGTAGTGAGCCATCATTTCTAATACTAAGCTTATTTTATGATACAGCAGCTGCTTTTGTTCAGTTGTTGGGAGCTAGGATAGCACACATTGCCTCTGGCACTGATAAAGTCAGACAGGACAGTGCTTGATTCATTTCTCCCTCTGGGGGAAGCATAGCAGTCGTTTGGAAAATGTGACCTTTTCTCCATGCCCTTCGTTTCTGCATCTTCTTGTCCTCTATCATCTTCCCAAGCAGCATTAAAAAGAAATCCAGACAGGTGCTTGTTTTCCTGTTCTGCACTGAGCACTTACACATTAAGTTGTGACATGTAAGACAGTGTGTGAATATCTCAAACACCCTGCAAAACATAGCATGTTGTCTTGTTAACCAAACACCAGACATTTACATCATAATATCTCCTTTTGTTGTAAATATAGAGGTGTAAATATAAATTCCCAACTAAGTTCTCTATTCATGATTCAAAATGCTGCATACTCTGTTGCCTTAAGGAAACAAAATATTAGCCAGTAGTTGTACATTCTAGTAGAACCCATTGTAAAAGCAACAGCAGAAAAAGGATTAGTGAATTATTTACATCATAAATGCCTTCCCATATTCATGAAGATTTAGAATATTAATGATTTATCTGCAGAACTTCAACCCCTTACATGGCTGCCAGGTGAAAAGTTGTAATGACAAATCTTTGTTGGAAAAAACTAATGATTCATTTCTAAAACTAAAGTTTTCTTTGTTTAACCCTAGGATTCAGCTCTCACTACGTTATAAATGTTCCAAACCATTACGTATCATTTTTCCCCCCATTTCGGCTCTGGGCAACACAATATGAATATTAATAAGAAAAGATTTAGTTAGGTCAACTCTTACAATTTTGAATACATCTCCACATATTAGCATACATAATTACTGATGTTCATTGCATGTTTTCCTGTGCAGCATACTGATAAATATTGGATAAAACTGATGGACTGGGCATTACGAAGAGAACGGGAAAGGGTACAGGAAGGAGAAAGTAACAGAGAGGCATCATATTTCATCCCTTCCCTTTCTAGGAAAATTTCACATGACAGAAAGATGGATGAAAGGAAATAGATGGAGAAACAAGCCAACACTGGTTTTACAAAGAACAAACTAGAATATTATATAAAAAAGAAATAACTGCCTGCAAGATTATGAAAAGATACCTGAGTCATCAAATCCCTAAAGAGCTGACTTTGATTTCAACAAAAAGGTAAAACAGGAAAAACTTACATTCCCAAAGTGAACAGCAAATACTAGAACACATATTCTGAATGGCTGCAAAACTCTGCATTTCGTGTCAGAACAGGAATCATTAAGGAAAAAGTTCAGTTCTCTAGGGCACAGTAGGTGGCTGAACAGGACGATGAGGTAACTTAGCCTCGCTCTGTTACTATGCACCCCATAACCCCCCAGGGACCCCCAGCTAAAGCTGCAATATGTTTGTGTGTGTCAGGGAGACTGCAGGGCTATATTTAGGAGGAAAACATTGGGCCAACAACCTATGACATGCTTAAGTACAAATACAGCAGACAGAAAAGGAGTGAAATTAAGCCCAGTCAACCTTGTGCATTTCTATAAATTTATTTGAAGTTTTATAATGTATGTCATGTGAGACCCTGAATCATTTTAAGGCTCATTTTCTTTGCAAATTCTGAAAAAAGGGCTAACATCATCATACATCATCCCATTAGGTGGTCCTCAATGCATTAAATGTCAACTTAAACAAGAGGTTTTCAACAGGGGGTGATCCCCAGGGTGTCCATGGAGGTACTGCTGGGGGATTGTGAAATGTTTAATTGATTAGATAGTTTCTAATATTTTTACCATTTTTACCCCCATAAATTTAAATATACACTTACATGAATCCAATATATTGTAGTACTAAATAGAGGCAAAAAGTTATCTTTCAGCGACACATGAGCTCTCTCAAGTTCAGCACCTGTGCACTCAGCATGCAGTTAGACCTGAATTGAATCAAGGTACATTTATACATTTTTATACATTTGAACTATGCCCCCTGCTCCATCTCTCCATCAGTTTGGGGTCCTTGGCCTGAAAAACGTTGAAGATCCCTAACTTGAACTATTTGTAATGTTGGTATGGAGGCAATAATATTTTGACAGCTCTTGAATGCATCTAATGACCTACGAGAGGGGAGCATGATAGAGAGAGTATCATTACTAAAATCAGCATATTTATAAAGACAGGTTTATTATTTATAGTGACATGACATGCAAGTATGTGCTACTTAATGCATATGCTGGAATGCCAACTGTTGTTTAGACTCTACCTACTCTAACAGCTGGGATCAGGGAGAGACCATGGTGATGAAAGAGACCAGGAAAGGGATTTAAAAAAAAAAAAAATGTAATGTGTACCAGGAGTTTCTTTGAATCTATTCTCCTGTCCAGTAATCATAGCAAGTAAAACAACCATCGGGGTATAATAAAAATGGAAAATGAATGAAAAATTGATTTAACATCTAACATTATTTGTTATAAATGTGGCTGTGTTGCAAACATGGATCATGAGGACCTAAAAACGCAATAAGGTTAGTGTCAAGTTGCTTTGGGTAAACAAATTAAACTTTCTAGAACGTATTAAGTTATTTCAAAGTGTCTGTGAAAAATATCTGAGTGTGCTTTATATAAACATGTTCCACTCAGCAGCTTAGAAACACACATAAATAAAGTCAGCTTGGATGAAGTGGCCTGTGTGTTTCTATTGACTGTCATTTTGCTGTCAGGGAACCTATGATTGCCCAAGAAACATCACATTAGACGATCTTTACATTCTCTAGAGGGGAAATCTAACGTTAGCATAAATCTATCACTGTTGCAACATTTGAGGTTTAGTTTAGAAAGAACATCCTAACAATCATACTAGTAAATGGGATTGCGAAATCTCCTCCAGTCGGGTTCGAGTAGACTGCAGACACAGCAGGGGGCAGGGGCGGTTGACGCTGTCAGCCCACCGACCTGCTAACGTTAGCTAACATATGCAAACTACACTGAATACATTCAACCACCTATCCGCAGGCAAACTAAGGTAGCGGTGGCCCAGTCCCGCCTGCCCAGTGAAGTGCCGTGGTGGCAGGCTGTGAAGTCTGGTGTCTGTGCAGTAACTGGTGGTCCAGCTGACTGGCGCGTTTAACTCGCAACTAACGCTAACATCAGCTAACCACCTTATAGCTGGGTTAGCTAGGAACTTTAACAAATGCCATTAACCTTCCAGATTCAGAGGGAAGTTTTTTGGCTGTAAACTTATGTTAGCCGGTAGCTTTCCAGTCATACTGAGCCAGGAGACTAGTGTTTATGCGGAACACGAGAGTATTTCACTCCCTTCTCTGACAGCTCACGTTGGGCTCGGAGCTCCTAGCATAGCAGCGGCTAAGTGCAGCTAGTTAAATGGGCGAGCCCTAAGTTACAATTAGCCGTGTTCTCCTCCCTGGCTCCTCTCAGTGATGCATGTTACTCTTACCTCGCTGTCCACGACATCGTGGTATGCAGGCGGGGGGTCAAATCCTCCGGTCCCAGTGCGCCCGCTGTTTTCCCCGTCTCCACTCGAGCCCAAGCTAGGGGCAGGCCCACTCTCCATCGGCTCGTATCCATACCCGAGTCCGGGGCTTTCGTTTGTCAGAAGCGCCACTGCCTCGTTGATGTCGTTCTTTGCAAGACGGAGCGCTTTTCTTATCACGTCGGGATCCGGGAAACCCATGCAGAGGAGCGTCGTTATGTGCTGCTCCTCTTCGGTCTCCATGATGGGGTGTCTCCGTATTTCAGACTAATAGTAACGGGGTGTTCGGCACAGCCCTGTAGCAGTGCACGCCGCCATGTTTACAGTCCGCTGCTGCTAGCCTGCCTGTCACGAACTGACTTCCCCACAACAGCGCCGACACCGGTGTAATGTCGAAGTTCGACACTCTCCCAAGTACTGCATGCCCATGACGGGAGCGCGCACTGACCACCAACAGTAGTAAACAGTTACTTCAAGAAAAGGTAGAAGGAAGGAATAAGAATTAAGTCAAAAAGGTCGGAAAAATAATCTAGAAAAAACAAAAAACAAATTGAATTAAGGCTGCACCTTTAAACTCTATTTTTTTTTTCTAAATTAGAGAACTTTAAAAAGAAAACCATTTCAGCCCTCTTTTTATGTCCTTGTGAGATTTTCTCCATGTCTGAAGTTTGAAGTTAACTCATCAGAACAAGGAATACATCACTTTAGAGGAGGTGAATGAATGTTGCTTCCAAATCCAAATCCTTGTGCCATAACCCCATGTATTGACTGTTATGATGGAAGTATTGGAAACAGGCCTGTGTGAGTAGTGAACAGTTATTTCAATAAGAGGTAGAATGAAGGAATAAGAGTTAAGTCAAAAAGGTCGAAAAAAAATAGAAAAAAATAAACAAATTGAAATAAGGCTGCACCTATGCACTCTGGGTTTTTTTCTAAATTAGAGAACTTTAAAAAGAAAACAATTTCAACCCTCTTTTTATGTACTTGTGAGATTTTCTCCAAGTCTGAAGTTTGAATCTAACCAATCAGAACAAGGAATACATCACTTTAGAGGAGGTGAGTGAATGTTGCTTCCAAATCCAAATCCTTGTGCCATGACCCCATGTATTGACTGTTATGATGGAAGTATTGGAAACAGGCTTGTGTGACAGTATAGTTGTTTGGGGGGTGACGACTATTAGTAGTGAACAGTTATTTCAATAAGAGGTAGAATGAAGGAATAAGAGTTAAGTCATAAAGGTAGAAAAAATATATATATACAAATTTGAATAAGGCTGCAGCTATACACTCTATTTTTTATTTCTCCAAATTTGAGGAAAAAAAAAGTTTCAACCCTCTTTTTTTTTTACCTGTGAGATTTTCCTCCAAGTCTGAAGTTTTAATCTAACTCATCAGAGTATGCATCATCTTAGTGGAGGTGAATGAATGTTGCTTCCAAATCC
>JAPTGZ010000019.1:26369254-26396367 GCA_029814645.1 Fowleria isostigma
ACAGGGTGTTCCAAAAAAATTGACATCATTTGAGAAGTACATATCAGACTTACTACATGGTCAGAAGAAATTATACTTAATATTTTGGACATAAAATATTTTATTCCACGAATTTCAAACAAAAAATTCTGGGGGATGGAAATTTAAAAAATAATTACACTTTTTTTTTTTTAGCAAAAAGAGCAAACAAATTTCAAACTAATTATTAGATGATGAAATGTCAAAATTTTGGGACACCCTGTTCATTGTGTGTATAATAAACATACATTCACCATAGAAAAAGGAATTAATCAAATAGAAATTTCAGTCATTTTAAGACTGTAAAGACTGTCTTATTCTATTGATAAAAATCTTTTATTTTCTCAATTTTCTTATTTCTAACACGCGTTTCATCCTGACACTAGGGCGTGGCAGTGCGCGCGACTACGGTTGGTGGATCTCGTGGCGGGTAGGCGTCACGTGGTCTCAATTGAGCTCATGTGACCTGGTCAAAGCAAAACAGGAACAAAATGGCTGCAACTGGAGACGACGCCGCTGCCATGGATAGCATCTCCAGGGCACCAACAGCTCAATCAGCGGTCCTGAATCCTGCCGGAGCCTCCAGTGCACAGGGAGAATGCCCGGCGGATGCAACGGAAGCCGCGGCATCTGCACCAAAAAGGCCCCATACCAACAGTAAAGGATGTTTATTGGCTGCTTCCGTAGCTTGCTAATGCTAAAATTAGCATTTAACTGATTGTTTTGGCTTCGATGTGTGGGTCAAATTGCACATATACCAACATTGTTAGTCTCTTTCCTACTCTGTTTTTTTTTTATATTTATTGAGGTTTGACTAAATTTTGTTGATGCTGATACAAATTGAGTTCTGATTTCTGTGCATGCTCTGTTTTACAGTGTCTGAACTATACATAATGTTGTCATCAAGGAATTGGTTACAACAGTTTTTCTAATGTTCAGGTGACGGCGGTGTGGAGACAGCAGAGGAGGCTGTGGAGCCTGCAGAGCCTGATATCAATGAGTTGTGCACTGATATGTTTGAAAAAATGGCCATTTTCCTGCAAGGAGAACTAACAGGTATCTTAATGCTGAGTACTATTGATGTCTCTTCATTTTTTGTCCTTAAAATTTGCCCTTTTCAGCTAATCTATCTATTCATCTGTCTCATCTATTTTCTTACTTTCTCATAAAGAGATCGAGCAGGTACTTGCTTAACTGATTAACACAAAATGAAACGGCAACATCATAATCAATTAATGTTAAACCTTTTGTACATTGGAGGGGATCCTCATCCAGGAACCCTCCTTGAAACACATCATGTCTTACATTTTACTGTTTTTCAATGTTTCAGTACGATAGTTTTTTTGTATGAATTTATGTCAAATAACATTGCTAGAGTAAAGCAGGGTTCAGTTGCCAAACTTTTAAGAAGACATTGTGAGTAACTATAATATCTACATTTATGAATTACTGACACAAAGTGTTTCATTTTAGAAATGAATCACAGCAATAATCACATTTACTGAGTGAAGTGGTAGCTCACAATTCTCAACAATTTATAATGGACCTCAACTGAAATGTACCACTGCCTTTGAGTTACTGATCAAAGGGATTGGTAGATGGGAAAAAATACTTTTATGCATTCAAAACCACATGCCTCTCTATTTTAGAATGATTTTATAAATATTGAAGCTGACATGACTGGTAATTGATTATAACCTACTAAAAGCCTCTGTGGTGGACGATTATATTTGACACAAAATATTTGATAGTTGTATGACTTCATATTTTAATGAAAGACTAAAAAAAAATAAGGTCTACTCCAACCAGAAACATTGTTTTTGTATTGTTGATTGATTGTTAATTCAGAAAAGAGGATTTGTAATATATTTCCTCTGGCCTCAGAGCTATTTTTTGCTATTTTCTGACATGTTACAGACTAACAGATTAATTAGTGACTTATCAATAACAAAATAACTGTAAATTGCATCTAGGTTATCATAAATATTCTTACTATTTTGCACCTTTTTAGGTACTTGTGAGGATTACCGTCTGTTGGAGAACATGAACAAGCTAACCAGCCTGAAATATATGGAAATGAAGGATATCAGTATCAACATCAGCCGTAACCTGCAGGATCTTAATAACAAGTGTAAGTCATTTTTCACCCCGACAGTAATCCTGAAAGTTGAAAATCACTCTCTATATATTTTTACTTTTCTAGTTTGTTTGTCATAAACAGTTAATTGGTTTATCTGATTAGATGCCAGCCTGCAGCCTTACTTGGACCAAATAAATCAGATTGAAGAACAAGTGTCTTCACTTGAACAAGCTGCGTACAAACTGGATGCCTACTCCAAGAAACTTGGTAAGATCATTGTGCAGTGTACATGCATTAAATTCAGTAATACATGTTAAAAGGGAATAATTGATTGATTTAATTCTCATTGAGAGATCAACAAAGTGCTTATTAGACTATGTTCAGACTGCAGGCAAATGTGGCCCAAATTCAAATTTTTTTTATTATTATTTTTTTTTGTTGCCTATATGTGACCTGTATCTGATCTGTTAAAGGCAGTTTGGACAGCACACATCCGATTTATTTATTTATTTATTTATTTTTCAAATCCAATCCAGGCCACTTCCATATGTGGTTCTAAATTTAATACATACCTGATATTTTGTAATCCGACTTATTCGACCTTTATGTCATTTAAATGCGACGTCACAATTCTGCACCCCAGGAGGAGAAACAGTGGGAAAAGCATACCTCTGTAACAGTGTGTGTCTGTGTGGTCATATCAGGACCTCTTCAGCACATGCGGGGTCACTTCACAGTTGCATTCAGTTCATATAAAAACTGATTGAAATCACATTTAATGTGTAATATGAAGGAGCACACACAAATATTGAATTTCCCACAAAAAAATCCGATTTGTGCATTAAGCCCTGCTGTCTGAAGGTAGCTTTAGTGTGTTGAATGGCATTTCTTACTGTGTCATGGAAGCCAGAACTACAGGATTATAATTGTATCTGTCTCTTGGTATTTGTGCTACAGACTAATAATAGTCGACCCATCACTGTTGGCTCACTCAGCAGTTGTTCAGCATTCCACCAGCAGAGGGCACTGTGACATCATATACCAGTCCTTACAACTAGCTCATGTTGTATCTGGCAAGAGGGGTGTGCTTTACAATACTGTCTTTCCTTCTCGTTACAGAGGCCAGATTCAAAAAACTGGAGAAACGATGAGGAGAGGAAGGGCAGACTGAAAGTTGTGGTGCCTTTTCACCTTCTTTCACCCTGCCTTGCTTTCTTCTCTCTCTGCCAGCAGAGCCAGGAGCTGCAGGGAGGATGTGAACTGAGACTGAAACAACAAACAGTCAGAGCCACTTTGACACCTAGAAACGGCCGGGAAGGAAGCAGTTGAAGGCAAATGAATTAGTGCTGCAGTGCTCGACTTAGATTTCACTTCAGTATCACTGTTTTTGACAGCAGTCTTGTCATCAGGGCATATAAGAGAATACTGTGTGTGTGTGTCCAAAGCCTTTTGTAGGTTAACCTCCAGTCCCTCCAGTTACCAGCATGATGGTGGTTAAGTCCAAAAAAGCAGTGCTACTAACCTGTTTAACAAAAATTAGCACCACATACAATAGATAATTAACAAAAAGCATGCTTGTAGCTGTATTTTGAGTCATGTCTCATTCCTTACCCTGTTTCACTCTAATAGATTAAAATTGACCTCCCAACAGTCAGAGTAATAACAACCTGATGTTTATTACACATCTGTCAGGGCTGTGTGAACTGCACTACATAGCGCTGTTAGAGAATGTAGTGTGTGTGTGTGTGTGTGTGTGTGTGTGTGTGTGTGTGTGTGTGTGTGTGTGTATTCACTTTTACAATAAGTGAATTTTCTGTCTGCAGTTTCAAACAGATATGAGATTTGATATGGGTCAATTATTGCCTCTTGTCTTGTAGGAAAAAACTTTCTAAATAAATGTGATTATTTACATGAAAAGTCATTGTTTTCAATTGTATGTATTTTTGTTTAAGAGTTTGGAACTATGATTTTCATTAAAGTTTTCCGTGTATATAAGGAGCTTTGAGGAACTGATTACTTTTACTTTTAGCTAAGCTTTATTTAATATTGTTACTTTAAGATTTTCAGGTATTGTGAAGAAGGCCTTTATTTATAGAGAATGATGGAGGATAAAAGAAAAATGTCATAAATTAGAATTTGCGAATATGTTGCTCATGAAAGGTCCCATATTGTGAAGAGCCATTGTAATTCTTATACACAATGAGCCATGAACACAGGAGAAAAAAATGCAGATTTTTATAATAGATTTTGTTTTTATGCTGTTGGTTAGAGTTTTTCTGTTTTTGAAAACATTTGAATAAATTTAATGAAATAATTTTCCCACCAGTAGTTATTTCCATTAATTAAATGACCCCTGTGTATGTGTCTGTATTGGAACGAGCTGCCTACACATCGTAGGCTGACTTCCTGACAGCAGATGGCAGAGCTGCACTTTGATGTGGGTTTGATGCATACTGATACATATCAAATATTATATACCTCTGGAAAAAGTGATGAGTGGCAGGCGGTGGTTTAAGTTACAGCCTTCCTAAGGAAAAAAAATAAATGAATAAAACAAAAAAACCCTGCAAGAGATAGGGCAATAGATGGAAATAGATGACACATGCTTGACAATTCATAGGAAAGGTTGAATGTCTGACTATAGATGTGTGTGATGCCCTCTGCCTCTTTTGTTTCCTCCTCTACATTAGCTGTTTCAGAACACAACCCAGAGCTCTTTTTGCTCTAAGCAAGAAACAGATTATCCAAACTGATAGGACCTCCTCCATGGCTCCCTCCTGTTGGGCTTGTGTGTGTTGGGTCATGCACAACGTATGTGTGTGTGTATGTTTGTGTAAGACCTAATCTAAAACAGGTCTCTGTCATTAGTCCAGTTGAGGCCCTGGCGCAGAGGGAGCTCATTATTCATACTGTAACATTATTTACTGTTACACTGTGATCCTTCCATCTTCCCCTTTCACTGCCTCTTTCCAGGGCCTTGGGGCATAAATTCAACTCCCCTCCCATAGGCTCTCAAATCAGGTTTATTAAATAATTTTGAGCTGTTTTTAAAAAGCTAAATGTGAGTGCCAGGGGAATTCAAGCGTAGAGTGGAAGGTAACATACTAATCATAGGTAAGCCTTTTTTGTATCATTCAGTGTTTGGGAAGTACCGCAAATCTGGACCATACTATACCATTATATAGTTTGGGTGTGGAAAATGATTGTGTTTTGGACTGCGTTTATATGCTGTACATAGTTTTCAGCAAAGTCATTGAAAACAATATAGAGCATATTGAAACTGGGATATTGTGCAGTTTCTCAAGAAAATAATTTTCATTCTGCTTTTTATGAGATATTGGCTGCAAAGAAGAGGAAGCACTGAGACAACATAAATACACCCAGTATCCATTAGTCACTTCTATGGCTATTAGATTGTAGAAGAACGACTGTCACTCACTGATGCTATGCGCACCAAATTTCCAGTTGAGCCCTAATAAGGAGTGTGTTCCCATGCGCCACTGTGTGTGCATGTAGAAAATCAACCCTAAAGCATCATTCATCAGGCACGCTAACAATGGGAACAAGTGAGGGAATGTAATGATTTCATGGTTGTGATAATTGAAAATCTGTTTCCCACTAAGTGGTATTATTTGGTTGTGTACAGTGTGTGTGTATGACGTGTGGGGTGTGTCTGTTTCATGCAGTGTAAGTTGGTATGCATGAAATATAATGGAGTATGTGATGCAAGTAAACATCAATAATTGCATATAGACATGGAAATTACCTTTCAGAGAAGTATACTGGAAAATGTTACACTCCAAGTAGTTTGTTCCTATAAGCTGTTAATGTTAAGTGGATCAAACTGAAGTATCCCAATACATATGCTTTTTACAGAATAGTAGTATGACCTGCTTTATGACCTTTTACCCTCTTGTTGCTGTCCACCAACAATAGTGATTGGATTGACCAACTACACTGTTGCACTCATTGACCTGATTATAAGCTCATGGGTCAGTACAAAAACACACTTCCGCTCTACTTTTCAGAAAACATGTTTTGCTTCCTTTCCCTTTTTTCATCTCCAAGTACAATATTAATGATGATTTCCAGTGTTGAAATACACCACAAATATCAGGGGGGCATGGGCAGACAATAGGACCTCTGCAAAATACTGTAAAACTGATCATGTAAACCACATTCCCTTTTCATCATGCACCACTGCAAACACACAGAAATGGCAGAAACACAGCATTAGATATAGCTTAGTGATTGTCACATGCAATGCCAGGTTGTATATCAGTTACATGGGAACAATTGTGATTGAATTACATACAATGTGGCTTCAACTTATAGACATAATCAACTTAAAATACAGATTACACAAAATGGTCCAAATAGGCCTAACTCAACAAAGGAATTATCCCAATTCAGATCTTTGGAAATGATAGGACTTGAATCTGATTTGGTCTGACAGACCTCAGGAGATTCCCAGAAATATTACTGAGAGAGTATCAAACATATGTCCGTCATCAGCTGCTGTAAAGGAGCTGTTTTCTCCATAAGGGTAAAGTGGAGACTGGGCCAGTTAACAATAACAGGGCAGGATGCCACACCGCAGTGTTGTGTAACTGACAAGCGAGCACAAAGTTTGGGAAATTTTTTCTCGTCTTCATGAATGAGAGAACGCAAGGACACTCAAAAAGTAATTTTCTAACCACATTTGTTCTGTGTTTTTCAGCAATGCTCAAAGTTAGCATTTCACTTAATTGGGTAATGTCAACAAATCTTGAGTTATTGTGAAACCCCCCTTTCTCCCTTTTGTCTTTCACTCACTTTCACACACACACAAAGACCATGATGGAATAAACAGCCCCCCATAACTGCACTCCAAGCTGTTAAAATACCCTCCCATGCCCCCGTAAAGCAGTGACACTATAAAGACAGCCAAATGGCCTGAGATAAATGCCAAAGAGGTTCATGTTTACATCCATTTCAAAGCAGCCAATAGATCTGGGAGGTATTTCTGTGCAAATATAAGCCACATGTGGGATCTGAGGGACTAAGTCAAACTTCAAATACCTTCTACGAAAAGGCCCTGAAAAGCCACATGAGGTCAAGTTTTGGCACCGCAATCACTCACTTCACGATACTCCTCACACCTTCATCATATACTGTGCACACATGCAAGGATACAAGATCACACACAAAACCTGTACGTCACATCTGACCCCTTTGAAACTCTAACCTAAAAGAAAGTGTCTCTCAGGTCTGCAGTTCTGGGAATACTTGGATCGACACGACATTAATACAATCCACTTTGATTTTAACAAAATGTCCACGCTGTCACTGCATTATTGCAAATCTAAAATGAGACCAGATGGGATTGTGGCACAAAACCGGAGGTGCTGAGTTATTTTGGATGTGAGACAGAGATTGGACACTCTCAGCAGGTGGAAGACAGAGGGTGGTAGAGTGGGTCTCCAGTGTCTCTACTCCTGGGGTTCAAAAGAGGAGTGACATCCTTTCTGCAGGAAATCATAACCAGCAACACCTGACAAGTGTCCTGTTTAATTCTGATTAAAATATGATATTTTTTCAGTCCTGGTGTGTCTCCCAGGGTGCATCTGTTGTTTCTGTTCACATTTTGGCTTTCTTTGAACACTCTTCCTTTCATCTCTGTGGACTAAATGGACTCAGCATCTCTTCGACCCCCTCCATTAGAACAGCACTCAGACTCATTGGCACCACAGCCATTTGCATGTGTCTGTGTCTGTTCATGTGTATGTTGCACTCATAGTTACACATCACACCTGCTTATTTCACCCACAAAGCGCTACACTTTATGTCGTAATATGCAATATATTCATGCCAAAACTTATTCAGCTGAGGGGGGTTTTATTACATGACATAGGACCAAGATTAGTGAGGGACATGGAGCAATTAGTTATGCTTTACAGCAGTTGCACTCTTGGGAGAACATTTGAGTAGATATGCGCCCTTTTTGTATAACCTTAATTTTGCACTTGTTACCTTTAAAAATAAATACATGATGATTCACAGGCTATAAATTACATTCCAGGAAACTACAAAAATGTCTAAATATAACATAAAACTCAAAATGATCATGATCTTTATCATTGCTATCGTCTAAGACCCCCTTGTAATAAAAATGGATTCATGAGACTTATGGGTGAAGATTTTTAACATGTCTTGTCTTGTTTAGAATGAGTAAAATGTCAGTAGTTCTTAGTTAGAAAATGTCATTATTTCTTCCATAAAATCCATGGAGTGTGTCGGCATGCATGTACGTTCCCTTTGGCATGTTTTCACTAACTCATCCAAATGAGTAACGAGTGTCCGGAAGTGATAAAAGAACAGCGTCGACTCATCTTGTTATAAAGTAACCCCAGGCTGGCCCCAAATTAATAAGAACACAACCAGAAAATAAGTCACACAACATTATACTTATATTCCTGGCAATTATAAATGCAAGATTTGGTAACAATGAATGATTCAGCAACTAGTGAATATGCAATGACCTCTCCTTTTCGGAAGAAAATATTGTATGTCTTGTTGTTGTCAGCAGTTATATTACACATATAAACTTTTCTTCCCCAAAGTAAACTGCCATAACTGTAATTTACATACATATAATAAATGAGTCACTTCTAATAATAGTTGTTTTTGTGACTGAATGATGTAACATGTAATTTGTGATGCCTAACATCGATGGCAGACCAATAAGTTTGTGTATGTATTAGTACTGTCAAATGATTACAGTTTCAATCAGATTAATCCCAGGGTTGCTGTAGATTCATTTTGATTAATTACAATTAAATGTCATTAATTTTTAACCAATATTAATTGTGTTTCATTTTGCATAAACAAAGAGACTCAAGAAGTAAGGGAATATGTATGCATTTAACATGTTTATTAAACACTTTCAACAATTTCAACAAAACAACTTGAAACAACTCTTCCGTCTTGGGGGGTGGGGGGGATGTCCTCATATTTCCATCCAGAGGGCCAACATGCTGTTCACCATCTTCCATCTTTATAGGTTGGTTCTGCTGCCTGTCACTACTGGATCAAATGCCCATTTGCGCATGCATGACGGTAACTCAACTTGGACAAGCTGCCCCAAATGCGTTGTCAGAGATGTTCAGAGTCATTCTGTGCTACAGATGGGTTAAATATGCATTAAAATTTTCAATTACATTAATCATGATGATGAATTGATTCGCTTTAATGCGTTAATTTTGACAGCCCTAGCACGTATGTTTCATTCCATTACAATCACATGATGTTACATAATTTAAACCTTACAGCAGTTTTCTTTGATGTGTCTGAGATAAAAGTTTTCTTACTGATGTAGATGACAGATTCACAGACATCCCAATGAAACGGTCGTGCTATCTAAAATTAGTTTTTCAGGTTTTGAGGTCTTTGATCAAGTCCAAGGTCAAGATCAAAAACTAAAGTGCTACAGTTTTTGTTGTTGCTCTTTTTATGTCCCTCCTTTAATCCTCACAGAGGCCTACTATAGTCTTATAGTTGTCTTTTGGCTTTTCTTGGTTGCCTTTCACTTATATTTCTCATTCCTTCTGGGGCAACTCACTTTTTAAAATATATTTCAGTGACGTTTACAAACTCTATATTACATATCTCTCACTAAAACCTGAAGCAACGGCCAAAAAAGTTATGAAATAAAAAAATATTCTGCTTTGTGTTACCCATAAGTGCATGCGAGCTGTGTGTGAGAGAAATTTAACAGAACATTGAATTAGACATGCTTTTATTTCCCTCCACTTATGGGCAATATGAGTAGTAAGGATGGGAGGAAGCCAAGGGACAAACTGTACAGAGACACGAAAACTTTGAGAAGGGGCTATTCAAATATAACTTTTAGATTGAATAATTTAATAAGCTGAGAAGTTAAGAGCATCGTATGTTTTGTCTCATCCTGTTTAGCAACATAACTCCATAAGTTTTCAAATGATTTAGACTCAGTCATCTGAGACTGCTGTGGCTCTCTTTTTTAACTCATCCCACTCAGCGTGAATGAGCTTTGGCCGCTTGTCCAAGCTCAGTGCGCCAATGCAGCCGAGTCAAGGGCAGTTGACTGCAATAATATTTGCCATAATTACCAAGAGAATATAAACATAAGTTCACCTGGCACAGATGGACAACCTTGTCGCTTCTGATGTGTTTAATAGTCTTTAGATGGTGGTGCTATGGTAACCCACTGCTTGCAAACATGACTGGTTGGAGATACTTGCCAAAAATACCAGGTGATATACACCAATGTGCTTTTAGGCTTATCAGGGGGGCCTAATAATGTTCTTCGAAGTGCCTTTTTTTCTCCTTTTTTTTAATCTTGAGGAGTCAACATCAAGTACCGGTGAATTGAGACTTGGCATAATTTTCAAAAAACATTTATGTCTGAGTCATTGTTAGTCTAGACATCATTATTAGAGTCATAATGACTGTAATTCCTGTTAGTTTAAGGCCGTCAGCTAAATTTTAGAGCTTTTGTCCCTTCTTCAACCAACATAAATTCTAATCATTGATCTACAAGTGTTCATGAGTGTGGATCCTTGTCTTACTTTCTTCTCCACTCTATAAGTGTTTATTACATTTGACACATCCTCCCTGTCTCCAACCCCTCATTATCCTATCAAAGCCACGTCTACAGTTACATGGAGGAACTGTCCATACACCATAGGTATATTGGATTAGGAGGCCTTAAAATGGAATCAGTGAGAAAATCTTGTTAACTTTATGCCGCTGAAACGCATGTTGTATGAGTCAGTGGTAGTGCAGTAGCTACAGATCCCCAGAAGCAGTTATTTTGTTTTAAAAATCACATGTAACTAAATCTCCTTATTTACCCAACAGACCTGAGTCCAGCTTATCCTGATTATCTAAAGGTATCCTGTTGACGGTGATGGTCACTCTGTGATTTAGAACTTTGTGTATAACTAACCAGCATGTAGCTCCCCTGTTCTTACTATTTTGAGTTAAAACAGGAAGAAGCCATGGCTTTACCTTTACTGTTACAGTAAACAAAAATAATATGTTTCCCCCTATGAGCCCCAAGAATCATGAGGAGAGGAAAAACACAAAGAAGGTGAGGGATGATTGATGCCTTTACCCCCTCTGGTTTTGAGATTCATACAATCTGTAACAAGCCTGACCTACACCAGATGTATGAGGTGTGTGTGTGTGTGTGTGTGTGTGTGTGTGTGTGTGTGTGTGTTCTCTTGTGATAGAAAGGGAGAACGTGGCTTTCCCAATCCTGTTCTCATTTCCAAATCAAGAATCATCACATCCACTAACATGGTTATGTGATCACTCTTGTGTGTTTGTGTGTCTGTCCAACAGCTGGATTATTCAAAAAGTACTTCACTTTTTTCACAAAGCTCATTGGAAGGCAACAGGGCACGAAGGCATAGATCATTTTACATTTTATTTAAATGTTAAAAAGTAAGAAGAAAGAGTTGATTCAATGCAAAACAAATGTGGCACATACTAACAAAACCATAATTGGTTTAAAAAATATTGTGGAATGAGAAAAACAGTGGACTAATAGACTTGTTGTGGCTGTGCTCATCACTGGCACTGATTGAAATGTGTGGTTCTGTTGTTTTTTCTTCTATTACTGGCCATGTGTAGAGACCAGAGCTATGTTTAGATGCAAAGGAAGTGTGCTGTTGTTTAGTAAACACTTCTAGTAAACACATTTAGCATCCCCTTTGGTGTTAAACATACTGCAATGAGTGTGTAGACCATGTGGGCATCCAGACTACAGACTGCAACACACAACCAGAAACATCATGTCAGGTTGGACTGGACCTGTTGTAATTAAATTTACATAATATCCCTCAGTGTTACGTCATCTTTTATCAGTAGTCTACAGGGAGATCTGGACAGATAATCATAACAGGTTGATAACACAGTGGATTTCTTGTGAGCGCGATTGAAGGAAAGCGAAGGTGGATGCAAAACATCCTTATGCTTCTAATATCAGCAAATAAGCACAGAGACCAGGAAATCGCTATTTTGAGAATGGCACAAAGGACCTTGACAGTGTTTATTAAATGTGTATGTGTGTCGTGAGTGTGTGAATGTCTGTGTGAGACTGTTCCATAGGTGTGTCCGTCATGCCACAAGTGACCCTCAGATTCCCTCTTGTGCGACGTCATGTCACTTCCCCCCTTTGTTTCCCCACTCAAGAGGACCTTTCTAAAAATGTCTTTTTGTTTAAAGGTTCTCAACAGCGCTCCTTCCTCCTTTACTTGGCAGCAGTATGTGAGTGTGTGTGAGCGCGGGCATGTGTTTGTACATTAGTGATACTCTATATAGTCGGTCAGAAAAAAACAGGAACTGTTGAGATGCAGATGAGGATGCTGAAGGGTGTGTGTGTTTCCCTCTATGGTTTGTACCTATATACAGTTTGAGATCCTGTTTCATAACACACTTTGGATGTGGTGAGGTACTCATGATGGGGACCTGCATTTCACTATACACTTAATTTACAATGAAATACACATTCTGTACACACTCTGAAGCATAATGTACCTCCCATGATGTAGGACTCACCTCTGCACAGACTAACCTCTCGTTCTGACCACAGCGGTGTTGGGACACAAAGTGCCTCCTGGGGCTCTTTAGGAACTGCCAATTATATTCTTACAGGCATGATGTAATGCTCTCTCTGGGTCAGCATGACTACGTTGAGTTGTTGCAGCAAGAGCCCAGTGTGATGATGTGATGGGATTTCATTAATTAAGACAGCTCAGAGGTGCACACACTCCGAAACTCACCCCACACACAGATACCAGGAGCATACACTCGAGTTCAAGGAGAGCGCACATGCTTTTCTCCTCAGTGGAAAGTGGCATTTATCCAGGTAAATAAGTAACTTCCAGGCCTCCAACACTTCCAAATCTTTCCTTGCTGTGGCAGTACAACAATTAGATTGTGTAGTGGCTATTCAGAGGTAGAGGTATAGGATGCACCAGGCGGGAGAGCTGATAAGCTGACCTCAGGGGACGGAGCCCAGCCCAGGCCCAGCCCTGTCCGTGGACCGGCAGACATGCAGGAAGAGGGACAGTTATGATTGTAAAAACAGACGAGGTGTATGGGGGTTATGCATGTGTATTTTTGTGTATGTGTGGCAAAGGTTGCTAATTATTAGTTTTATATATCCTGCATGTTTGACATTGTTATAGAATCCGGGAGAGCTTTATGTTTTAATTTAGCTTTCTAACAATTGGTCCATTGAGACTTTTCTGATATGGCTCTCTTCTATTTATCACTAGCATAGCAGTCAAGCAAATAAATTAGGTTAGATAAATAACGTGTAGTTTCGACCAGTATATGATTTTAGTGGCCGAAATTGGTGCTTATAGCCGGGTGCAGTATAATGATGTACAACAGAGGTCATCAACAGGGGGTTCATGACCTCCAGGAGGTCTGCAGAGGTACTGCAGGGGGGGTTGTGAACTGTTTGGTTGATTAGATAGTTTTTAATATTTTTGTTAAAATATTTTTATCATTATTTCCCCCACAACTTTAAATGTTTTTAAATATACATTAACATGAATCCAACATATTGTATGAAATGGATAAATGGAGTCATAAAGTTATCTGTCAGTCATAAATGTACACAACGACACACGAGCTCTTTCAACTCCTCACCTGTGACTAGACCTGTATTGAATGAAGATACATTTATACATTGAACTATGCCCAGTTTATTATAAAACAACATTAAATGCAATATATATCGCAGGGGGTCCCTGCTCCATCTGTCCATCAGTTTGGGGGTCCTTGGCCTGAAAAACATTGAAGATCCCTGAAGTATAACATATGAGAACATACGATTTAATGAGAATAACACAACTCAAAATTCTTATACTTAATAAACATTTATTTTAGTCAACAATGTCTGTGTTGTCTCTGGTTACTTACATAGATCCAGGTTTTACTCTGTCAACATATCTATATTATAAAGCCAAGTGGCCTCTGTGTGTGTGTGTATGTATGTGTGTGTGTGTGTGTGTGTGTGTGTGTGTGTGTGCGCACACACTGAAACTGAAAACATGAAGAGAGCTAGCCTTTGCCTTTTGGAGTACTCATGTATTTTGGATCAAAGATCAGACAGGCAAAAACTGCTGATTGATATAACCAATACTTTTTGAGTTATTAGTTGTTTTTTTTTTCACAATACACCAAACCCCATACACACACGGGAAACAGAATGCTGACAGCTGATTGGCTGAAATCGTCCCCACTCTAATGGGGTGGAGAGGGATCGGTTTTATGTTAGAAAATCTACAAACAACTCTTCAAAACTCTCACAATTCTGTGATTTCAGCAAACAATTTATATATCAAAATGTTGGAAAAACTCTTTTCTTTCTAAAACTATTCACATTTTAATCTTAAAATGTTTGGTTTTTAATCTACAGGTCTCAAAGCATACAGAATGCCATTTTTTTTTCTGTTACTCCAATACTAAATTTCAATTACTAACATGTTCGACTAACTCCGTGTTCCCACAATCACTGCTTACTCATTTCTGACTTTTCTCAGCATTTTTTATATCGATACATTCAGAAGACTCTCCACAAGCCTCAACTTCAAAAATGTACGGTTATGGATTGACAATCATTTATTTGACAGGGGATTTCTCAGTGAATTCAACACAGACTCCCAAGTTTCCTACATAAGAAACCATGTTACAAACTCTACAAACACATCTCTATAACTTTCACATCTCTTGGATTTGCGCAACAAATTATATATCAAATTGTTAGAAAAAGTAGTTTATTTCAAAGATTATTCACATTTTAATCTTACATTTTGTTTTTGATCTACAGGCCTCTAAGTGCACACATCCAGTAATGTGAATGTGATGAAGTCATACAGTAATGAAGTAAAGCCCTTAAAACAAATATAAAAGATAAATATGAATAAACAACTATCATCACTGACACCAACAAATTCAGCAAGTTCACTTTCAGTCAAGTTATGACCGACTTCTAAAAAAAAAGTCAGCTCCGCATTTTATGAACTCTGCTTGTAGAACCTGTGGACTCCCATGGGTCAAGGCACTAGTTTTAATATAAAAAGGGGAGCAGGAACATCCATCAGTACTGTTTTGTCATGCTATTTTGTTTTCACTACATTTTTTTGTTGACCTGCCATATGATACCATTAAAACAAATGTCTGGTGCCCTGTTAGCAGCTACTTTTCTGGATTTTATGTCATTAACTTCCATCTCAGCTTCTATGAGACAACAGTCATTATTTACAACACCACAAGAAGCCAGTTGTTTGAGAAGTTTTAACTTATGATCAAAGGGTTTCAATGATAATCTGTCATTTTTTGTAGGAGATGACGGAGAAAGAGGGACAAATTGTGAGACAGACATGTATTTCTTGCATGTTGTATGTTTGTGTTACTTAAGACACAAATAAAGGTAATATCCAATAACAATAACTATATTTCTAAATATACTGTTTAATTTTAACTATTTTTTTACCCCCGTCTGTCCTATCCTATCCTCATTTTGTCTTCTTTCACTTCTTCAACAAGTCATTTCCATCCAGTCAACAGAGGTTCCTGTCTTGGATCCCATGCGGAAACTCCATCCTCACCAAGTGGCTTTTCACTCAGCTTCGTAAAGGGCATCGTAGTCTACTGCTCTATTTACAGACGTGTGTGTATGTGTTCCTGTATGTGTGTTTTCCGGTATCATAGCTCTGAAATAACTCTGTCAAAGAGAGCTCAGGCAGCCAGGGAGGCACCAGACTGCACTCTCACGCAAATGTCCACCTCAACACTGGGAGATGCTCCCACAAACTATCACACAGAATACAGAATGAGCTTACCATATGCTTAAAAGTAGGGGATAAAAGAAAAGAGGCGGGACACTGAAACGGTAGGAGAGATAGAGGGAAAGGAAACTAGAAGTGAAGGGAAGTGAAACAGGGAATAAAGGACTGATGCTCCTGGTGTTTGGAGTCTTTGTGAAATGGACGAGCAGAAATCTCGGTTCTGCTTTGAAGAGGCTCCTGGGGGCTTTGCAGCAGAGATAAAGGGGAAATGTCAGAGGAGGAAACAGTCTCTGTGTGCGTTTGCTGTTTGAAGATCTGTTTAGAAAGACAATTTGACACATCGTTGATGTTCTGCTGCACTTGGCATCTGAATAAAATAGTGGTCCTCATGGTTGGAGTTCCGAGGAGCCCTGACAAGCAAACTGACCCCTTGATCAAACCCTCTACTACCACCCACTGAACTCAGATCACTTACTCTGGACCCCTGCTAGGCCTCTTCTAGCCAGATAGGACTGTTTCATTCCCTGGCAAACTGCTGCTTTGCCCCATGGTCCAAGCTAAACACATTTCAAAAGCAGGAGCCTATACACACACAGTCACACAGATACACACCTCACTCACACTGCTTGTCTGTGTGGCTGGCTGTGGATCAGAGCTCAGCACTGCTGTAGCACTAACACAGGCCTTTGAGAGCACTGAGTCAAGTCCATCCATCCGCGGCCCTGCGATAACACTTGGCCAGAACCCACGTATACACAAAAAACATGCACATAAACACACACATAAAGCTCGCAACTGGCTACCATACCCCCCAACTCTCATAAATACACAGACCTCTGGGCTTTGATCATTCTTGGCCAACAAAAGACTGACTAATGACTTAACAACAGAAACATGCGTTAACGACTTTTTCTCACTCTTTTATAATGTTTGCCAGGTTCTGCTAGTCCTTGTGCTGTTTAAAGGGGGAAACACAAGCAGCAAACTCTTTTACCAAGTAGATTTCTGTCCATAGTTGAGTCACACGCAACATCTTAAAACAATAAAGATATAACAGCAGGTTTTCCATATTTAATGTGATTTCTCAGTACACAGCAGCCCTCCTTGTGTGATGCTCTTTTGGTTTTATTTTAAAAGAAGAACTTCCAGAGAAATATTTGTGGACTGGGGTGACTGTATTGTGACCTCATTGCGGAGCAGTCTTGGAAGGGAGGATGATTTCCAGGTCAGAGATGAGGAAGTCCAGGGTTAAACAAAGAAGCTTCAGATTTTGGGGGGTCTTGTTTGCTTGTAAATGGTCCCTGCGGAAGTAGGAGTTGTATTCGTAGGAATCTGGTTTGTGCGTAGATTCGGTAGTGAATCATCTTATGATAAATATGTGGTCACTCTCATGGTATGTAAGTTGGTAGTTAGTTTACTCAGGCCAGACACATAATAAACATAAAATAACCTTACCTGTCACTGTATATAAATGTAGAAATGTAAATATTTATTCGATGGAAGACAATTGATAACATGGCTAATTGTTCAGTTAGAGAATTGATGGTTCAGCAACAGGGGAATGATGCAGATGGAGTGGTTGGTAATTTACTGTAATTCCACATTCATGTCAGAGACAAAAAAAAAATAGAAAAAGACATGGAAGGAATTACAGTTATTTACTTTAGTTTATATGAAACATAGAGGTGAGATAACTGAAGTTTCCAAGCTTGTCTCAACAGGAAGCTGAAAAAATTCAACTCTAGTTTATTTTTGTTTTTTTTTTATAAGAGGACATTCTACACTTCATGCTGCAAATGGGCATTTAGAGGCCAGATGATGTGACAGCATTTGTATAAGCATAAAGCTGATTTATGAATATTTGAGCAATCATTATTCTAAACTATATTCTGATGTTTGCGTGCATTGTTTGTTTGTGAGTCTGACAAAAACAGAGGCAGATGTACACACTGTAGAGCTTTGTCTTCCCTTGCATCACAAACGTTTGTGTACATAAAACTGTACTTATAAAAACCAGTTGGCAAGAAATGGACAAAAAAGCTTCTCCAAGCAGTGAAATATCTAATAAATTGGCCAAAAGTGATCTTAAAAGTGTTTCATTCTTCTGATAGAGCCAATTATTATAATTATATGCAAAACAGAACTTTTACTTGTAGGTGAATATTTTCATTTTGTTATTACTTTTAAGAACTAGTTTTGTTTGAACACTGGTCTTGTTCCTGTAGGATAGCACTTGGGTGATATGTTGATATAGGGCATGATAAACAACTTATGCGGATCTTGTGTTGAATATACATATATACATATGTGGGCAGCGTGGTGGTGCAGTGATTTGCGGTGTTGCCTCACAGCCAGAAGGTCCTGGATTCAATTCCAAAACTACACATATAACCTGTCTGTATCGAGTTTGCATGTTATCCCCGTGTCTGTAACATCCAAAAACATGCACCTTAACAGGGTAATTGGTCATACTAAATATCCTGTAGCCGTGAGCATGAGCTTTGAATGGATGTTATTCAGCCTTGTGATGAACTGGTGACATGTGCTGGGATCCCATCAAGGCTTGAGCGGTTTGGAAATTTGAATGAATGAATATGTATATGAATTCAGTATATGAGGATTTCAGCATTTTGTTCTTCTGTCACCTTACAAATAAAATATTTTATATCTACCACTAGATAAAGAAATGTGTGTCTTTTACCCAAAAATTAGATAATATTACATACCTTGAATTCCTGGTTGTTAGCTTTTTGATACTCACAAACTTTTCAGAACTAAATAAAATGTGTTATTACAAGTACAATATTTGACCAAAAATGACCACAATTCTGTCTGACTGGGTGGTGGGCGGGGTGGAAGATGGGTCAGGAGTCTGACGTCACTCTCTCAGTAGTGTTTGACAGACAGGAAATCCTGTCAGCAGGTTGTTTACCTGGGGTCCTATCTGGTCCAGGGTGATTGACCCCTGGAAATGATTACTCTTCCCAGGCCATCTGGCCTCTATTGGTCCCTGCTCCAACATCATCAGGATGAGAAGCCACTGGATGATCTACCTAATGTCTGTTGTACTGTCATTTCCTTCAAGCTGCTCAGGTATTGTTCTGTTTCTACAGATTTTCATTGTCAACTACTCATGATCATTGAAGTCAACAGGGCACGTGTTGGATGGATGGTGAACACACAGATAGGCCCGTGTCCTGTTGGGTAAAAAGGAAGAGACTTCAGCACCAGGAACAGTTCAGACCCATCACTCAGTACAGGCAGGGGTCCTCCATACACACAAACATGTTCATGCCTCCCCCCTTTGCACTCACACTGCACACACCTGGTTTAGTTTTGTGAGGTCGGAGGTGAGGTACAGACGGATCATTATCATAGGTCATATATGAGGCAGGCATATAGAGTGAATGGCTGAAGCTTAATAGAAACATGCGTGGTGGAGCACAGCAGTTCTGCACAGTGCTTTGAATGACACTTCTCATTTGGCCAAGTCTCAGCATGTATTTATTACTTATCTTTTCCTATCATCAGCTGATAAGAGTTCTCCCTTTGAGCAAGGCGGAGAACTGTTCGTGGAAATATTGCAGTACAGTATGTATCCGTCACCTCCCTGGTGACTAAATTGTTGGCTATGCCTTCTTCCTGATGAAGTGGGCAACAACGTCACCAGTTTTAGCAGCATAAATTGGCAAATGTACATGTAGCAGCATACGCCCATGTAGGCTACCTGCCAAAATCATAAACCAATCATGGTCTGGATATGGCAATAAATGTTGAAGCTCATTTTCTGGTTTTCATTGCACATTTTTAGTTTGTTAAATCTGATTTGTTTAATGGTTTGATGATTGATTAAAACAGGTCCTGACTGCAGGATCACAACCTGCCCCTATTCTTTGTTAGAGAGGTCTGGCTGAGTGTTTTCCATTCTGTGATTAGTGAGGGATGTTTCAGGTTTTGCAGATCAGACTGTGATGATTAGTTCACATCAGCGTGACCTCATAAAGAAAGCACCATTCCACATTTCTGTGTTTATTATTAGGTTATGTAACTGCTATTGTTTTAGTACGACTCCCTCTCAGGGTGCACACGTGTTCATGTATATTATTACAAACATAATTTACCTCATTTCAGCAGGGTTCAAGGGTCATGCAGGACCCTTTGAATGATCAATTCTTTTAAAGGATACTGACAGTTCCACAGCACTCAGTCAGTCTTTTTTTTTTTTGTTTGTAGGGGATGCACATATTTTAAGATACTATAATGTTAATGATGTGTTTATAATCACAAGGGGCAACAGCACAACATGTACACAGGCTACAAATGTATATGCACTCATGGGCAGCAAAATATCTTCAGAAAGTAACACAAACTACAATGATATTTAAGGGACTGATTTCAGCAAAATGCGCTTTTCTGTTTCTATGGTCATATACAGTCGTGGAAAAAATGATTGGACAATCAAAAGTCATCAAAAACAATAATTATACAATCAAGCACTAACTCCTGTGTGTATAGTGTGACTACAACAGACAGAAAAGAAAATAATGGCATGTCTAAAAGCACTGTTTTTGACAGTACAATACCATAGCTATTGATGTAAAAACTTAAGTGCTTTTGGTTATTACTCTTTGGCAGGGCTGCCCTTTGTCACCGGTTCTGTTCATAATTTTTATGGGCAGAATTTCTAGGTGCAGGCAGGAGCTGGAGGGAGGTCCAGTTTGGGGACCACAGGATCTCATCTCTACTTTTCTGCAGATAACGTTGACCTGTTGGCTCCATCAAACCTGAAACTTCAGTGTGCACTGGGGCAGTTTTCAGCTGAGTGTGAAGTGAGTGGGATGAAGATCGGCACCTCCAAATCTGAGGCCATGGTTCTTGACTGGAACAAGGTGGCCTGCCCTCTCCAGGTCAGCAGAGAAGGCTTGCCCCAAATGAAGGAGTTCAAGTATCTCGGGGTCTTGTTCAGGATTGAAGAAAGGATGGAACGCAAGATTGACAGGCGAATTGGTGCAGTGATGCGGTCATTGTATTGGTCTGTTGTGGTGAAGAAGGAGCTGAGTCGAAAGGCGAAGCTCTCAATTTACTGGTCAATCTACGTTCCTACTCTCACTTATGGTCATGAGCTTTGGGTCATGATCGAAAGGACAAGATCCCGGATACAACAGCCAAAATGAGCTTCCTCCGTAGAGTGGCTGGGCGCACCCTTAGAGATAGGGTGAGGAGCTCAGCCACCAGAGAGGAGCTTGGAGTAGAGTCACTGCTCCTCCGTGTCAAGAGGGGTCAGCTGAGATGGCTGGGGCATCTGTTTCAGATGCCTCCTGGACGCCTCCCTGGGGAGGTGTTCCGGGCATGTCCCCTTGGGAGGAGACCTCGAGGAAGACCCAGGACGCACAGGAGAGACTATGTTTCTTGGCTGGCCTGGGAACGCCTTGGGATCCCCCTCAAGGAGCTGGACAAAGTTTCTGGGAAGAGGGAAGTCTGGACATCCCTGCACTATTGCCTCTGCGACTTGGCCCTGGATAAAGCGGATGAAGGTGAGTATGAGTATGGTTATTATCAAGAAAACCATGGAAAATGCTAGATATCAGCTGTTAAATTAAACTCTCATAAGACATTTTTGTTGTTATCATTATATTTGTCCAAACAGATATATCTTTAGTTGTACCAGGCATTAAAATCAACCAATAATTGAAGAAAACATTGGGTGGTCTAATATTTTTTTCTGCGACTTTATAAGGTGTGTTTGAGATATCGCCATATATGCTATTTATGTAAGTAACTAATGTGAAATGCTCTGTCTGAAAGAAATTAGTACAGAATGTGATGGTGTGGTGCAGGAGCATGTACATGGTGAGACAGCTAGTCTTTACCAAAAAAGGAGAAATATTACTATTAGTAGCATAAAATGATTTACATATTTTGTTATAAATCTACAATCATGACAATCCTGGGTTTGTTGAACCTTGTGGTTGTGTGTGAACCTCATGGCTTCTCCATGGGGGTCATAGCCGGTGAGATCCAGTAAATACCTCAAAAACCACAGTTAAAACAAAATGTCCTTTTTTTATAATTTCAGCTTCTGGGCATAATAATGTTAGATGTAATAAAGTTGTGCAATAGTTTTCTAAAATCCCATGCAATATAATTTGAGGACAGACAACCCGGTGCTATCTGAATTTGAAAAAATAAAATATATCAGACATAAAATCATATGCTCCACATAACCGTCACACTGACATACTGACCCAGTAACTTTTGACCTCCAGCTGGATCCAGTATCCGGCCTAACTTATCCTGCCCTCATCACAACCCCATCCGAGGGTTTTGTGTTCACCCCTAACTGTGACCTCAGGGCTCCCCATAGTAGAGAACCTTATCTCATGTTTATAGGTCCTCTTCATTTTACATTTATCAGCTGCCTACAGGCAATTTTACATGACAAGATTATGTTACTGAGGCACACACTGAGAAACAGGGGTGTGATTTCATATATATATGCCTTGTTTGTGTGCCCGCTGAGATGGATGGATTCACAGGAGATGAATGCCAATAATTAATAACAGATGTGAGCTTTGCATGACAACATACATGCACAAATACACACACCTCTATATCAATCTCAGTTCACTCTTACCTCATATATTCCTTCTGAAATTGTTAATCCCCTATAATAGCTGTCTATCTACAAAGCATTACTGTGTGCAGTGTAATTATACACTGTATATAAAATGCATTTTTTAAAAAATACTTGGTATGTGCAAGAAGACAGGAAAGCTGAGTTTCATTTGACCAAAACTGCAATGAATTATAGGAGAGGGGCAGTGGGGGGCATTTGAGAATGGAAAATGGAACAGTGAGAAACAGATGAGGAGGGAGGTGAACGTTAAGGGGTGACTAGGGAAAGGAGTGAAGCTGGCATCAGTACAGGACACAGGTGTGTTTACATTACAAAGCAGTGTTTCTGTACGATTAGCACACTTTGGCAAACTCTATCACCAACAGAACCCTTCTCATCACTCACAGCGCTTAAGCATGACATGCTGACACCTCCACTGGGACCTCACTGTTGAGAAATCCGAATCCAAGACAATTGCTCAGCTCCTCGGCTATGTGTGTGTGCTGACCTGGAGATTAGGGAAAAACTATAGAACAACAGATGAGATCATCCTGACTCCCTCACTGACAAGTGTTTTATCACTCACATGACCTACAGCCAGATACGCATTTACTCTCTGGAGGGTGGCTGTGAAGAAGGTAACACGTAGTTTACTTACCTCATTAATGCGACATAAGAATGGGGTCATTAGATTTAACTGCCTCAGTATGAGAGAGTATATGTGTGTGTGTATGTGGTGTTAGTTTGTTAAAGGTCTGTCTGTCACCACATGTTTAAGTTCCAGGACTTCATTATGAAGGGCAACATCTGATTATAGTTATGATGCACATGTCTATACACAGATTGACATCATGATAACAGCAACCCTTAAGCCATTAAGTACTGCCACGCTTTTCTTTTCCATTTTCTGAACTTTAAATATGTGCTCCACCAAATTAAAGGGGGAAATAGTATACTTTGTGCTAAAAGTGCCGGGAGCCAAAACTAGGAAGGGGGAGGAACCACCAGAATTTTTAAAATACACACCTTCCCTCTGCAGCTCTCTCCTCTCAGTCCAAAGCACAACTACAGGGAAACACAGACTAACCTGATTCCATTTCACGTCACTTTAAAACTGAAGCCTCTGTTATAAGTTTCCATGTTGAGACACAGGTGTTATCTGAGTGAGTCTTTTGAAAACATCTATGATCAGGTAAAACCTTCATCATGAAGTAGATGCAGAAGTCCTCTCAGACCACTTGTATTACAGTTTAGTGAAAAGAAATTATGGAGTTGTTGCCCAGTGACGCTAAAAAAAAAACAACTGTCAAGAAGTGCAGCAAATTCTGTAAAAACTGATCCCATTTTATTGGAAAGAAAATTGTGATTTCTACGTTGCAAGTAAACAGGATAAGGGGCTTTGATGCAGCTGCAGATGATGATGATACAATTAGAGAGAAGATGATGAAACACTTTGGTGCAACAATTACCAATGTCCCAATAGTGTACCAGTGGTGATGTCTGTATATTACCCTCTGGCTTCATTCCACATCCCAAAAACATGCACTTTAAAAAGGTTAATGGGATGAGGATTGAAACGAGGCCTGGGAGACAGCAAAAACCCTGAGTGTCTGTAACAGGATGGAAGCACTTCAACGTAAAATTCTGCATTCACATATCCTTTTACCAATGCCATAGGTTTAATTCACGCCTCTCTCCATTACACCCTATGAGTGCAAAACAGGAACAGGCATTTGTAGTCGTTGTCTATGGTCCTGTAGGAAAACACAGATACAGTTATAAATACATAGGATGTGAAATTTATACGATTCTTTGTGTTACATCAGAGTGTGACCCATCGTATATGTCACTTGGGGTAACAAATACCACCATCACTGTCAAATATTTACAAAAAGCAGCTCTACAGGATGCTCATATTCTGTGTAGGAAAATGCAAAGTCCCATGTAAAACACAGTGGCACAGGACTGTACCTGAATATCTGCCATCAGATTATTTAAACTAACAAATTACATAATAGAGGCAATGTGTATGATAAAATATGGGAGCCTCACGTCATTCATTTGTTTGAAAATTTCTTCTATTTTTGTGGAAGGGTTTTTATGATGCATAATGAAGATGTACAAGTAACCTCCCTTATGGACGTTTTGTTACCGTATCTTTTTGTCATGCGTTGATTATAATCTCTGAGTGCCACCTGTGAGTATCTATCCACCTATCTGTTAAATTGTAAAAAAAAAAAAAAAAAAGGGGGGGGGAATGTAAAAAGCTGATAAACATGAAGGAAAGTCAAGGGGTATTGTTTTTAATTGGGTTTGTTTCTTTGTTTGTTAACACCCTAGCAGAAAAACTATTGGTTGAATTCATATCAAATTGGGGTTAGAGATTACCAGTGACCCAGAATAGATGTGATTATGTTACGCCCTGATAACGGGGAAAAATGATGAAAAAAAGAATCAACGTATACAGTCCGTTCGCTTTTCATCCAGTGGATTTCTTTTCAAGCATTTTCAGTTAGCCAACAGCTTCACTCTCAAAACAGGTACAACAACCAATCGCCGTGCAGCACATCCACCATGAACCTGACAAAATACTATTGTCATTTTAAACACAATTTATGCAAGTGCATTTTTATAGAAGGTAAGTGACAGATTGTAAAGAAAAGGTAACATAATAATAAACTATTTTATTAACAACTGTGGCCACTGTTTCTGTTGCCATAGCTACAAGGCGAAAGCAATCATGAAATAGATAACAATTCCTCATTTTAAACAGTTTTAACATATAATAAATGAGCTATTATCTCCTTCTCTATTACGTATCTACTAATTAGTTATTAGTAGTAGTAAAATATGAGAAATCATGAATTAGCTTTTTAACCAAACCTTTTTTAACCATAAGATGACAATGTGAAAACATTATAACCATGACAATTACATTTTGGGAAAAGTAGGTAAAAGGAAAAAAAATTTTGATCAATCTCTAAATCTTTTTTCATTTTCCATTTTCCATTTACTTATAATGGGCAAAATTTCAAACATTAATTTTGTTTAAATTTACGTGAAACTTAGCACAGCAGTTAATATTTTAACATCAGCACATGCATAGACATGATGACATTCGCTTGGTCGATGCCAAAATAAGCTACGATAGGGGTGGGGTTTTGTTGTGCCTGGCACCACGTGTTTTTTTGTTTTGTTTTGTTTTGTTTAATTTATGCTTAATAAGTAGAGATGTGTTTTTGATCATTATGATTTTGTTGGTCAGTCATTATGTTGAATGTTCGGTGATTTCTAACATTTTTTTTTTTCTTTCAACATCTCATGACCACGTTGGGAATAAGTGTTTACAGTTTAACATGTTATCATTGGACATGATTGTCTATCTATTAATCAAATCAATCAAAAAATAGATTTCCTTAATGAAAAATATAGCAACAATGTTGCTTTGCTTTGTTACACATTAACTTAAAGGTATTTGCTAAATTTTGTTACACATTTGTACTTACACTATAAAGCCTTTTATGTCCTCATCTGGAAAATTATGATGAGTAAAGATGAAAGAAATGGTTGCATGGTGGAAGCAGAGTGAGCAAGGCATACAGACTTCCCCAGATGTAGTTTTTATGTACCATATTTCTTTGACCACACGCTCACCTTTGAAGTGCAGCAGGAAGCATACAGGAAACATTCCCGTTACTTGCATTAAAACTTACAACATATGATTGCAGAGATGCCAGGAGTTTGTGTGCAGCAGTGATTTTACCACAGAAATACTTTTACAGAGTACTGATGTGTATCTCCTACAGGGAACACTGACTGATTGAGTCTGAAACACCGATACCTGGCGGCTCAATTTACTGCACCTTCACAGTGGAAAGGATGAAAGGGAAAGAGAGGTGACAAGAAAGACCTTCCAGCAAACCCTGCATCCTGAGTTAAACTGACAAGACTTTTATTTTAGCAACAGGAAAGCAACATGAGAGTATGAGGGCATTTGTCCCATGTTGAAAGAACAGTCAGCAGTTTGTGTTAAGTATTAATGAAGAGCCTCTGTCCTTTCCTCTCCCTCTCTGTGCCCTGAGGAGTGAAGATATGCTGCATCTACACAACCCTGTTCCTCCAAAAACACTAAATAATTTTTGACAAATGAAGACATTTTATAACAGGTGTTTAATTCTTGGTCACATTTTTACATACTGTATGCTTTTGACTTTTTTCTTCCCTTTTCATGCATTTTAAAAAGTGTGTTTGGATTTTTTTTGCTTTCCTCACCTACCCATTTTCTCTCCTAGATACTGTATTTTTCGGACTATAAGTCGCACTTTTTTCACAGTTTGGCTGATCCTGCGACTTATACTCTGGTGTGACTTATATATGTTAACATAATTTCATAAAAGCTCTGTTAGGACAATTGGGAGTCAGTGGTGTTTCTCCGGGACAAAGACTACGCTTCCCATAAGCACTAGCGACAACTGCCATAAGGGCAGGATGTACATTAGTATTGGAGCTAATGAATCAACAGCAGATCTTTACAACTCTGAGTTTCTTTTTTCAAGACAACAACTTGCAG
>JAPTGZ010000019.1:26425610-26436763 GCA_029814645.1 Fowleria isostigma
GACATGCCTGGAACACCTCCCTAGGGAGGCGTCCAGGGGGCATCCTCACCAGATGCCCAAACCACCTCAGCTGGCTCTTTTCGACGTGGAGGAGCAGCGGCTCTACTCCGAGTCCAAATTAAATTCTCGAGATATTTTTGTTGTCATCATTATATTTGTCCAAACAAATGTACCTTTAGTTGTACCAGTCATTAAAATGAACAAGAAATTAAAGAAAACATATTAATTAAATTTTTTCCACGACTGTACGTTATGTTTATATCTGCTTCTCAGTGGATGTTCTTCTGTTATAGTATGAGTCTGCTATGCGTGCGCCCATGTGTGGGTGTGTATACACATTACATTCCTCTTGGTCAGTCTTACTGGGTAAAAACCCTCCTAATTTATAAATGATTAGTCACAGAGGCCCGAGAAACAGAACAGAAATGATCTCGTAACAGACTTCATGTTTCAGATATCCCTGTATATTTTTTCTATTTGTCAAACATTTATTACTTTTGGCATTTCATCTGGATTTAGAAACCTTCTAAAATATGTTATTTGTTAACCTCTCTAATCCACTGACCCCAGATGGCAGATCTATAAAATCTTCTAATTAAGTAGTTAAGCTGTTTTTCTGGGTAAATTTTATAAATTACATAAATAATTCATCATGACAATCACACAAAAGCAGCATTTTTCACATTTTCAAATTGGTACAGTGGATTCTTAGTTAACAACAAACCCTGGATGATACAGAATAGCTTTATTTATTATTCAATAAAGGCTTTTCCTCAAACACATAAAGATGCTAAAAAATTTTGCAGAAGAGGGTTTCTGCTACAACAGGAAAAGTTAATCAATACTTCACTTATAGAATAACAATAGAGAATTACTGCAAAACCAATAATGCAGGAGTCAGCATACTTTCATGTAAAGTGCACTGACTATATAATTTACACCAGTGCTTTGTCATCATTACACATACAGTTACAAGACAGGAGCTTTTACATGCAAGGTCAAGACATTTTATGGAGTGGTGAAATTAATCGTTCATGTAAATATGAACTGGTGTCAGACAGTTTGTAATATATTTTAGGTACAACAAATGTTAAATTATGAGGATAAATGATTGTTATAATAACGTCACACAGGTAACATCAATTCCAAGATGACTCCAGTGAGCAATTGATGCCACATACACAAACACATGCCTAATGGACTGAATTGGTGTTTAAAGGGCCACTATATATTTATGAGGTTTAAATGAGGATGCGAGGAGAGCAAACTGCCCCTGGTGCTCGTTTTCAGCAGACGCCTTCCTGACTCACACGCCAGCGTTCCACTCATACTGTTTCCTGCATTCATTGACAGGTGCAGGGATACACACATGCAAGCTCTGACCAATACAGCAAGCTCAGCTGTTGCAGATAGCTCTGGGGCAACAGCACGTCAGTCAACTCAGTCCGCAGGCAAACCGAATCAGAAAGGCATTCTAAACTTCCAAGTCATTCTTGGATCACTCCCCCTGAAGCTTTAGTCATCTCAGCCACCAAACTCCAATTTGACCCGGGTGGAAGTGGGTCATCAATAATCACAAATCCTCCCGTCACTGAGCGGAATCCAGGGTCCATGCATGCGTAATGAAGAGCGTCAGACACACCCTTTTCCCTCATTTGCTCTCTTTGTGTCATCAGTGTAATGGTAACAATGTGTGGCTGGCTTAGAAGAGGGGAGCGGAACCTCAGAGGAGCAGAAATGTCTTAAGTTCTCTGTGAGTCATCCCATTAAAAAAATCAGACCCCTTCTGTTTTGTATTGACGCATTGTAAAAATGTCACTGCTACATACGTCACACAGACAGATCGGTGGCTAATATTCAGGGACTAAGCTGAAATGCACTGTGGTTGGTGAAATATTGAGACGGGGTAGTATGGCGGGGCTGCATGTGCCAGGCATGCACGCCTTCTCCTTTTACTGCTGGGCCTAGGTTCAATAATGCAGGCAATGCTTTGATGTTAAGACACATTTGCTATAAATGATGGTGACAACGACTTCACCAAATCCTGCTACCGCTCCGTGCTGCCAGGTACATGTAGGAGCTAAAGAGCATTACCGCTACTCACCTGTCTCAGTGCTGTCTGTCTATAAGAGGCTATAAGAGGGTAAAGCCCGCGCTAGTGTGGTTGCTCAGTGACGAGCCAAACTTGGTAGGCTCTATTTTTAAGGGGGGACTCAGAATATCTAGAGGAAAACTGAGTGGGTTACACTCTTGCAAGAAGAAATACTTTATGCATGACAGTGAATCTAACTCTATTCTGTTTCTTCCCCCCCTTGGGCTCTGTGTGTTTGGCTCCACCCCCTATAACCATTTGAATTGGAATTAAGCAATATAAACTCAAACTGATAGGAACTGATATAAATTATTATAAATATTTAATTATTTAACCCATTTTTCTGTTATTGTCTGCCTCCATTACTGCCACCACAGTAATACTAATAATACTAACAAACTAGACTATTAGTATTGTTACTACATATTGTAGTATGCTTGTTATTACCATTATCATTACTGTAATAATTATTTCTTGTCCCCTCCCCCGTTTTATTTGCTCTCCCCTCCCCCCATTTTCCTATTACTTCTTTACATTTACTGGATTCTTCATTGTGATATGATGCTGCCATTACTGTCGCTTGTCATTATTATTATTTTGTTTTTGTTTATTGTTGCCTGTTGTTTGTTGCTATGGTTTTTTGTTTGCTTCCACTGTGTTTTGTTTTTTGTTAAAAAAAAACCCTCTATTCTGTTTATTTGTGCTTGTGTAGACACTTCCAGTGCACCCTGAAGGTTAGTTAATACTTTGTGGTGAAAGGGAAGAGCTCTAGTAAACCGATCTTTATCTAAATCTGAGCAACATTCATCCCCAGCTGCAAGCAAAAGCATATGGCCCACTTCTATTCTTAAAGTTGTGTTTTTCCAACGATAAGCTCCGATTAAAGAACTGCAGTATGTAAAGAAATCTGATCACAATAACATAAGAAGGTGAGAAGTCCATGACCCACTTTTCCATAATCGGGAGGGGAGAGGACAAAGAAGCCAAACCTCTCAGAAAAATCCAAGCAAAGTCATGCATAAATTCCTCCAGCATGAAATGATCCAAGTCTGAATCCAGCATGTGGATCGATTTCAAGTCAGACATTGCAGATGTCACCATGTCTGTGTTGTGCATTTCAACTGAGCCTGTCCATTCATCCATCCAGAATCATTCAATACCCGCTTATTTTGCTCAGGGTCACTGGGAGAGTTGGAGCCAATCCCAACATGCCCTAGGTGCCAGGCCGAGTACACCCTGGACAAGCTGTCATATTCTAACACGGTGAACACACTGACAGGCCCTCCACGGATCAGTACTTGGTTTCACTTGGTGTTTCTGTGCGCGACTTGTTATGTGGCTTATCTCCTGGTGCCCTGGATCGCTCTCACATGCAGCTCAAGTGAAACTAGTTGTGATTATGTGTGAATCAAACCTCTAAAGGTTAATTTAGAAAGGTTAAATCAGACTGTTTGCTTTTCAAGAAACTTCATACCGTGATCTGTTCAATAAATAGTTGTGACACAAGATGATAAGTGATGTGGTCTTGGTGAGAGAAGGCTGTGCTTCCAGTAAGTGTTTTGAAACCACCTGCCGCTGCCAGATATCCAACCTTCGAACACAGCTGGGTCAGTGTGTGTGCATGCGTTTGCCTTTGTTCATGTGTGTTCGTGGGCATGGATGTGCACTTGCATATGTGTATGTGTGTGTGTCAGAGCATCCAGCTCATGCATTCCACATGGATGGAGTCAGAGCTTTGGAAGAGACCCTGCTGCTTGGACTATTGAGTGTGTCAGGGCTGTGAGGGAAACAAGAAGGGGAAAAAGAGAAAGTCAACTAGGCTGGCTTTTAGAGGAATACTTGGTATTGTGCCACATACACAAAAGAAAAGCTCCCCTGCAAATCTTGCTTGACACTGGAGGCAATTTCCTCTTGTGGTTCACCCAGAGATTACTCTATAACTCTGGGACAGCAGTTGTTTGCACATGTACAGGTGTACATCTGAACCAAGGACCCCCAGCCTACTGCCCTGAGGACCTCTGTTGAAAGCTTCCTTTTAATCCCCCTTTTCCAACCAGCATTGGTCTTTGTCTTGCCCAGAAGGCCTCTGTCTAGGAGGCCTGATTACGTAGAAGCTCAGAGGTGGATAACAGCTGGATCTCTGCTATTGCAGTGTGTCCTTGCGGTAAATTAATAGACTCAATGCATTCATAAGAGTCAGCATATTTTGTACTTCGAGGTCACTGTTATTATTTTCCGCTGATGAAAGACAAACAGTAGTGCTTTACATTGCAGCCTGGTAATAATCAAGCACAATCATATGATAATGAATGTTCAATAATTGAATTATGTCATTGTAATTATCAAGCAACCAGCCAAGGGAAAAGTTACCTGGTAGGTACAAGTAAGTGTATAAGGGTAATACTACTTAAATCTGCAATATGGTTATAATGAGGAAAGGCATTTAAAATTTTAGGAAAAACACCAAATATTATCTAAATAAAATTTAAAAAAATAATTACTCAATTATTGACCCCATTAATGTTTCATTTCATTTGATTGCTTTATTCTGATAGCAGCCCGTAAAATTGCAAAAAAACAAACAAACAAAAACTATATTGCTATCAGATTATTACCACATCAATTTTTACTGTTCTTTTTTTTTTTTTTTCTCGAATAATGTACTGATAATGGTTTTTCTATTAGAAAGTTACCATATACCATATAATTTTGCTGTTGCTATGCTGTGGTCCCCTCATTATTACACTTTGTTTTGCTGCCTTATTACGCTGTTATATGTTATTATGTTAATTTACTCTGACAGTACCTATGTAGATGGTTACATGGTAGCTAATTAAAATCAAAATTCTTATTACACCTTATGATCAAACCCTTCTGCACTATTGTTCACTATTACCATGTTATTACCAAGCTGTAATGTAAAGTTTTATACCAGCCAAATGACATTGGCAGTTACTTTAATCTGTGATACTGCTGTTGAAAGTTGACCTGACTTATTGAATTTGTTATGTTCCACTTATATTGACATTTCAAATTTAAAGCTGAAGAAAAAGAGAAAAATTTCCAAATACTGACTTACACTTAGTGACCCTGGCAGGTGAAATCTCGAGGGAGGAGTCTGATTCAGATGTTTTGTGGTGTTAAACCTGTGTTGAGAAAGTGTAACCAGCTCCTGAACCCAGCTGCATTAGCATAGTATTAAGACACTTTCAGCACATCTGAAACATAAACAGTGAGGTTTTTTTTCACCTTTAACTGAACTTGCGAACTCCTGTCATCTTAGGTTTGTTCCATAGATTTTCTTTTTCTCTGAACACACACATACACGTTGGCTTTTTACCTGGCGGGTGACTCTCCCAACATCAAACTATACGGCCAAACCACAGCACAGCAGCAAATCCTCCTCCCATGTGTGTTGGTCTTTGATCTCCATGTTGTCACAGCTCGTAGAGAACGCACGTACAGATGCAACCCAGAACAGGATTCAGCCTCATGTTTTTACAGCCTTGTGAAGGGGATGTGATCCTTTCAACATCAGTCCACAGTTGTGTATAATTCTGCTAGTATTTAAGTACTTGGAGAAAAAAAATCACCCAGCACAAGTGTACGTTCTTTTACAGTGCTACATCATATACTTTTACTGTGCTTTTTCACATGTAAAATCAGCATTCCTACCTGTCACCTTTCACTGCTTTGATCCTATTCATTGTTTAATGTGAGCTTTAAATCTGCAGCTAATTGGCGCACATTTTTTTTTAATGGAATAACCGCATGACCACAAAGCAAAGCCGAATAGATCAACATGAATGGCATCAAATTATATGCAGTATTCTGAATACTTTAAGAGCAGTCTAATGGTTCTTGAGGTACCTATACTTTACATTACATCACATAATTAGTGTTAGCTAAACTATACTATGTGTTCAGTAATGTGACAGTTTGACAGCCGTATTCATGTGAGAGCCAAGCTCTGGGTGTGTCAGGTTTAAAGTCTAAAGCAGATTTCTCATCCAGGTTAGAATGACTCTTATGCTAAGTTAATTTACAGTGCAACCCATGGTGCTACTAATGTTGCTATTCATACTGGAAAATCTTCATAAGTGCAGTGGCAGTCCTTGACCATTTGGCACCCAAGGCAGGTTTTACTAACGGCACCCCCTCCTCCCCCCAAAAAAAAAACATACACGAAAAGACCTCAGTCCAATGAACAGCACATTTACTTAAAGATTATAAACATTGAAACAATGTGCAAATTTCTTCCAAATACGATAAAATAAACATCTTCTATTATAAAAAAAACCCCTCATAAAAACAATAAATAAACTTTTTCACTTTTTTTTTAACAGTAAAGTAGTGCAACATCTTCACTAAAAACACAACATGGGCTGAGAAAAAAGTGCACACTCAAGAATCTGAACATTAAATCAGAAAACTAATCATAAATAATACAATATTTTGTGCAAAATTATATAATACAAAACGTAATCCATATAACATGTTAAATAATCAAAACATAATACACAAAAAATGAGGTGCAAATTTACCTCAAGTAATGATTTGTACTTTATATTTTACTTTACATGATCACTTGACACTTGTATTTACAGTGCAATCCTTCTGGCCTTCTTTGCTGTATGTGCATTTGCTCCACTGGGTGGCGCCCTAGGCAACCGCCTATAGGACGGACCGCCACTGCATGTGTATGGTTTTACAATAAAAAGATAAAAAAAAATAAAAAGTACACAAGCATTCTTAACCCAATATAATGCAGGGATTTTGATACTGAAATAAGGGATTTTCACTTCAGCTGATTTACGCTTGTTTTAGTTTAGAGCTCGTCTTAACAGTTAAAGGCAAAACAACTTAATTTGGATGAAAAACAGACTCCTGTTTCTTGGAAGCGAATCACCTACTTCCCTCTTTTCCCAGTTTCCTCTCGCTGCCCCCCTCCAGGTATCCTTAACCCGAAACCATTTTTTCTCCTCCATGTCCTCTGACTTTAATTTTCCCCAACTCTTTCCCTCACTGCACCCCAACATTCTGTAAAGATTGCCACCATATGTTTCAGAGAAGGATCCCACAACATGTCTGGCTCAAATGCTTCTGGCTAAGACACATGCTGGGCCTCTCTGGGCTCAGTAACCTTGGCAACTGGTGGTGTTCAGAGCTTTGCCTTTACATCAACATGGCACCAGTCCCACGTCACCTGATGTCTCTGCTTTCTATCTCATCACCTCATGCATTTACCCCCCTCTGGTCCTCAACATTCACACCCCATCACTGATCCAGGTCTTACTTTGTCTGTCTTAACTTAAAACCTCTTAGTATCTACTGGACATCTTACCCACACTGACCAGCCAAAAGGAAAAAAAAAAAAAAGTCCCCTCCTGGATTTAACTAAGCACAGGTAAGAGCCTTCCACTGTATGCTTACTGCAGTGTTTAATGTGCTTAAGCTGGCAATAAGATACTTAACCTTGACTAAATAGATCTTGTTGTGTCTCAGAGAGGTCAAATTATTGGCTAGCATCAAGGAAAGAAAGCAACTAAGGAGGCAGCCCAAAACTTCTAAAATACAATTTCTGTCCAACATATTATTGGAAGGATAGAAGTGAAGAAAAAAATGCGGTTGAAAAAAAATCTTAAATGCTCTTGACTGGACATCATTCAAACATTTACTGAAATTGAATGATTAAAAAAAAAATCAACAGTAGAACAAAGGTTGAGGAATGTTTAACAGGGAAATTAGGAGCATTTCCACATGCACAATGTGAAGAGAATTCAAAGGATTGAGACTAAACAGATGCTTGGCCTTAAGAAAACCACTTGTCAATGAGGCCAATCGGAAACAAAAGGCTTCAATTTGCAAGAGAGCATAAAGATTGGACTGTGTTTCAATGGAAAAAGGTCATGTGGTCGGATGGGGCCAGACTGACCCTGTTCCAGAGTGATGGGGTGTACTGAGGTTAGAAGAAAGGCAGATGAGGTGATTACCCATAATGCATAGTGCCTACAGTTCAAACCTCTCGGGGCAGTGTTATGATCAGGGGTTGGTTCAGTTGGTCAGGTCTAGGCTCTGCAATGTTATGTGTCCAAAAAATGGGGAATATACTGAATGACCAGGTGGGAGCATCAGTGATTTTTTTCTGGATTGTTTTCTTCTTGATGTTGCAGACATATTCCAAAATGACAATTCCAGAATTCATCAGGCTCAAAGTGCGCCAGAGTGGTTCAGGGAGCATAAGACATCATGTGCACACATGGATTGGCTACAACAGAGTCCAGATTTGAACCCCATTAAGAATCTTTGCTGAAAAAGATTTTACGCAGCAATCTAACGCTCCCATCATGAATACAAGATTAATTACTGCAACTTTGGCTTGAAATGAATAATATTGTGACATTGTGTTAGCATATTGGAAACAGGTAGTGTATTTAATCTAAATGCAGTAGAGGGGTAACAAAATTTTGTGGCATGAAATTTCACACAATAAAAAATTAAGAAGTAAAATTCAAAGACGCACAAAATAAAAATCAAGTAAAAAAAAAAGTTTCAAGAAAGCAAAGGGGCCCCACACACTGAGACTGACGATTTCTGACCCTCTCGCCCATTGTAGCAGCGGTCTCACGTCACATGAAAATGGAGGAAGAGGAGAAAACAGTGGATGGGAAAACTGAGTACCGTTCGATCCACTGTGCGTGGGACAATCTCTCTCTCTCTCTCTCTCTCTCTCTCTCTTTTTGTGGACATGCATGTGAGCATAGACAGCCCAACCTCTCAGTGATAGACAGTGGACACAGAAGTGGCTTTAGGCCATGTTTATACGATGATGGTTTGAACAGAAGACGCAAAAGTCGTGTCGCATCTTCACTTATTATTCCACGTTTAGACAACGCTTTCGGGAGAAAATCTGTGTGCATTCGATGACGCAGAAGTGAGTGGAATTTGATTGAGTGTGCATGCCAGGCAGCTAGGTGTGCTGTCTGGCTCGCTTCCAATGAATCTGAGCATCCAAAATTTGACAGATTCATCTCTGTTCAGTAAAACTATCTGTACACATTCTGTGCATTTGTTGGAAAGTTGTTTATTAGAGCTGCTAGAGCAACCTGAAGGTCCGAGGCATGGAAATAATCCCACATGTTTGTTTATTTCCCTGTACTGGCACATGTATGTGACATCAACGTGTATGCAACATGAGCAGATCTGAGCAGAGTTTTGCGTCTTGGGCTGTTTAGATAAAAACATAATGGCGGAGCGTTTTCAACTTTTCCACTCTGGAGGGCGATTTCAGATTTTTGCATTTTCAAGCCCTAAAAATGCCATCACTGTCTAAACGAGAGGCACTTCCGATCAAATATTTTGTCGTTTTTACCCACAAGCGTTCTCGTGTAAACGGCACTTTAGACTCAACACGCATTCAGTACTCACAGAGAAGAATAAAGAGGTCCGAGGCATTCAGATTTTTGTGGATGCTTTATTTAACGCCAACGTGTTTCAACTCAAGAGAGTCTTCATCAGGACAGTGCAAGTTGCACAAGTGCAAGCTGATAATAAAGGAAGCAGATCATGTGACAGTGGGCCACATGGCTGGAAGTTGATCCATTCATTCATAAATCCATTACAATCATTACATACTACACATTTATAATGACCATTGTGATGGATATATATACTGTGATAGTACACCATGCTGCATACAAACCGATATATAGAAAAATAGTTTGCAGACAGTGTGGAGAATGTTCACAAGTACGATTCAACAACACAAATTTAACAATGTCATACATATTTACAACAAAAGGAGCTCTGGCAGTTACAAGATCCTGAAGAACACCAGTATCCGCTACACTACTGAGATCTGGCAAGCGCTCCTATAAACTTTTCTCCACACATACAATACTGTGGCACGCTATTACAAGGAAATGTGTACGGTAGATCAGAAAAACAAGCATAATGTATTATTTGCCATGACACCACAAACAGAAGCTCCTCCCACTGCCTACTAAAACAAATGTTTTCATGACATTGGCATTTATGTTTAGGAAATAATATAAAAAAAATAAAATAAAACAACCAGTGAGATTGCTAAATTAAAATTTGTTTTCATTCTTTCTTTATAATATGTAGAACAGGGACTCAATCCTGGTTCTCTAGAGCTACTATCCTGCATGTTTTAGATGTGTTCCTCTTTCAACACACCTGATTCAAATGATCAGCCTATCATCCAACTCTGCAGAAGACTAATAATGACTGTCAGGTGTGGTGGAGGAGAAACACATTTAAAACGTGCAGAACAGTAGCACTCAGGGACCTGGAATGAGCACCCCTGATGTAGAGCAAAACACATCTACAGTCATGTCCAGCTTGTGCAATCAAGTTTTTCATCAAATTTCTTATCTTCTTTAGGTGATTTTCTTTAACCTTTGTTTCATATTGTTAGTATTTCGTAATGTGAGACCTGTATTGTATTTCAGATCGTTTTGTGAGTTGAGTATCGTTACATTCCTAAAATAATATGATAAATAAAAATTAAGGTGGCAGCACAGGAGGCAGAACGTACAAGGCACAGAAGACTGGAGTTCATCACTTTTCAGACATGTATTTAATTAGCCTTTGCATTTCATACACACCCTCTCCCCTACATTCCAATTCATACCAATTTTTTCACATAGTGTTTTATTTCTGTAAGTAAATATCATTTGCTGATTTCAAAAACCTGAATGAGTTTTTAGTGCAAGGATATGAACTACTTCCGAACTAAAAACCATATCCCGACGATGCTCAAAAGTTAAATACGTGAAAAACAACCTCTAAATTTGTGTAAGCTGTGGTTGTTTTGATGGTGCAACAACACTTGAGCTTTGCATCTGTGAATGACTTTAGGTTTTCAACCTTGCATAACAACAGTCATTCAACAAATAGAGTTTCGGTAAAAAATTAATAAGATGGGAATGGTTAAAAAAAAAATAAAAGTGGGATATTTTACTGGAAAGATAATGTATCAGACTTATCCAAGAGGCCTCATTCCCCCCTGCAGTTTGACCCCCCTTCCCCCTTCTCC
>JAPTGZ010000019.1:26481146-26492688 GCA_029814645.1 Fowleria isostigma
GAACATGTTGAGTTCATTTGCCTCCTACATTTCAGGACTGAGAGTGTGACTAATGGGCACATGGACATCGCTATGACAACGCTCAAACGATATGTTGTGCAGATGGGATGAAAAATTTTGACATTTGTCACGTTTCAATGACGAAAAAGTCAGATAGATGTGACCTGGCCGTTCAGACTGAAGCTGCATTGTAAAATGTCAGATACTTAACAGACTGAGAACCACATGAGAAACTATCCTGAGTTGGATTTGAAAAAAAATGGATTTGTACTCTCCAAACTGTTTTTAATAGACTGGATACAGGTCAATTTGGATCACATTTCCCTGCAGATTGAACGTAGCCATAACGTTGCAAGTGGACATAGGCAAAAAGGTGGACATACAAAATACAGGACTTTGACACCACAGGGCAGAGTTCACATAGGTGGCAAACGATAAGGGTTGGTTTAAATTCTTTCTTGTCTTGAACTTTTTTCTGTATTGAAACCAACCCCTGGTATCTTTCTCTAAACTTAACCAGATGCTGGCAAAGTCTAATTGAAACAATAAATTTAATGATGCTGTTAATATATTTGAGGTAAAACCAACAAAAAACAACTTGCGTTTAAGTTCAGGAGCAACATTTTTTCCACTTGTAAATGAGGTTAATTAAAATCAAAAGGTAATGAAGATATATCTAAAAACATGCAATTGGAGTTTTATCTGAATATACTTTCAAGGAGAGATAGTTGTGTGAGTGAGGCGTTTCTCTGCTGAACTCTACCTGTTGATGAAAAACTCTACTGCATGTGCTAAAGGTTATCCCATGTTACATTCCACCTTGGATTTAATGTTTAAACAAAAATCTTTATACATCAAAAACAAAAATCAGTGTACCTAGTTCCAGATTCTCAGAGTAGCTGCACCTTGAAGTGACACCTGTTGACAGCACACACCAATGAGATAAATGTCAGTTGAGACTCATTTTATCTGGAAAAACAAACCTCACAAGCTGACAAGAGACAGCTAAAGAGAGTGACAAATGTAAGATATTTAGACCTACCAGCTTTGATGTGTACAGCAGAAAAAAAAAATAAAAAAATCGACACTCACGTCCAACCTGACCACCTCAGGAAGAGACAAGCAGCAGTGAAGAAAACGAACAGCAGGAAGTGTGACAGGTCATAAAAAGAGGTTAAAGATCAAGATGTACCAGTGCACAAATGAAGTGTGTCCGTGTGTGAGTGTCCATGTACGTGTTCAAGAAAGATAAAAGAAAAAAATAAAAGCAAAGCTAAAGTTCACCTCAGACCTATAATAGTCAGTGCCCTTTGTCCAAAGTTCCACAATATAGCAGCTGTAATCATACAGTTACAGAGATAAGCACGGAAGGAAACAACAAACATATAACTAAATGAAAGATACATGGCTACAATTAACCTCACAGATGAAAATTGTAGTCTTGGATGTTTTAGAAAACTCAACATGACTGTCTATACAACAGGTTTAAATGATTTCCCTAATAGAATGATGGTTAGGTTATTGATAATTATTATAACCTTGTCAAATAGAATCACACATCACTGGTACAAATTGAAGACCCTGGTGCTAAAAGTACTTACATCACATTTTTGGACAATTCAAGTTGAGCATAGAGTGGAGCTACACAATATATTGTTTGAGCATTGTCGTCGCAATGTATGTGTGCGCAATAGTCACATCGCAGTGTGCAATGTGCACTGTATGATTGTAGCTGCAATGTAGGAGGTAAATGAACTCAACATGTTCTTATCTAATTTCAAGGGTGACACACAGTTGCTGGTAAAAACATTGAAAAATGAGCAATGAACAAGAGAAAATTGTTGAAAATAAAGAAAATTACCAAAAACAAAGATCAATCAGAAAAAACAAAGAAAAAAAATTGTTGAAGATGAAGAAAATCACCAAAAATGAAGAAAATCAGGGAAAACAAAGAAGGAAATAAGAAAAAACAAGAAGAAAATCACTAAAAACAAAGAAGAAAATTACAGAAAATAAAAAAAACCAGAGACAACAAAAAGGAAAATCACTGTAAATGAAGAAGAAAATCCCCCAAAACAAATAAACTCACCAAAAATGAAGAACAAAATCACTGAAAACAAAGAAGAAAATAGCAATATATATTACAGGGTTAAAAAAAATCACAATATCAGTTTTTTCCAATATTGTGCAGCCCTAGCATACAGTATAAACAAGCTGTATTTGTTTGTAGTCCACATTATAAATAGTTTTACAAGACTTTCTGTGACTTCAGTACTTTTAGCACCAGGGTGTTCAATTTATCAACAGTCAATGGTATTCACACTTTTAAATGACTAAAATTAGCTCAGCAGTAGCAGCAGCTTCTACTGTTGTGGCTCCTGTAATGAGGCTAAAAACAAGAATCTAATCACATTAGTCACTAAGTTAAACAACAGGACTGGAGGGTGAAAGCTGCCAACGTTCTGGCACAACACTATGGTTCACTGTGGTTGACACCTGCTGAGCGGCCACTGTCAAAAGTCATATATATTCAGCTTAACGTTCCCAGGCACAGGGAAAGTATGAGGCATGGGTGTGCGGTAAAAAGGGCATTTTTGACACTGATCTAAATAGCCATTACACCTACACAGTGCATTAGCACCGCTGGATTTCAGACAAGTGCTCTTGAGGTTGAAGATGGGAAAAAGCACAAAGGCAATAAAGACTGTGACTTCAACAGTAGTTACATCTATACCAGCAGAAAACAGCAGCTCAAAATTGTTGCTGCAGCTGTCTAGTGGATAAAGCACCCGCTATTGCAGCAGGCCTGGAGGCCCATAAGAACAGCAGTGCAGCTAGTTCAGCAGGCAGTCAGCCAGGCCACCAGCCAGCACAACATCAGACTGCAGGAGGGAAACATGGAAACAGGGCTCTGAGCTGCTCTAGGTACTCCACATGGCTCCCTGCCTTCCTGAATGACTAGAAGGAACATTCAGCAGAGGCCTCATCAGGAAAAGGTAAACACACATGCACACACACTTTGCCACCCACATTCTCCTGCCAGAAATAGGATACCCCGCAAGATGACAGATTCACGTGCACGTGCAGAGAGCAAATTACCACAAAACATACGCACCCACGCGCACCTACACGCACCTACACGCACCAACACAAAAACCTCACATCGTCTGCACCTAACCTATTTACAGACACAGGGCTGTAGATATCAAAGCGCTGCACTCTCTTTGGGGAATTCCTCCTTTCTCATGTTTTAAGGGGAAATAGATGAAAACGAATCTCGTTCTCCCTGCACCTCCCCTGTGTGCTCGTGTGTGCATCTCCGCTGCCTTGTTAATGTGCTAAAATGTAAATTGGTCCTGTTCAACGTTGTGTGTAAGGCTGTCCTTTTCATGCAGAAAGGAAGCAGCGGATTTGCTGACAGACTGTGGATATGCCTTTATTAACAACCCTGTGGTCTGATTCCATCTATCTGTCTGCTCTTCTGTCTGTCAGTCGCATCCCCTCGCTGCTACTTCAGTCCCACTCTGCATTTCTCTTACAGTAATTCACATCCTTCTCATCTTCTCTGGGAACACCCGCACTTTTGCTGGACTAAACCTCTGCAGCCGATTGTTTAGCAATTTATACTTTGATCCAGTTGTCCTGCAACCGTATTACGTCTATTCCTCACTCAACACTCAGGAACATGTTGAAGTGGGAATGGAGCTCTAGTCTCACCACAAATGACTTAGTGATTTATGGTTCCTTTGGGTGAACAGCAGAAGGAAAATCTCAGCAGCAAGGCCATGGATTTTCAATACTGACCAAGTACAGAACAGACACACGATACTGTCTAACCACCATCCCTTCTGACACTTAAGGTGCAATTTGTATTTATTCTTGTGGCTTCTTTGTCATTAATGACAGCAGTGGGTTAATTAATAAGTAAACTGGACTGGAAACGACAGCAGGTACAATAAAAAAGGATTTCACAACAGAAGCAGAGAGATTACCAAGGCCAATACTCACAGCATCACAATGACATATTTTACGGTTTGGTGTGTTGCAAGTGAAGGCAGCAGCAGATGTAAAGCCAGGGGTCACTCTCTACTTTGGAAAATCATTATCACTGAGCCACAGACCATTGTGTTGCTGGCCTGTTAAAAATGTCCACTCAACATGATATAGACCCCCCCCAACAACCCCTCTGGACCCCCATCAGCAGAGAGGCTTAAGTGAGTGATGGATTCGCTACATCTGTGGAGTGAAGGAGAGCAGAATTCTGGTGCATAAAAATAGAGCTGGAGCCTGCCAGAGCAGGAGACTGAGACTTAATGAGGGATGCAATCATCAATTATTCAAAACACTTAATCATGGTGTCGCACGATGCTGTTGCACAAACACACACGTGCACAGACACCCGCACAGAAACACACAGACAGACTTTTTACAGGACTTTCAAACGATGCCTTTAAAGACAGACACAGAGACAGATAGGTAGATGAACAGGGAAATAAAGATTAAAAAAGGGACTGGCGTTGCTTCAGTGTATGTCTCTATTTAATAACACTAGTCTACAATATTTTAGAAATCATCTGTTTCAGAGATTAAATGTGCTAAATGTTACGTATTTTAATAACAATTGGAAAAAAAGTGACAAAAGTAAGGGGTGTTGTCGTTTTTAAGGTATATGATAAAGTGTTATTACACATATATTGGTTTATGTACATTTATACAATAGATTCATAAATCTTCCACTAGATAGAACCTGTAAAGTAAATGTATTGTCATGTGCAGACAGTGTATTGAAGTTGATCTATTGCTCTGAGACAAATATTCATTTTGAGTAAAACCCATTCTCTCGTTGATTCTCAAAATTCGCATTTTGACCCAAGATTGTATCTTGGAAACTAGGGCCATTCAGCATTTTTGACCTGATTTTTCTTTATCAGTGTCTCACAATGTGGTAAAATTTCACTGCTTTTATTCTGGAAGCATTTTACCTGTAGACCAGTGTAATCATACCTACATAAATATGCACATAGTACATATGTACATAGTAGCACTATTCATCTCCGATCAAGATACAGGGGAAGAAAAGTAACACATATAGACAGTGACATCTTCATCTATCCATCATCTATACATAGTTTTCTCACAAAGACAGGGTACATCTTTGACAGGTCACCGGTCTGACAGATATAACTTATATGGGCATATATAAAGACAGCCATTCACACTCACGTTCACACCTACAGGCAGTTGAGTTTTCTATCTTTTCTAAGCTCTTGCTAACCTGAGGAGGACATGCAAACTCCTCACACAAAAAAACTACTTCAAAAACTGAAACTGTAAACACTTCTTTGTCTTGAAATTGTCAAACTGTTCCACATTTGCACATTCTAATGTACTACGTCTCCACTGATATGTCAAAGTCATTGCCATCAGATCAGGGAACTGTTAAAGGTTTTCTGGAGGTGAAACAGCACAGCTCTTTTTAGTCTTTCATGCTGGAAAGAAGCAAAAGAAGGAAGGACTGATAGGCAGCAAAGTGGAGTAGGTAACTAAGGATGCTTTAGGCTAAACTTTCAACAATAACAGCTCCAAACCTCTTCACTTCCAAGCCGCTGGCGAGCCCTGTCTGAGCGGCTTCCTCTCAGCAACTTGTACCAATACACACATCTAGGGAAGCCAAAGGGTGAGATTTATCGATGGCTTCCATGTGGCACTCAAACCCTGTCTGTCATAAAGGGGGAGGGAGGGGGTGATTCCTTGCCCCTGTCCTCTGAGACATGGATGTAAGTAAGAGCACAGAGGGAATGTCTAGGTTCAGTCTTCCCTGAAAACTCCTGGGAGCATTTCCCAAAGGGGTACAACATCTTGGCCCTGGTCTTTCCTGTACAGCCTGCTGCCACTAGCGGCCATCAGTCAGTCACAGTTCTTGCCTCCTGCTCGTGTGTCTAATCGCCCACGCACACTGTCACAGTCGCCTGCCCTTGCAGTTAAAAGACAGACAGCCAAACAAAATCAATCTTTACTGAGTGTCCATGTTTAATAAGACCCTGTTGTTTCTTATGGACTCTGACAACATGATCAGCCTCCACACCACTTCACACACACATATACGCACAGACAGGAGTAATGACATCACCGACGTGCGGCACAGTCAGCAGGATTATTTAACAATATCCAGCCTTGTTGTCGGACTAGCTGTCAGTCTTGCCCTCGAGCTGACACAAAAATGCTCAAACCAAAACTGAGATCAAGACAGAATCGTCGGGTGTCATCAAGAGACTCGGAGTGAATCACCATGGGACTGTCAGACTCAGGACCTGATTTGCATAATTTCCATTTGTGAATTCCAAACTCTTTGAACTTTGCGCAAACATTTCCAGCAAAGCACACACACACACACACACTCACCATAGCAAAGTGCAAAAAATCTCCTGCTGCATATGGAGTCTGTGAAAGTTCCTGGAGGTGAAACTTTCTGCCAGCTCTTGAAATAGACCCTTTTAGCACCCTATGGTCTATTGGACTGCTGGTCTGTCTGAACTCTCACAGAGACTAGAGGGGCTATTGGCATTCACTTCCCTGTGGGGCTTCCAGTCGATACAAACCTCTTAGACTGTGTGCGTTTGTGAGTGCAAGTGTGTGTATGTGAGAGGAAAAAAAAGAAGAAAGGACACATTGGGATTCTACAATCTAATACTCATTTTTCCATTTGAATACAAGCATCTGAATGACGTAGTTTGTATGCATAGTTGTACATACACAGTGTGGAAACCCAAGTACTAAGCTATGCTCTATGTAATGTGTGTGTGTGTCGGTAAGTGTGTGTGTGTATGCGGAGTGTGTCGGTATGCATGTGTGCGTGGTGCAGGTAATGATGGTGTGCTAAAGCAGAGTCCCACCTCTCAGGGCCCAGCCTCTCAGTGTCATCCATCATAGTGCAGCTGCTAATGATACCAATACATACACCAGCAAAAGAGAGGGGGTGGAGGAGCTGGGGAGGGGAGCACAGAGACAAAAAGGGGACAGGAATAGAGAAAGACGAAGGCAAAGGGAGCTGGAGAGGATATTTGGGCAAAAAGTGAAAAAGACAGAGGAGATTAAATGAGACAAAGAACAAGAACAACGCCGCATTTAAGCATCATTACTGTATTGTATGTTATGTTCTATAAAAATCCTTGTCATGCCAATAAAGCTGATCTGAATTTGCATTTGAGAGGAAAGTGGGGGAGGCGAAGGGGGAAAGAGGGAGGGAGAGAGAGAAAGAGAGAGAGAGAGAGAGAGCTGGTGGGGAAGAGGCAGCCAGCATGAAGGGGGAAGGAAATGTGCTGTCACAGGCTGAGGAGTGAAAGACTATTTGTGTGACTGGAATAGGCAATCTGATGCTCTCATTCCTCCTCCTTTGCCTCTGAAACACACACACACATACACACACACACACACAGAGTAGACGCAACACTGCCCACTGCCAAACACACACAAGCTGAGACTGAGTGTGTGCGCTCTGCATGAACTCCATTGCGTCTGTATGGATTAATATTAAAAGCCATTGGATGCTGCTTGTTTGACATGACCTCTTTGCTTCTCATGAATAAGACACAAGCCTCACTTCTGAAAACTGAGTTTCACCTTTTTTGATGGATTAACAGATTATTCTGAAATTCATCTTTGTCTCTGAATTAGACGGGATCAAATTTAGACAGAAACATCCGTAGAAAGTAGTCTTTGGAAACTCATTTACCAGAGAAACACCCTGGAAACACATCGCCAATAGAAAAAAAAAAAAGGGTTTATTAAACATCTCACAGATATAGCAAAGTGTTTAAACATGGAACAAGGTTGGTCTACACTCATAAATGTCTCATGAAATGTCATGTTCAGTTCATGTAGCAGCAGAGATTCTAACCCAGACAGAAAATGTCTTCATAGAAAAAAAATGAAATCTGGGGCACTATTTAAAAAGAAAAGAAAAAGAAAGCTACAGCTGTTCAAGGTTGATTAGATGATTCTTACTACAAATGGAGAATCTGAGTGGGGAAAAATCTGTATGTTACTTATGTATAGAGGATTTTATATCATTTATGAACATTATATAAGTACTTTATAGCAACATTTGGACTTATTACTATAAAGAATACTTCTATATGTTCATTGTGCCCCAGGACAAGCTCAAAAATATTTGGGCATCACATAAAAAACACTTCAGGTTATGGTCAAGTGGATGTCCAAAATATGAATCACAATGACACCAAGAAGAACTTACAGAAGTTAGAGTTCACTTTAACCAAATTCATATTTTGGTACAAACTTTGTATTTCCATACTAACCAGTGGAAAATGGATTCAGAAGTTCAGTTGGTTCAGTTGAGGAAGTGACTGAGAGAGAAAAAGACCGGAGCATTTCTTTTCTTCTTCTCATCTTATTCCCAAGACACATCATCCTCTTCACTTCCCGAAGCAAGATGAAGGCCAGCGGGGCTGTGAAATTAGCCTATCAGATGCCTCCACTAGCTAAAGGAGAGCTCTGAATATGCTAATAGACCGGAGATTAAGATATGTAGCTGGGGGCACAACCACATGCACATACATTTACATTACGTGCACTCACACGTGCACACCTTTCACTCTGATTGGGCACCGAATCATAATGGTAGATCTGAGGAGCAGAGGGAGCTTTGGCGAGTGTTACAGTGTCTTTGATGAGGATATAGGTAATGAAGAGGATTATTTCTAATGTGGGAATGAAGAAGAAAATGAGATGAAACAGAATTAAAAAAAAAGAGGTAAAGGGAGATGCAGAGGAGTGTGTGTTCGTGTGTGTGTGCATATAGTGAGAGGAACTCACTAAATCACACAGAACTCTACAGTATCTGCTCCGGGCTAAGGACACAGGTGAGGAAATCCCTTCCTTCTCCCCCCTCCTGCCTCTCTCCTCATCCCTACTCCCATGTTACACCGATGTTACACAAACAGGTGCAACCCCCTGACCCCACACACCAGCTCTCATATCTCTCCTTCCTCGATCTCCTCTAACAATCTACCCATGAAAAATACCATTTCTCCCGCCTCTTTGTCTCTCCTCCTCTGTGTTTCTCTCTCTGTCTGATTGCTCATCTTTCTTCATTGCTCTGCCTGCCTCTCTCCCAGGGCTTGCCATCTGTACAGTAACAGGTGCGCTGTGTATGTGACTGATGTGTTTGTTACCTGTAGCGCTGCCTGCAGCCACAGCCCGCATGGAGAATAGCTGCCTCTACCTATCTTCCTTCTGACCCACTAGGTAAAGTTCTGCTCCTGTTTTTCCACTCCTCAACTGCGTCTCCTTCAGGTTGCGACAGGGTGAGGAGAGGGGCAGTGTAATGAGTCGGGGAGGTGGCAGCAAGCTGTTGTATGTTTCAGCTTGCATTTGAATAAGCCTTTTAGCAGCCGTTCTGTGGAAGAGTTTGGGTAATTAGTCCCACCGGTTTTTTCATCTGCAAGCATACATGGGTGTGTATGTGTGTGTGGGGTCTGCCGGCTCATCTCATTAGTCTCACAGGTGAGTGATTAAATGCACTGCAACACCTGGAAGTGTTCCCCCTACCCTCCATCCATTCCGTCTCTGCTAGCGTCTTAATTTACAGCTACACCCCTGAGAGCTCCCCTGGCCTAGTCTCAACACACTCCACAGGATGTCACACATAAACGCTAATCTCAGAACCCAAACTCAGAATCTGTAACATCCCTACCTTCTTCTTTTGGGCTTTTAGAAATGGTTTGTCTGAAAGCTGCAAGTAGACAGGTACAAATGAGCACAGGAAAACATCAGAATTGAAAATACACATCTACCTCCTGCAGTTCTTTCCTCTTGGTCTTAAGCATACATTCTACATAAAGATACACAACACCATGCCAGTTGACAACGCTAGGGAAAATTAAGCCAAATTGTCACAAATAGGGGAGCTGCCATGTGTTTTTTTCGGAGCCAAACAGTGCAGTAGACACACATTTGACAGATCACCTGACATCACCAATGCATTTTTAACACCACCTCTTTGAAAAGACCTGTAATTGGCCTTCTGTCATGGCTTAGATTTTCCAAAAACCTAAAAATAAGAGTAGGTGCAGAAGTCTAATTTCCTCTCAGATCTTGGGTTACACAGTGTCCTTAAATGTTACTGAGGAGTTTTTGTCCATTGCAGACTAAAGCTATAGTTATGTAATTGTTCTGTGACTACTTTGTACATGCAGTCACAGAAAACATTATTAGACCATCAAAAGTCATCAAAAACAGTGGTTATGCAGTCACGTATAAACTCTTTGTGTATCATGTGACTAAAACAGACAAAAAAGAAAACCTGGAAAGCGTAAAAACAATGTTTTTGTCAGTACAATACCATAGCTACTGCTATAAGAACTTATGTAATTTTGGTTATTACCAAGAAAACCATGGATAGATATCAGCTCTAAAATTTAACTTTTAAGAGGTATTTTTGTTGTTATCATTATATTTGTCTAAACAAATGTTCCTTTAGTTGTATAGGGCATTAAAATGAACAAGAAACTGAAGCATATGGTGGTCTAATAATTTTTTCCATGACTACATGAATAGAGTTGCATTTCTTGGTAAATGTTTGTTGAATTTTCCATTTCTCATATTTATTTTAGAACTTATTTTGCTACCGTAGCGTTAATCAATGACCGCCACGAGCATGAGGAAGGCTTACCCCTGACTGATGAATCTCCTAAAAATCCAATCATCAATTTCATCATCTGCTCTGCTGATCATCTGCTACATTACATATATAATTTATTCATTTAATTTAGACTTCAACTGTGTTAGAAATGTTATTAGAAGTCATCAAGGGGTTTATATAGATATAAGATTAAGATGTAAGATTAAACAGACTAATCATATTACAGATTAGTGTGGGGAATAATGCACAATACCATCACGATACACTGCCCACGATAAAAATGGTATCATTAACCAACGATTGTGCAGAACCTGATACCCTGTACAATGTCATCTACAGTTGTGGAAAAAGTTATTAGACCACCCTATGTTTTCTTCAATTTCTTGTTCATTTTAATGCCTGCTACAACAAAAGGTATATTTGTTTGGACAAATATAATGATAACAACAAAAATATATAATTCGACTTTAATTTCAGAGCTGATACCTATCCATTTTCCATGCTTTTCTTGATAATAACCAAAATCACATCAATAGCTATGGCACTGTACCATCAAAAACAGTGTTTTTAAGCATTTTATGTTTTCTTTTCTGTCCATTTTAGTCACATGATACACACAGGAGTTAGTACTTGATTGACTTTTGATGGTCTACTAATTTTTCCACAACTGTACATCATATCTAGTCAAAAAAATGAACGGCAGAGAGCTAAAATTATCTATTTATTCAATCCGTTGTGTCAGTTTCACAAAATTTGAGATACAACATAAATATTCATTCATTTCATTTATTTTCTGAACCCGCTTTATCCTCACTAGGGTCACAGGGGTCGCATAGAGCCTATCCCAGCTACTTAAGGGCGAAGGCGGGGTACACCCTG
>JAPTGZ010000019.1:26541284-26551868 GCA_029814645.1 Fowleria isostigma
AAAATTTCCGGTAAATTTCCAGAAACTTTCCATGGGAAGTTAAGCTGGGGAATTTTGGAAGTATTCCAAATTGAAAAATTTTTATGGGAATTATGGGAATTTATGGGATTTATAGGGAATTTATGGCTTCTATAGATCACATTTAGTGAGCTACTGTATGAAGACATTTTTATTTAATTTTTGCAACTTACACAGTAATACCATTATAGATCAAATATATTTACCCCATAATATTATAAAAAACTTACTTGACTTTATATAATCCGAAGGCTCAACTGTGTGGCTTCAATAGTCTTGTGCTTTGGGCCCAAAAGTGTGGCCTTCAGGGTTTAAGCAATCATCTGTGCATGTGATGGAGGAGTGCACGGTACATGCAGGGGGCGTGGCCTCAATAGCCCTGCAGTAAGCAGTGCTGTGTGCATGTGATTGAGGAGCGGACTTGCATTAAATCTGGTTGTTTTAGCCAAGATTATGCTACAATATAGTTTTCCCAACTATATTTAAGTTCCCTGTTGAGGGCCAACCTTCAATTTTGTTAATGTATATTTTATTCCCAGAAATTCCCATCAGTTCCTATAAATTCCTGTTAATTCTCATAAATTTTTGTTAATTCTCATGGAAAGTTTCCAACTTTGAAAATTCCCAGAATTTTGCAACCCTACTCTGGAGGGAGGTGGGTTGTTCATGTTCAAAATGCTGTGCGACATGTCAGGATGGTAGGGTATAGCTTTAAGTGCAGCGTAATAAGGAGTTGTGTTAATGCACTAATGTTAAAGGTGGAGTAAAGGCTGGTGATGTTTGAACTGTACAGCTACTGGAACAAAGTTTACACACTTTGTTATTGTTGCACATTGGAGAGAGTCAGGGCTCAACCCATTCTGGAATAGGGTGACCAAACATCTGTAAGTTTAATGCCTTGCTTATCATTTGTTCATCATCCCTTAAACAAATTAAATGTCTTGAATTTTGCATGGTTCAGTGACATAAGGTACTGAGGAATAAGTTGCTTTGGTTGAACATCTGCACATGGGGAAATGAACTATGGTATTATGATGACCACCACACCACAAAACAAGAAAATATCACATAAAAACATAAACTGTTAATTGGATAAATGTATAAATTAGGTTTTTACAGGTTTGAAAATGGCTGCAGAGTTAGAGGACGGGAGGAGAATGCAAACTGAAATCATTTCCCAACAGCAGGATTTCTCCAACAGACTACATCCTATGAGGAAAACTACTCAGGAGATTCAACTCAACAAACACACCCCTCCCTTCAGTATTCCAGTAGAAGCTCTGCCTCTGTCCCTTTACTTTCCCTTGCCTGCGCACCAACAAGAACACACCCTGTTGCTGCCTGTCTGGAACAGTATTGTGTGAATCAGTCTGAACCACTGCTTTTTCCCCATCTACAGAGCCTCGATCAAACACTTGATATTTTTTTCTGCACACACACACACACACACACACATAACTCACAGTTAGTAGGCCATAGGGAGACAATTTCTGAATTTGACAAGAATAGCTTATGCCACCTTTAACTAAATCACACTGAACTATCATGAGAGTGAAAATCATTGCACACATTAAAATTTCTCAGACAAAATGCTCACACAATTCACAAATGGCACAGTGTAAAGGCTTTACTGAAACTCTTTTTATACAAACATTCTTCCTGCACCATTTTCAATGCTGTTCAAAAAGGTACAAGTGGAATAATGTGTCTGGGTGAGAGGATCATGAACGATTACCAGACTTGCCAATCTATACTCACAAAGTACACCACACATTCACTATATAAAATAGAACTGCAGGTGCCTTGAAATACCCCTGTTCTAGGGCTGCAAGATATTGGCAAAACTTGCAATATGCGATACGAGTGTACAGCCTTGCAATAACAATGACATTGCGATAATTCTTGTTCACCTGAAAAAATATTAATTACTAAGAAAATGTACCTCAACCATGTTAAAATGATTCAATTGTTTGTATATGACTCAATTATTTATACTCTAAGACAAATACTGTACTACTACAATCAGTGATACAATTCGGTGGTAGGACCTGGTGTTGCTGCTGCCATAGACCTTCACACACAAACAATCAAATATTTTGGCCATTTTATTCATATGTGTAAATGAGATGGATGTATTTCCAAATAACTACAGTGCCAGAGTATCACCATGCAAGAGCTTTAACTAAATAATATTCTATTGCTTGCCTGGTTTGGTAAATACTGCACATAAAAGTTGTCATCTGAAAATATTCACATCTTTTCAACATTAATAACATGTAAACTTATATTCAACCAGTCGTATTAGTGTTGCTTCATTGTTTTTGCCAGAAAAACTATGTTTCCAAAGACATTGTCATACAATTATATGTTTACCTGTTATGTGCAGGATGTACATCCATGCAGACATATGTGCAGTATTGGCAGAAAAACTATGATGTTAGAGTGGTAGAGGAAACCACTCTGGTATCCCATGGCATGTAAAACAGAAAGTTAATGAAAAAAAGAAAGAAAAGAAATTATTCTACATCTTTGCAATATAAATATTGCACACTCTGTTATCACGATATCAATATTTTTACGATATATTGTGCAGCCCAACCCTGCACTGCCAATGACAAAACTCATTTGTAATCTAAGTGAATTTGCCCCCACACAAAACCTATATATATGCAGAAAAGTCATACCTGTAATTCTTCAAAAGGATTGTTTTCCCTTTGATTTAATAGAGGGAGACACAAACTTCATTTAATGACAAATGGCAGCCACAGGGCAAGGATGTCATAATCTTTTTTTGTCTGTCCTTGTGTTCATGGTGTCACTCCTAATGACAGAAATTTTACCCCACAAAATAAATCGCTTCTGTCTGCACACAGCAAACGGCACATCACACTGTCTGAAGGAGGAGAGTCCTAGATTTAATGAGAAAAGCAGACAGAGGGATGAGGGAATCTCCTGCCTCCCCTTTCATGCCTGCTCACATATTGAGATAGGCAGCTGGTTAAAGCTACCAGCTTCTCCTTGCTTTCACACTTATCAAGCAGGATTTAATCAAACTAAACATTATAGTGTATGTGCACAGATTAAATATAACTTTCTGCCAAATTAGAGATGCTAGTCTGTGTGAACTGTCAGTGAAAAGTGCCTGAGGGTATACTGTATGTGCATTCAAATGTGGTTGTGTCTGATTAGCTTGTATCAGAGTTGTCTATATATTCTGCATCTGTGTGTAACTGGTAGGGTTTTTTATTTATTTTATTTTTTTTTGCAGTTTCTGCTTGTCTCTAGAGCAATAAATAAACAGTCAAAGGGGAGCACACCTCAAATAACCATTGTAACCTATATGCATGTTGATTTCCTACCCAGCTGAAATACAATAAACAACACAGTGATAAAAAGTACTGCAGAAAGTGGTGAGGGAGGAGTACGCAGAGGACAAGGAATAAAATCAGGGAACTGCAGAGTGAAATGAGTGTGAAAGAAAGAGGTGGAAGATGAAGGGATGGTGAAATAAGTGGAAGGAAGGATGCAAAAGAGGATCTTTACCATTCCACTGGGCCTCATTAATTCAGCCTAATCAGATAATATATTGCTGAGGAAACACTTGTACGATATCCTGCACAACACATTGGTGTGTGCATTTGTGCATATGTGTCTGTGTGATGAACTTCCTGTGAGCAATCCACAACCCTGGCAGTGGTGCTTTAACTGTTTCCTTTGCACTCAGGTGAAGGATGGAAGTGGTTCAGTTATTATCAAGAGGATTTTACTTGCATAACAAAGCAAGTCGCGGTTGTTCCGTTTGTGTTTAGCCTGTGGATAAAAGAAGGCAGTCGAAATGACCCACTGAGTGAACTCATAGCCTTCATAATCTGTCTGAAAACATTGTGCCCAATCCTGACCCTAGAGGCTAGGCACACAACTCCATCCATCTGAGTAATACAGAAACAGAGAAGGAAGAAAAGACAGACAGACAGTAAGGTAAGTGACAGACAGACTCACAAGAGGAACTCTGCCTCTTTGGTCTCACACTGACACTGATGCTCCTTTCAACACAAACTGTTTCAACCTCCTGTCTCTGGGTCTCCACCGTTTCTCTGTTCACACATACATGCAGGGCATTCCTGAGATGGTCACGCTCGGCCACAGAAAACAAGGATGCACAGCGACCACAAATGTCAAGCTTCCGACATGCTAAACACACACTGCCACTGTCTTCTCACAAAACAAGCCCACTGAGATACAAGCAAGAAGACACAGGCAGAAACGTGCACAAACTGAACTTTCACACATGCATACACATATGTAGGCATGCACTGATACACAACACTCTTTGTTCTTCTGAGACTGTATCCTTTCATGTCAGAATGGTTGGCCTTATTTGTGGGGAGTCAGTCCCCTGCTGAGCTGACATGGACTGAACCAATCCAAACCAGTATGGGGGGTATGGATGAAGATTCCTTATGACAGATAAAAGATGATGTCGAGAAGAAAAAGACTTGGTAGATGGAAAAGCTGTGGGTTAATGAGCTGGAGCAGGGAGAAGGAGGGAAAGAAGGAAAGGAGGATATAGAGCAGACTCTGCTTGTAGTGATGCTGCACCAGACTGCATCAGAGAACACACTAGGGAATGACCCTTTAATTCTAAGCCAACATTTAGCCTCACACACACACATACACAACCACACTATCATCCAGGGACACATACTGTATAGAAGAAAAATGATTGATATTCTGCCTGCGTCTGCAAAAATTCTGATAAGTGTACAACACAGACAGAAATAAAAACTCATAATAACGCGAATTAATATGAATGTGAAAAGGTTAAAATTCACAACATGAAATTAATTTCATTTCTAACAACAGTCCTCAGGACTTGCATTAAAACATTGTGAAATGGCTTTAAGACCATGACCAAAGAATCGTAGCCTACAAACCCACATCCATATAGGTTTAGAGGGCACAAAATGGTTGAGAGATGACCCAATTATTAAAAACGTGCGCGCACACACACACACACAAACTCACATGCGCACAGATGTATATGTTTAGCAGGCATGTAAGTGTTCAGAGCAGACCCTATTAATTCAGCTCATTTAGCCCCAGTTCAGCCATTAAATATAAGCCTGCCCCAAAGCTCACAATGCAACGCCAAGGCTCTACCCCCACAGCACTGTCTTTGTTTTCTTCTCTCTCACTCTCTCTCTCTCTCTCTCTCTCTCTCTCTCTCTCTCTCTCTCTCTCTCTCTCTCTTTCCTTACACATGCACTTTTATTTCTACATTTATTTAGTGACAGCAGTACAAACCCTTTTTCTGAGCTTTTATAAATGGGTAACATTCCTGTGTGAGGTCAGTAAACAAGGGCAGAGATGGTATCAGCTTTAAGACTAGCATTGGGCAGAAATCAATCTGAACATGCCCTTAGGCTTTACAGAAATGTCGGAGTCTAATGTCACCAAATACTGTTTAATACTCTGGCCATAATATCACGGCACACAGCCAAAACTGTGGCTTACGTTTGTCATTTAACAGGAAAAAATGTGTGAAGAGCAGACACTTAATAGTTCCAAACCAGCAGCCTGCTTTTAATTAAAAATGAGGATTCTTACATGAATATTGCTCATGTGCGTTTGATAGATGACCAACTCTGAGAGGAACAGTAGACAGGAAGAGACTGCGGGGCTGAGTGGGGGTAGCACTGGGGGGCCGCGGTGGGGGGGCAGCACCAGTAGACGCAAATTAGGATTAGACGAGTGTTCATCCCTCCTTTTCCCATCTTTCATTAAAGCACCTCTGAGGTGTTTTTAGAGGCTGTTGGAAATAAGCCGATTTCCCCGCTCAGAAGGGCTCACCCACTACACATTAACAGGAACCAGTGTGTCTCGCTCTGATACACACACACACACACACAAATTACTCTCATTGTCAATCATGGTGTACTGAGCAGTAGTATCTGGATACAGAGCCAATGGCTGAATGGCATTTGGGGGGAAAAAACAAACCAAACCAAATGTCACTGGGGTTGAGTCTGATTTTGATGCAAAACAACTGATGTCAATTCAATTAGTGTGAAGGGAGACAAGAGCATGTCAGTCTTATCTCTGGCCTTTAGACTATCTGAGCCTTATTCAGATCAAGCTGGTGAACAGGGAGCAGATGGATTAATATGTGAAAGGGTGATAGAGAAAAGCAGTAGAGCTATAAAACCCAGATAGTCATGGAGATAAACTAATAACTGAGATAAGACACACACATATAATAAGTCATATGCTTGCACAGTTCACACAGACGGCTACTGGAACACTGCAGTCAGGACATTGAATCCATCTGCCTCAATTCACAAAGGCAGAAAGAGGCAAAAAAACAAAACAAAAAAACAATCAAAATTGAAGCAAAGGGTCAGGGGATCACCTAATGCCGCTGTCTTTGTTTTGGTTAAAGTGGTACCTGTAATGAAATTTCCCATCAGCGAAGTTTATACTTGAGCAAAGAAGAGGGGCAAACAAAGAGGATAGATGGGGGGTAGAGACCACAGGGGAGGAAGGGTATTTTAAGTGTGAGGGTGAACACAAAAGTATGGATAGAAAGCAGCCTGTTAGACTGGAGGAGCTCAGAAATTCAGCACCATGGACAGCTCCGACCCAGCGATGTGAGGTCAGTGTCTTCTACGACTGTCTCTACCTGTCTTTAGGTTTTTCCATCCACTTTTAGTAAGGTTTAAATTTATTGGCTGGATGAGTAGATAAAAAAAAAAAAACAGATCTGATCTACCTGAACAGGCCAAGGGGGACAACATGGTCCAGGGGAGGAAGAGGATTTTGCACAATCACAGATACCCATCCCTCTACATGCATGTCATTATCTTTGTGTTTTCATCCTACTGCAGTTTGTATATTTTCATCTCTGCCACTTCTATCCCTGCGCCTTTCTGCAGAAATATCTTGCTCCAGATGTTTCTGAGGCGTGATTACTGCCCCCACCAACCTGTCCAGTGTTTGGGGGGTTTTCTTTATGAATTTCTTTCCATCCTCCAGTGATTTTGAAGCAGGTTTTTTTCTGTTAGAATTCACTTTTTCCTCACTCTCATGAAATATTTGCTAAAGGGGGATTTAGTGTGGTTCTCTCTATAATTCTGTAGGTTTTCCACTTAATCTTAGTATGTAAAGTTCTTTGACATTTAGGTTTGATTGAGACAACCTTTAATATTACAAGTGAAGTGTGTGTAATGAGCTGGACTAGGTGTGTCAGTAGTCGCTTTTCCATTGACCCTCAAATTGCAGGAATATGACTTGTGCATAAAAATTTGCCTAATGGAAAAATGACAATTTATGGTATTATAGTATATTGTGCAAAACTGCAATGGAAAGACCTTTTTACACAACTAAAGTCATGTGAACAATAAAAAAATGAATGTTACAACAAGCAAAGAGGAAGCGTTTTAAAAGAAACATAGAGCAGCATGTGTGGATAAACCAGGAAACCCAACACTTGTTGACTTTAGTACAGGATAGAGGGGCAATACATAATTACAATAATGAATATATCTGTAAATCAACATGATATTTATGTTCATCGCCATGTTTATGGAATGAGTTCTCATGTCATCTCATAATAATAAATAAACAAATCATTGCATTTGTAATTTATTGGAAAAACTGACACTATGCACTTCTGGTTCTTTGACATTTAGTAAATATCAGTAAAGTTTTGCACATATTTCGAATGGAAAAGTGACTAGTGTAGTGCTACTCTACAGATACTCACTCCACTTCACATCAGTAATCTCACAGCTGATGGGAATCAAACTGCTAATAACCTGCAAGCCTTTGCTCAAACATGTACCCAACAATTAGGTGAAACTGAAAGAGTGAGAGCAATGAGAGAGGTTTGATTTTACAGAGGATCCGACTAATTACTGATGTTTTACTCTCTTTGTCATTGCTTATCTCAAATCTCAACAATTTGCTTGTTTTTTTCCACTGCACACATTTTTAAACTGAGGAGCTGATTTGATAGTTTGCATTTCAACACAGTGTTTTTTATTAGCTTAAGCTTAGTTTAAGAGGGGTGCTTTTGTTGTGTCAGACTAAGAAACACTTCAAACTATAAATCAAGTGTTTGTTCTTAACGAAGCTCAACCGAACAACTCTGCAGTAGAGTGGGAAAGCCTTGGACACTGGCAGTATCCTCTTTCAATCAGACACCAATTCAGATTTTGTATTTAATATGCAGAACTTCCTGCTTAACATTTTCAATAGAAAAAAGGAGATGACGGGGCGATCAGAAAAATACACAGAGCGATAACAGCTCACCATCAAGGCTTAGGAAAATACCAAAGGAGCGCAGTAGATGATAATGCAAACCCTCACTGGGGTCTTTAGTAATCAAACATAATTATCCTTGTCACTGTGTTCACAAACACACTGATAATCACATTTCCATGCACACACACACACACACACATATATGGGCACGCTAATCCTGGCAGCCTACATGGGGATTTTTTTCCTATTGATTCTGTTGCTCTCCTTTATTAAAATTTTGGCCTCTTGTAGCTGCTTGATTTTAGAGTAAATGTTCCACTCCTGAGACGTGCTGCCCTCCACTATTGCAGCCTCCAGATTTGTGCACCCTTTTCCATTTAGCTCCTCCTCACACTTTGTCTTCTACTATCCCTAACCTTGAGGCATCAATTTATCAGTTAGTGACCTGACTCAATGGTGACCATCCAGTCAGTCTTAGGTGCATCCGATGCTGTACTACTGAGATTTATACACCAGCTGCACAACGGTTCAGCTACATAGACAGTCATGTCACAGCCATACACACACACACCAACATACTATTCCATGGAAGTGAAATGAACATCACACATCTCCACAGTAGTGATGTCTGGCTGCTAGATCCATGAGTAACAGCACATTTTCAAAAAGGCACATACATAAGCCAAATCTGCTAATTCTACCAAACCCCATTTAGCAAAATTTGAGTTTCTGCTTCTTTTAATGGAACTATTCCAAAAAGTATCTTGGCTCATAACCTACTCTTCCAAAAAGTTAACACCACAAAAATCGCAGTAGTAGTTGTGGCATAATCCTACTGAGAGTGTCAGAATTTGAGAATAATCTCTGCCCTACTTGGATAAAGTAATAATGCTATTATGGCATATAGAGCAGCTCATTTCCAGTTGATTTTTCAAATGAGAGATGGTTCTCTATCCTGGTTCAATCCTGGAGAAAATGTTTTTTAATTCCAAGTGTTTTCTGACAAATACACCACTGTAATTAAATAAAAGTTAAATGATATGTCTGTGTATGCCTCAAATTAGCAGTCTTCAGCAGGGGTCTGTGAAATGTTTGATTGATTGGATAGTTTTTAACATTTTTAACAATTTTTTTCCCCCCACAGATTTAAATGTCTGTGAATATGCATTAACATAAATCCAATATATTGTAGCCAATGGATAAATGTAGGCAAAAAGTTATCTTTCAATCAGAAATGCAAACATCGAAATATGAGCTCTCTGAAGCTTGACACCTGTGCACTCGCATGTGACTAGACTTACATTGAATGAAGGTACATTTATACATTGAATTATGCCAATTTTATTATAAAACAAAATTAGATATATAATATATTAAATATATGTAGCAGGGGGTCCCTGCTCTATCTCTCCATCAGTTTGGGGGTCCTTTGCCTGAAAAACATTGATGACCCCTGCATTCAATTATAGTTCTTAAATAGTACCAGACAAAGTCAGAATCAGAAGGTCACAGTATCAGTCAAGAAATTGTCTCAGTTGATAAACCTTTCCTTACCATCCCCAACCTTTATATCTGTCTCCTCTTTTCTTTCCCTATCTTCCACTCGGAAAGTTCCATTTTCCAATCTTCCTGCTTCTGCCGCCTTCTCCTTCTCTCCATGTGTTTAGCATCTCATTCAGTCTGTAAGTCGGTCAGTCAGTCACTGGTGAGAGGAACAGTAAAGTACCTGCTCAAATGTCATCAGCATCAACTGTGAATCTCAATCATCTCAAAAAGGATGAAAGTAGGGGCTTGTAGAGGAGGGGGTTGTGGGGTGGGAGAACTGAGATAAAGCTGACAGCACACTTCATTGGAGGAGGGGGGGGTGAATTAGATTACATTTTCCCCATGTCATTTCATTTTCTTACCCCTCCTCCTCCTCCCCCCACTCTCTGCAATCCTATTGTAGATATTAACTAAAAAGCGCTTGGGTGTCTCGCCTGGAGCACAACCCTGTCCAGGTGACATTTTGACAGAGTAGGCCTCAGGCTTGTTGTGCTAAGTTTTGCCGGAGCTCTGTGACTACACAGATGGGATCTATAATTGTGGTGAACTAGCCAGTTAGCTCTTGCTTGAGCCTGTCAGGAAGCAAGAAAGACACTTCTGAAGATGAGTGTCTGCTCAAAGAGCCATTGTCTGGTATTATAGCTGGAGGTGACGGGGCTATTAAAATGCAGAGTCTGAACACCAGCATGTGCATGTGTGTGTGTGTGTGTGTGTGTGTGTGTGTGTGTGTGTGTGTGTGTGTGTGTGTGTGTGTGTGTG
>JAPTGZ010000019.1:26551968-26568373 GCA_029814645.1 Fowleria isostigma
CAAGTTTTATGATGTTATGTTAATTTGTGATGTTGAGAAATAAATATTCAGAATTCCGAAGTTTTTACAGTTCTTTTGAAAGACCAAATTACTTTAATCACCACACATACACATACACAAAAAGAACCAAAAACAGGTACCGTTCTAAACTAGAGCTGGTTCCTTGGAACAGAGAATCAGCAACGTATGATTTTAAATAGAAAGCTACCCATCCCTAATCAGGATAAGCCTGCTCAACTGGCTGAGGAGAATGACAGAATGGTAACTAACATATCCGACAGGGAAAATGTCATGTTTGCTGCGACAGATAACACCAAAGCTCTTTGCATTTGGCATAAAACTCTTTCCTGAACTTTGAATTCCTATGTTTAGGGCATAGTAACAGACACTAGGAAACAAAAATAAGCTGAATCTAAGAGATGGGTCAAAAAAGACTGAAATTAAGTCACAAACATCAACTCTTCAACCTTGTTGATGTACTGTATTTACATATAAAATTTTATTTTCTCCAAAAGATATATTTGTGAAATACCTGCACTGCAAAATACAACCACTGGACAACACATAGTGGATCTCCAAAAGCTTACAATGATATGACATGTGATATGTATTATCTGTGTCTATGTGCAGATGACCTTCACGGTATGACAGTATGAAATAAATAAAACCCATAGACTGCATTAAAGATACTAGAAAATCATGACTGGGCAGTTGAAGATGCATCTTATCAAATACTAGTCACAAACCTTGAAGATTCAAACATGCTGTTAAGGTAAGAATGCTAGATATAAAGTAAATATCACTACTTCTTTCACTCTTTTAGCTTTTATCCTTAAATTAGATGTTCAATGAATAAAATACATGAACAACAGCAGGAGCGAGGGCCTTGTCAATGAAGCAGAGCAAAGAAGACAGAAGACAAAAAGTTTGTGTTTGTACACAAATTCTGTAAATCACCAAGTCCAGATGGTATTTTAGAATCACAGACGTTACAACAATGGATAAAATGAAGCGCTAAAACAGACTTGAGATGCAGTAAACTGAAGCGAAGTTGGCAACGTCAGCTCATCCGAATGCAGGCTTTGTTGCCTTTCATTTAACCTTCATGTTTCAACCCAGAGTCCTCCGTCATGACGGGAACTGCCAAACACTCACAGAGCCTTCTCTGTGCCTCTGTCATTTACACCGAGTGCCCAGTACAGGTGTCAATGAGTGTACACTGAAGAGAAAAAACAAGCACTACTATCAGTGACAACAGGCCTCTGGATACTGATGCACGTGGGAAGACAAGGAGGATCTACTTATGTAACAACTGCCTTGAAAAGAGAAGTTTTACGATGTGGGCAGAACACAGCTATTTTAACGAGACAAAATTCTCTTGCTCTCTAGCAGCTACACGCCATTTCTTTGGTGTACAGTGCTCACATAATGTATTACCAACAGAAGACAGTATTCACACACAGGTATACACGGTCAATATTCTAGAGCCAGTGATCAGTGTGATTGATCACCTCAAATTGAGCTGAAGAGTAAAGCACATTAAGAAACAAAGTACGATAAAATTTGAGAATGTGATAGTTTGTTACCTTTACCTACGAACTCTTTTAGATTCCTATCTCTGACCTTCCCTTCAGGTATTAAAAAAATAGAACACAAGTATTTGCAATGTAAACCCACCCTTCACAGGCATATTACTGCATTTTAAAAAGGGAGAGATCACTTTAACCTACGGTGATAAAAGAAAGATGTGGACACGCAAAACATTAGGATGTTCTTTTACTGGATTTTTGTCAGGTAAAAACAACACAACACAACACCCACTGCTGCATGATTTGCAAGAACATAAACAACACACACCACAAAAAAAAAACAAAAAACAAAACTAAAGATATTTAAAATGCCCCAAAGGCAGATAATTCCATATAAGTCTGTGTAGGTTCTCATTTGCCCAGGTCATCATTCTTCTTGGTAGTAGTCAGTTCAACTGCAGTGGTTTAGCTCTTTTTTGAAAATGTTTCGTCTCTCATCCAAGAGACTTCTTCAGTTCTGGACTAAAGAAGTCTCTTGGATAAGAGAACAAAACATTTTCAAAAGAGTTTAACCACCTAGAATTCTATATAAGCTGAACCAACAGGGTAAAATATATATATATAAAACCAGAAAAACATTCGAAGAGCGCAGACCTCCGCCAAGCATGATACTTCCCCCCATATTGTGACACACCTGTATTATTTCCCAAGTGCCCTGACTATTTTTTTTGTGGAGTTATATGCACAAATGCTGAAAATGATTCCATCTCCCAATGTTAAAGAGTCCTTTAAAAAAAATCCTGGATCCAGGTGGTGGTTCAGATCACTCCCAAAATCTAATCGATTGTTCCTTGTGTCATTTCCATCATGTCCTGAAAATTTTATCAAAATCCGTCCTGCAGTTTTTGCATAAAGTTGCCAACAGACAGACAGACATACAGACAGACAGACAGATAAACGCCGGCAAAAAGATAATCTCCTTGGCGGAGGTAATAAACAGGGGTGTCAGCAGATGTTAAATTCACAGCACTGGGCAGAACGTTTTAGTTTATCCACACATGTTATGGTCTAGTTATTGTGGTACATTATGACTGTTTGGAGAGTGTCCGTAGTCTAATGGACAATAATATAAAATCCCCAGCTGGTCCACTGGCTGCGAGAGTTATCTATGAGTGCTAATCTTATTATACAATAACAATAATCTTGAAGTGACTATGAAACTAATACGCCTCTGATACAAAGACATGAGATGATGACAGAGCATGGAGCTTCTATTCTTCTGCAGTGGACATTAGAAACATTATATGCATTTCTTTTTTTCCTATTTTGTATATTGCTAGTAATTACAAAAACAGAATGGTATCAAGAAAGAATGACCAAATCTAAGAATTAGAGGAGTCTAAAAAGGTAGACAACATACATGTGTGAAGCTGGACATGGAAATGCAGTTTTGTACAAATGTCTCTGTTCACATGCATGCCTTCTCCTGCAATGACACACTTAACAGCCAAGCTAGGATACTGTACACACAGCATATTCACACAAAGTGCATGAGTGAAGAGGCAGGAAGACACACACAGAGTGTATGTGCTGTTTCTCTGTACTCACTGCAGCATGAACATCTCGAGCTGACAGCAGAAGTTACAGCAGTCTCACGGTAAAACTGAGAGCACGCGACCATGCACAGTCATTTAACTAAAAAGATGTAACCTAACTCTAAAATAGCAAGATCCAACTAAATTCATTTATTTTATTTTATCATTATTCATTTATGTTATTAAAAGCAGAAGCAGGCAATTAATAATGACAGAATGATGACATTCCACCACAGAGCCCCTTTCAAGGACTTTACAAAGGAGAAAAAAAACAAAAAACAGGGGTGCCTTGGCAACTTTTGGATTCCTGCAAGAATTACAATCCCCCATATCTGTTCCCACTGGGATGTGCGAGAGTTGGCACAGAGGAGTGAGAAGCCGACAGCAGCACGCTAAAAAGGGCTTGCATTAGTAATGAACTCTGTACGTGTTCTTGCATGGTCATTAGTTAGTTTGTGGGAAAGTGAAAAAGTACACCAAGGTTTTAAACAATTAAACCCTGGACACACAGGGCTGTAATCCTTACTACAGTTGTGATCATGAACTGAACATTGCTTCATCACTGGATTTATTCTCAAGTTAAAACTCTATGATGTTGCTACATGTGATTCTGTACTGGACAATTTTACTTATTGATGAGTACATTATGTAAGACTAATCCTTGATGTCACTGATGAAACATGAGCACTTAAATCTTTTTTTTTCCAATGCTTGGGGTAAAAAATGAAGGCGGAAAAGCAGAGCTCCTTCTTACAAGCAGTAATAAAGAAGTAGATGATTAAAAAGAATGCAATATTAACACTATAATTAAAACTACAGAACCACTGCTGGCTTCATACTGGTGACATGATCGGGTCATTTCCTGGAACCATTATGATGGAAGGTGTTACAGAACATGTAAAGTAAGAGTATAATGTTACACAGAAGAGCTTACTTATTAGTTGTGACTCAATGTTATAGAGTACATTTATTATAATGTATAATAAGTGTACTTTGTAAATTGCTGTTACTTTATTACCTCCAAAATAACAAGGTCTTCAGCCTCTTCAAAAAAAAAATTGTAAATAGTGTCATCACAAATAAATATCAGGGCAGCAGAGAAATAATATAACGCTTCCTGTTCAGTCAGTTGCATATTGTGTATTTACCTGCTCTTGATTCACCAATCTGGTTAAAGGTGGCATGTTAACTGGATTGTTAATCCCATTTCCCAACCCCTGCATATTGTTACCTGCTTCATGTCTCTGAGATTTAACAAATTAATGACGTGTGTAAGTCAACCAGGTATGACGTCTGTGTGCATGGACTTCAAAAAGAAAGTACTAGTGCAGTGCAGTGTGTAGATGCAACACATTAATACTGTTCAACAGGTATCTGCAACACCTTTACAAGTATAATATCATCAGTATTTTACACTAATCTTCCACACAAGGCCCTTAAAACATCTACCTCTGAGTAACGAATCTTATCTATCCCGCGTTTTCTATGCACAATTATAATTATTACCCAAGTTCAATATTAACTAAATAAATAACCCATTCCAGCTGAGGCAGAAGAAATAGAAAAAAATACCCTCTAACATTATAAACATCCCCAAAAATTACAAAACTGGTCATGATGATGAACATTATTGCTGCTAAACAGTAATGTTTGTTAGCAGAGTTGAACATTTGTTTGACGTTTGCTAGCTACGCTGCTATTCAACAGCTGGCAAATTAAGCTACTAGATAACCCCGAGGTATTTTAAAAAGTCAAGTACACAAAAATATTTTGTCAAGTTCGGACAAAACCAAGTCAAGGCTCTCCCTCCATGAAATAGGTCGATTAATCATCACATCACACATTGCAACTAGCTGATAACGTTAGCAGGGATGATTCATGCTGATGGAAACCGATGACTGACCGATATTATGCGGCAAAAACATCACTAATAAATATATGGCGGACAGTATGGTAAATACAAAGTGTGGGATTCAATAATTAAAACTGTCATTGGTCTAGCATGTCTTTAAAATCTTAAATCGAGACAAAGATGACGGACTAAGCTTACCAGCACAGGAGAGCTACAATGAGGCACACCAACAAAACACGCAGCCTCTTCATTATCTTCCCGCGGGGACCAACATCCTCGCTCTTTGGGTGTTTTTTCTAATCTGTCAAAGCAACACAATAAACCAAAGACAAATTTATGTTGGTTTACAGCCTGTGTCGACCCTTAATTAATAAACGTGTGTTTCCTGTAGCTAAAATCTACACTAAAGCGTGCTAATATTCATTGTGCGGACCAGTTGCCTGGTTCTCTCTCAGATTCAGTTGCTACTGCTGTTGATGGGTTGCTAGCTCCGGGTAAGTTCAACCCCTGCTGAGATCTAGCCAATGAAATCACGACTTGGATATTAGTCAGCCAATCAGAGGTGACGTGGCCACATCGTATTTGCGTAAGCTCCCGCCCACAGTATTGAGGATGAGTTGGTGGCGGCGGAAAAGGACGCGTCACCTATTTTGATAAGCAACTCGTTTACAAATGCAACATTTCAAGATATTGCACAACAGTCTAGCGCCAAAGGAGGGATGTAAATGGATGATTGACTATTATAGAGTAGTTAATAGTTTTGATCACGAGCATTTATGTGTAAGTTGTTGTCAACTAATGAAGGGTGAGGGAAAATGAACACGGTGTACTTTTTACCCAACAAAGCACCTTCAAACTGTATGAAACCGGGTTCTTAAACTACATATATAAATAAAACACTTCAAAGACATTGAAAAGTAATAAAATAAATCAATGATTCCTTTTTGTCTTTATGTAATAAATGTGTATTTGTTTAATAATTTTAGACCTTTCCACTCTAATTTAAATGGCCAGAAACTCTTGTGGCAGAATAAGAAATGTATTTAAGTACTTTTATTTCCATAATATTTAATAAATCGTAAAAGAGTAAATTGAAATATATAACATATGTCTGTACTTATACGGACATATGTTTTTTTATTTTTTTCTTACTCAGGAGAATTTACTCTTGTATAAAAATTTGTTGTGTTTTTAACGTATCTATGATATATGACCTATTTCTTTTCCCGTCTATTTACACCTTATGGAACTAAAACACTACGTTTCCCAAGGTGCAGTTCGACAAGTGCTCCAAAATTCGCCTGTACTTTTAACTGTATCCTGTGCGTAGTGAATTACATTATATTTCAAAATGTCGTATATGAAACAGTTTTTAAATATAACACCGAATATATAGAGTAGTTTAAGTATTAATAACTAAAACTATGTAGTATTTTAATCCGGCGGGGTCCTTAGATTCCAGCAGCCTACATTACTGTGTGAGAACATTTCAACAGAGTGAAGTTTGGGCGAACATAGTTAGCACCTTCACCGTTTTCTACTAAATATTCTGACTGGCAAGTGGCAGCTGTAGTATCGTTGAGACTTTTTTGGATTTTTAGGGTCGTAGGTGTGACTATGGAGGCAGTCCGGGTGTTTTTGTGTGTGCTGTCCGTGTTTGTTGCCTTACTCTCGGAGAGGTTTGTGGTGTTGGCTGCCTTCTCTCAGTCTCTAGACAGCGACTTCACATTCAGTCTACCCGCCGGTAGAAAGGAGTGTTTCTACCAGACCATGAAGAAAGATGCCTCACTGGAGATTGAATATCAGGTCATTAAAACTCATACTACCATTATAATATTCTGTATGATCTGATACGTTAGCCGAGCAGACTAAAAACTATGTCTATCTGTAGTCTTACGAACCTCTAAACCAGACCCACCATTCCTGACATAATACATTTAGTCTATCAGAATTAAGGCTTTTTTTTTTTTTTACACTAATCTTATTTTCCTGTTTGATAAATTCTTTTTTCCAAGTAACAGTCTCACAAATGACATTGTTTACTACAATATTAAAAGCTTATGCAAGGCATTCAGCAGACTCCATGGCTTACACCTCTATTTTTATGTTGTTTAGAACCTGTTAGTCCAGTCATTGTGCAGGTTGCAGCTGTGAACGAATTTCTGACTTGGACTTGTTGTGAGTCTACAGATAAAGCTAATTCAAAGAGACACCTCATTCATTCTGTTTATCTATTGTAGTGTCTACAATGCAGGGAAACTTAATTATGCTTATCCAGTAGAGAATGAAGGTCAAACTGACAAGGGACACTTGCAAACTAGATTTTAACGTGTGAAATGTTTATGTAAGAAATGTGCGATGGGCTTTAATAAGTTTGTGGAAATAGAAGATGCTTTTGATTACATGGCCCTCAGTTATGCACAAATGGACCTAAAGGGCTAGTATCAGTGTTTACTAGATGGAGTATATGTTGAAAAACAAACATCATAACCTAATTTTTTTTTTTTTCCCAACTGCTTTTTCCACAAACTTTTTGTGGCCCCCTTGTATTGCTACTAAAACACTCATTATAAAGCAACAGCACAGTAAAAGTTTTGCAAAGTTTTAATCCTTTGTCAGTTTTCTAATGAGTCACACTTTCTTAACCGTGTTACTGTTCTCAGGTATTAGATGGCGCGGGTCTTGACATAGATTTCTACATCTCTTCTCCCTCTGGTCAAGTTCTTTTCAGTGACTACCGCAAGTCAGATGGAGTGCACACGTGAGTAACATTTTACATCTGAGAGAAATAATGTGTACCATTTATTTTGGTGCACTCATAAAATATGATTCTTTTCCCTAGGGTTGAAACTGAGGATGGAGACTATATGTTCTGCTTTGACAACACATTTAGTGCTGTCTCTGAAAAGATCATCTTCTTCGAGCTGATCCTGGACAATATGGAAACAGATGAAGACCCAGATGACTGGAAAGAGTATGTCCATGGAACAGACATGCTGGACATGAAGCTGGAGGACATTATGGTGAGACTGAACCTGGTCTGAAAAGGACAGTGTCATTCAAATATAGGTTGTACGCTTGGGAGTTTTTGAAGGTTAAAGGCGCTCGGGAGACGTTCAAACATCTGATTTATGTATTTGCTTCTTTCTTTTTGATTTTTTAATCCCTCTGCAATTCAGATATTTGTCACTGTGCCACATACTGTGCATTTCACAGGGTGAAACAACGTGACTGAGCAAACAGCCTCCCGACAAAATAGGACACAAGCCATCACATACACATACACTGTACTGAGGTGAATGTCACAAGAATAGACGAGACTTGAACCCTCACCTATTAAACTGAATCATTCAGTTGTTTGTACTTTCATTACAGTAGCCTGCACTGCCCCTTCACCAGAAACCGCTTTAATTTGTGTTAAAGGTCACTTAGACACCACCCAGTAAAAGACAGGAAATCTAAGCTCCAGCTGTGGCGCATGTTGTTTTCTCATGGAAGTAGCAACAAAACAGTTTGATAATGACCTCAAAGCTCCCCCTAGAAAGAACTTATCTTAATAAGACCTTATGCATTTGGTAATTGAAAGTAGTGATGTTCGATACCACGGATTTCCTTTTCCAATCTGATGCCGAGTAAAATCCAAGTTGGTATCAGCGATACTGATCCGATACTTTGTACAAATACACTTAATGTAAGGGGAAAAAAATAGTGTATTTAAAAGTATGACTTCATAAAAATACAAGACATGAGAGTAATTATTGCTTAATTATTAAGAACTGTTATAAAAACTAGACAATTTCGAATTCTAGAAATTGTGAGAGGGCTCGGGGCAGTGGGTTCCGGATCTGGTTCTTAGTCTGAGTCTGGTTCTGAGTCTCCACCACTTCCCATATTTGGTGCATGGTGAGTTTACACATACCAGTTACCCTGGTAACCATGCTCCCCCCCTACACATAACACAGACACAATAAACAAATGACCAGAAAACCAGGTCTGACAAATGTGGTCCATATAGGGAAACCGTACATGGTATCTGTAATCCGACCACACTATGAGCTACCTGAAAACCTGGGGAACACATTGATGTACATTTGATATCCATCCTGGTAGAAACAAAGTCCCACGGACAGTTTACAAAAAGGTTTGTTCACTTTGTTGAAAACGTGTTTCTTACAATGGTCGTGGATGGAGAAGTTGTCCATACCAGGGTCTAAACTCCTCACTGTCATTCAAATTCAGAATGAGCTACATCTACCAGTCTTTCTCTATCAGAAGCGTAGGAGTCGTGACTACGTCCTGACCAAAGGTCATTCTCCTACGTTATATTATTTGGCCGTGCTCGCGAGTTGATTGGGAAATTCTCATCAAGTTTTGACCAGTTTATAACCAGCCTATCCACTGATAACTGAAATGGAATGTTTCAAATCTCCACTGAGAAACCTCAAATTTGAGAATTCTCCCGCACTCTTAAGGCTTGCCTATCCAAAAACATAAATAACACAGTCATACCAGATACACTCCTGGATAGAAGACAAAAATGCCTCCGTTTTAAAGTTAAAATGAGGTCTCTAGGTCAAAGTATGCCAAAATGCCGGTGGTCGGAAAAAAGGTGAAAAAAGGCAGTTTTCTGTGTTTCTCCATTATAAGTCTATGGGTTTTTTTTGGGTTTTTTATCGCGATCGTGTGTGAAAACCGTACGAGATATTGAAGTCCAGTATCTAAGCTTTAGAATGTAACTGCAAAAATGGTAATGTTATATTTAGAATTATGTTTTCATTAGTGTATTATCACATGAAAATGAGAATTGTCATGTCTTCAGTACTTTACCTCCATCACCTTAAACTGAGTCTACCATGTTTCCCCTTCTTTTTTCTGTATTACAGCATTCAGCTACTAGGTTTGACTTAATATCCCTTTAACTTAAAGAATCCGAAACGGACAAAAAAAAACCCAACCGTAACAAAGGATTTTTGTGTTTTTTTGAAGGAACCGTGGGTGAAGGATGAGATGTGGGTATTTAGTTGAAATCTATGTCTTCACCGAAAGATGTTCCAAATACCACAGAGTGAGCCATGAAATAATCAGGCACTAAAGAGAAAATCTAGGAGTGATATTCAGAAAGTGTAAAGCAGGAGTCTCAAACTTATTTTAGTCACATTCAGCACAATATGATCTGAAGTGGGCTGAACCAATAATAACGGTAGAAAAAGTTAAATAACATTATGATAATGTTCACATCTACAAACTATCCTTTAAAAATTGTGAATAACATGAACAATCTGAAATTGCTTAAGAAAAATAAGTGCAATTTTAACAATATTATGTCTCAGTTTATCATTTGCACATGTTCATTACAACTTACAAATCACAGTGGATCTACAAATGCACAAAACATTTAATAACAGGTAGAATATTGGTAAAAATGCACTCTTTGTTTTTAATACATTTCAGATTATTCACATTTTTTGTGAAAAGATAGTTTATAAATGTTATCATCTTCATGTAAGCTTATGTTTGAAAAAATTATTTATAGGTAATTCTAATAGTATTTTACTGGTCTGACCCACTTTAGATTATATTGGTCTGTACATCCTTGATTGTTAATATCTTCAGTGTTATTTTTGCATTTCACAAATTCTTCCTGTGGGCTGGATTGGGCCCTTTGGCGGCCCAGATTTGGCCCCCGGGTCATATGTTTGACACCCCTGGTGTAAAGGCAGACATGAAATGCCCATTTCACAACAGATCTCAGTCCAACATGGCACTGTAGCAGGTTTGATGCAACTATGGGAGAAACGGAGAGTCCCTCAAACATATAAGTAGCTCTCAAAAACATGGGAAGGAATGCCTCAAGGACCCAAAAAATGTGTTTATTCGAGATGCTCTTTGGAAAAAGGGACTCAAAAGGACGACATACTGGAAGAAAAAGTCCAAGGCACTCTCTTTAAACATTAAAAAAAGGTCTATACATCACCGTGCCATGAGAATAATGGCATTTTAATGTTTGAAGAGAGTGCCTTGGACTTTTTTCTTCCAGTTTGCCATTCAAGTAGCTTTGTTGCAGTGAAATGATATATTAGCCTTTAGTTGTTTTTGTATATTCTCTTTGTGATTGTGTCAAACATTGGCTTTTTTTTGGTAAATTGTTCATGTTCTCCTTTTCAGGACACCATCAACAGTGTGAAGGCTCGACTCGGCAAAAGTCTGCAAATCCAAACAGTGCTGCGAGCATTTGAGGCTCGTGACCGAAACCTTCAGGAGAGTAACTTTGACAGAGTGAACTTTTGGTCTGTGGTCAACCTCGTTGTCATGGTGTGTGTCTCTGGGGTTCAGGTGTACTTGGTCCGCTCCCTGTTCGAGGATAAACGGAAAATTCGTACATAACACCAACCTACGAGGGAAGACAGAGAGAGAGAGGAAAGCACTTGTCCCCAGACACCTTTGGAATCTTCTCAGCGTCTGTCTTGGCTCTGGACTTAAACTCAAGATGTTATAATTACATACAATTACACAGGTTTCTCCCAACATGCTTAATAACAATCTTGCCACAGTTACCGCTCTGGTTTTCAGTCCACTGCAGTTTGAGGAAGTCTCTGGCTTGGAACAGGGTCTTCTTGCATCTGTCAACCCCTGTACTTTTTTAACCTCCGCCTTTTCCAGACTCTGCTCTCTTTAAAACGTGTATCTTGATGATAGATCTCCCTAGTGGCTGTAATTTCTTAACTAACATGGAAGTTTATCATAGAATAATTTTTTTAACAACTCAAAGTTAAGACTTGCCAGTCGTCAGTTAAAAAACATGTTTTTCTTCAGTTTTTAAGGTTAAAGGTTCAGTGTGTACAACTGAATGACATTTAGAAGGGTCTACTTACAGATGTGGAATACAACATTCATCATGTTTTCATCAGTGTAGTCTGAAGAAAAGAAAATAAGAATGATGCTTTCATCATGGTGGAATGAACTGTGTATATTTACAGAAACACCAAGTTCCCTCCATGGACTTCATGCTGATTTGCCATTTTTCTACAGAAGCTCAGAGCTTTTTTTTTTTTCTTTTTATGGTGAATGAAATCCACTGTTAAGGTAAACCACCTTTGATGTTGTGAGTGTGGACCAGTGTTAATAGCCATGTAACCAAAACAGTTACTGGCTTTTTAAAAATGTTTTTAGCAGCTACTGTAGAAGGAGGTGAGACGAGGGGTATTGACATCAATCTACAGCCTCACCACTGGATTTCACTACATCTGACACACTGAACCTTTAGATGAAGGAGTGCTAGAGTAGGGTTTATTTCTTTAGGAGTACAAAAAAGGGGATTCTGCCACCATGTCTTCCAATACAGTAATTAATTTCATGAAAGTTTACACTTCCGTGCTCCTAAGATGCCTTAGTGGTTTGCATTTATAGCTGCTCCCAGTTTGTAAGAACCTAACCCCATCAGCATGAACTGCCATTAGAAATTCAGTCTCACTTTTCTTTTTAATTTCAATATTTAAAAAAAACAAAGTTGTTCTGTTAGGGCCACGCTGTCAATGCTGCTACTGTTTGGCTCCCAACAGGACTGTGGACTAACTCGAAGAAAAGGAAATGGATCATCTCCAGATCTGAGACTAACTACTGCCCTACTTCCCTTTGCCGTCGGCGGTGGCCTTCTGCTCTGCTGTGAATCCTCATGGCTGCTGCTGGGTGTCTGCTTTCAGCCACCTACTGTGTGAAGATGTCGAGTCTGCCTATGTCTCTGGTGACAGCATTCTATTTTTGTCTTCCTGACACCTGGAAGGTCATTACCACTACTACATGGGTGCACTGCTCAGTTCGATATGCACGAGCCATTCATTGCCTTTGCAATGTCTATTTAAAAATATGTTAGGTTTTGATATTCACTTTGTAAAGTCAACATTACCAGCTGGTGTTTGATCATTGCACTGCCTCTAATGCCACAGAATAACATTTTTTCTTCATACTTTTTAACATATAAAATGACTAAGCTAGATGCACCAACATCTACTCTCTTCTAGATATTCACACAGTCAGTATACATGTAAAGATTGATGCATCCATTGATGTGTTATACTGGTCACACACACACACACACAGACGTGAACAAAAACATTACCCTGCTTCGCTGGCGCACAGGGTATTTATGTGTCCTGAAGTATTTTGTAGAATTACCAAGGTAAATCCATGACATCTGTAAATGGATTAACCACTTTCCCTGACGTAGGTTAGGGTGCAGTGTTAGCCTCAAGTTTTCTCAATCTTATTTCAGATATATGTTAAAAGTATTAAATGACCTTATGGTTTGAGGTTATGGATACTGAGTGGAGTTTTTTTTTTTTTTTTTTTTTTTATGTTTACTGAGTTTCTTAGTCAAACCATGGGAACACTTTGTCCTGGCTGAGAGCTTCAAGGTGCCATCCTCTGATTTTCCAGCTGCTTTAAGACAACGATGCAATGAGTCCATGCCTTTTATAATTCAGCCCTGATATGGAATGAGTTAAACCAAAACTGATGAAATGTAATAATTTTTTTTTTTAAAAAAAAGCAAACTGTCCTGCATCATGTGTGTCACATTGACGTTTGTGGGTTTCTATGAATGGTCACTGCCTCATTTTTATTCCCATCTGTTATTCCTCTGTCCAGCTGATTTCATGGTTGACAACTTCTTTTTGAGATTTTGTAAGTCTTATTAATGTTGGAAAAGTAATATGAAGTTACAATTTAAGCATGTTTCTGATTTGAAGCGATTTAACAATATATAAAAAAAAATAAGTTACTGAGTAGCCGTTGAGGGTTCTGAGTTGACGACCTCACAGTCTCTGAAAAACCTTTATAATACCCTGATATCTGTGGGGTAAGAGGGAATGTGACCATATGTATTTATTCAACTCATGTTCTGTAGTTGTAAATGAATAAATTAAACAATTGTGTTTTCGGAATGCTGTGTCCTCCAGTGTTTTAAATCCGTAAACATGAATAATTTTCACTGATAGGTTATACTTATTAGTTTAATACAGGGGTCTCAAAATCATTTCAGCTAAGTGGCCACATTCAGCCAAATTTGATCTGAAGTGGGCCGCACCAAGAAAATAACATAATTATAAATAATGATAACTCCAAACTTTTCTCTGTGTTTTAGAGCAAAAAACGTGAAATGTATGATGAAAATATTGACATCTACAAACTATCCTTTAAAACAATTTGAATAACATGAACAACCTATAATTTCTTAGGAAAACTAAGTTCAATTTCAGCAATATTATGTCTCAGTTTATCTTTTACAGATTACAGTAGATCTACAAATATACATTTAATAACAGGCAGAGAATATTGATAAACTTGCACTTCAAATATTTCAAAATGTGCATATTCATTCAGGTTATATTTTTTGTGAAAGTTTGTTTTAGTGTGTAAATACGGTAAAATGATAAAAATGTTTACATTTACAGAGAAAAACTGGGAGTTGTGAGTATTTCTAGGTTATTATGATTGTATTTTACTGATCTGACCCACCTGAGATTGAATTGGTCTGCACATGGAAGCTGCTAAATGTCAGATGAGATGAATTTACTGATGAATGTCACTATCAACAAAGATGGCATGAGCTCATAAAAAATAACTGTTTCAAATGGTTATTTTACCACTTGGTCTGCAATCCTGTGGGGTATTCTAGCTTGTAATGCCAGTAGTGAAAAAGAGTGTGGACACTCAGCACTGCCAGTTCCAGTCAGGTATTGGTTCACTGAAGACATCACTCCGGTCAGAGAGTTGATTATGGAAGATTTATTAAAGAGAGCAGACAAAGGCAAGCAGTACAGTCCAGATCAGATCCAAAAGCAGTAATTCAGTTGGTTTGTTTGTATATACTTATATCGTCACCGAAAGACGGTTGGTGTGGTTACACTTGTTGCTCAGTATTAGGGGGCAGCTTTGGTCTGGAAACTACTAGAAACTAGATTAGGAACTCAGAAGCTAGATAAAGAGGAAATGTCAAATAGTAATGCAAGTAATGGTAACTAAGACAGAAAACTGTAAGCTAAATCACGATCATTCTGACAGATTAAATAGGTTTTCTAACAAGTAGAGAAGGGGGTCAGATATGTTTAATACAGACGCCTATGAGAAATCAAAGGCGGACCCAAGGTGCGTTTGTTGAGTTCACCAGCAGGAGGCGGTGTGCGCTACGGGCTGTGATACTCGTTCATAACTCCACTTCCGGGATAATGATATGATGAGGTTGGAGCATCGGGGCTGAGGAAAATCCCATTCTAGGTAAGTAAAAGAAAAAGCTTTCACACAAACGTAACATTAGAATGACTGTAGTAGTGCTAATGTTTATATTTAAACATATAACACATAAACATATAACGTGTTCGGGTTTCCTGTAAGCTGGAGGTGCCTGTAAATGTACAGCTCACAGTGAACAACCGACAACCCTCATAATTTAACACCAAACAGCCTCAAAATCACTACTTAGAGAACTGTTGGTGAAATCATATAAGTAACATTTTCACAGTAAATCTCTCTCACCTCTGGGTCAGCTGACATACAGTTGAGGCTCATAGATAGCTATCTGTGCTAAAGGTTTTATCATGATTAAAACAGATATTTATTAAATCCGCGACACAGAGATGTTCTGCATCTGTTAATCTCATCCATGGGCGTTTTTAGCTCATTTTTGAGGGTGTTGAAGCACCCCCAAATTGATTCATAGCACCCCCAAAATATTTTAAGGTTGCTGATTTTTATTTTTTACTTTGTCTATTTTTTAGGATGCAATAAAAAGTCAAAACCATATACAGTACATGGTTGAAACGTAATATTTTAACAAAAATACAGCACCCCCTTGGCTCAAAAATGGTTTGATCCACCCCGTCCCTCCCCCTTTCTCCGACTTGGACTCGCCGTTAGCCTCCACCTGCACAGAAAGAATGTTACCTTGTAGAACTGCTGTTTCAGCAGTGGTGAAAGGACCTGCCTAAACCAGGATATGTGGCACATTTCTTTACTTCTACCACTCAATACAAACACATTATTATCATCGCCAGTCCCTAGCTGCAATGAAATGTACATCACTGTTTATGTTGTTAGGTAGAAGTTAGCTTTTTCTAGCTAGAAAACATTCCACATGGTTCAGTCAACCTCTGTCCTGTTTAAATAGGCTTTATGCACAGCCCCACTACTACTTAAACTTCAGGCAGCATCTTTGATTTCCTGCCTTTCATTATTGGACACACTAATTAATCCAGGTGTGTCTGACCACAGTAGTCACGACAAGAAGTAGCAGACACACCTGGATGAATCAGTGTGTCCAATAATGAAAGACAGGAAATAAAGGAGCTGCCTTAAGTTTAAGGTGCCGTTTACACGAGAACGCTTGCGGGTAAAAACGACAAAATATTTTATCGGAAGTGCCTTTCGTTTACACG
>JAPTGZ010000019.1:26659021-26671434 GCA_029814645.1 Fowleria isostigma
ATGGGAGTTCACATCAGGGCATACAATAGCTGTACGACAGCTGCAGTCCATCCAGAACGGTGCTGCTCAGGTCCTGACTAGAACCAGAAAGTATAACCACATTAGTTCTGTGCTCAGGTCTCAGCATTGGCTTCCTGTGGCTCAGAGAATATACTTTAAAACAGCTCTGCCTGTGTATAAGTCTGTCCATCGCCTAGCACCAAAGTACATCTTTGACATGTTGGTCCCATATGAACCATCTCAGACCCTGAGCACCTCAGGGACTGGTCTTCTGCTGGTGTCCAAAGTCAGGACTAAACATGGAGAAGTCGCATTTCAGTTCCATGTTCTAAACTCCGGAATAATTCTCCTGATGATGTGGACAGGCGTCTACTCTGACAATGTTTAAGTCCAGGCTGAAAATGGTTCTGTTCAACTGTGCATAGAACAACTGAAAGGGTTCTGTCTGTACTCATCTCTTTTCCTTTATTTTAATTGATTATTTTTTACGTTTTACTGATTATGTTCTAATTGTGATTGTGTTTTTTTAAGTTGTCTCTTTTCTGTTTTTGTAAAGCACTGTGTATGAATTGTGCTGTACAAATAAACTTGGCTTGCCTTGACATACTATGAGGCATTCAAGAACACTCAATAAATGACAGTTTTTGCCATAAACAAACACTGAACATTCAAAAAACCCCATAATATGTGGGGTGTCTGTCCATGTACAAATGACTGAACAATATTTTATAGAAATGTGTCCCCGTGTCCTACAGGTAGTTACAGACACACACACACACACACACCCCTCCCCCCACACACACACACACACACTCACAGTCTATCACCCAATTCATCTCCTGTACCGAAAATTAACCGAACGGAAATTTTTCTGTACATTACACCTCTAGACATGCTCACTGTTCAAGACAAAATGGAAACGTAGAAAATAAATAAATAAACACTAATAATGAGAAGAAATGTGTTCATTTGTTCAGGCCTTCACTTGTTCAGTCTTCTCACCCACTTACTCCACACTGACTCACTGTCTGAGCCACTTCTACTTTTACCCACTTCCTCTTCTACTTTCTCTTCTCCTCATTTTCTCCTTTTCTTGCCGTCACACACTTTTCACCCACTTGGGCCCCCGTCTTCACCTCACCTGTGCGTTCATCCTCCATAACTCTTCCGATCCAAGACTGCTGTCTCCATCTCTATATAGATTGCCTCCACCCATTCCAATAAAAGATTTAAGAGCTCCTTTAAGTGCTAATCAGGTTGTCATCCGTGCAGCCAAAATCAGAGGCTTGATAAATAAAGGCTTGTCTCTGTTGGCTAGCGGCTCACTGTGTTTAAATAGGTGACACCGGAGTGCATTCTGAGTACACCAGATCGATGCCAGAACCCCTGGGGTCCCCTGAAACGGTGAACAGAGACAAAGCTTAGCGCTCGATAATAACGCAGGGATAGGCAGCTTGCTCCCTATTTTCAGAGGAACTCTCCGCGGGCTTGTCCTCCACTCCCTACGCTCTTTTTTCCCTCTTCCTCTCATCACGACAGGCCTTTTCAACTCGCCAGTTGGCAGAATTACATAAACACAAAGACCCGAAACCATTATTTTTGTACATTACACAGAGGGTTAAGCTGTTGCACTGAGGAAAGTGTATTAAAAATATCAACAGACACAACAATCGCTATCTTGAATCCCCAAAAAGCACTCTATCTTCTGTCCAATCATCCAGCCGCATCCCACTACGCCCCAGTTTGCCTCTAGGCCACACGAAACTGCATATCAGCAGCCCCTCCTGTCACCTATGGTGCAATATCAGCCCTTGACCAGACCGTGCAGCCCTGGCGAGGCTTAAGAGACATACACTATCATTCATGCATGCCTTCACACAACGCTCCTCCTTAACTTTTTTTTAACGCCCTATCCCACCTTGCATCCACTTACATCCCCTCATATGAAAGCTCTACACCAGGGGTGTCAAATATGCGGCTCAGGGACAAAAACCGGCCCACCAAAGGGTCTAATCCGGTCCACAGAATGAATGAGTAAAATACAAAACTTACACTGAAGATCTTAAAAATCAATGTTGTTGAAATAATTCTAGGTCAGTTCAATCTAAAGTGGGTCAGACCAGTAAAATACTATCATAATAAACTATTAATAATAAAACCCACAATTGTTTTGTTTCGTTTGAGTGTAAAAAAAGGAAAATTACACAAAAATGTTTAGTTACAGACTAGCCTTTTACAAAAAAATGTAATAAACTGAAAAAATATGAAATGTCTTAAGAGAATTAAGTGTAATTTTAACAATGTTCTGCTCGTTATTAAATGTTTTGTGATCTGTAAGTTGTGAAAAATAAGAAGCAGAGGAAAAAAATAATAGCATAAATTGTTAAAATTACCATTTATTCTTAATAAATCTGATTTTTGTTCATGTTTTTCCCATTTTGTAAAAGGATAGTTTATACTACCCTTTAAATACAAACATACATACAAATTTGGGAATTGACAATATTTACATATTTCCCAGGCACAGGGGACTATTGCTTGATATTGCTTGTCAGACTGACTTATGACTTATGTAAAAACTTTGGCAAAAAATTGGAACTAGACCAAAACATATTATTGCAAAAATGTGCAGCTAGGTCTCAAAAGATGTATTGTTGTCTGGATTAACATTTCAACACACCAATTTTGTTAAACTTCTGTATAACCAGCCAGATTTGTCCATCCAAAATGAATTGGGCCACATTCAAATGACTACCATTCCCACACATTTGATCCTAAAATTATTCCAAAATACAAAAAAGGTGCAGCCTAGCCCAAAGATTATATATGTGACACACTGTAATGATATCTCATACAGTTTTTGCACCAGAAAGCCAAACCAAACCCCAATCACATACAATGGGAACAGCATGGTGACAGCTGATTGGCTGAAATCGGCCCCAGTCTAACTTTGAGAGCAGAGGGTTGTTTTGGGTTATTTTTTTAAACATTTTTATTGAAAAAGCACATCCATTTTACAATAGAATGTACAGATTTACCAAACTTGGTTTTTTGTTTTTGACACTTTAACAACATCAATACAAAAAAAAAAATCAACCTTAATGGGGGCGGAGTAGCCATTCGTTTCCTAAATTTGACAGGGTTGGGGTTTATGTTAAAAAATCTACAAACAGCTCTTCATAACCCAGACTCAGACCCAGACTATGTCTTGCTTTTACACCTAGCCACAAGTTTTATGCGTGTGTGTGTGGGTGTGTGTGTGGGGGGGGTATAAGGGTTAGTTCTATGGCTACTACAAAAACAGCCTCTTTGGAAAACATGCTAACCTTTTTTACTTGCTTTTGTTCCTCTTTAATATGGCTCTTTACCTCTTCTCCATCAATATATACAGAAACCAATAATTTATCATATATTTTACTGTTTACTCTCACAATTTGATAATGGTACAAAATAAAAAATACACAATAAAAAAAGAAAATCTACAAACAACTCTTCATAACCCAGACCAAGACTATTTCCTTGCATTTACACCTAGCCACAAGTCCACCAGTCCACAAAGAGGCAAGCACATGGGGTACATTTTCTTCAGGAAACGTAGGAAGGCTTAGTTTCATGTTATAATTTTACTGATCTGGCCCACTTCAGGTCATACGTGGCTCCCTGAAGTAACATGACGTTGACATCCTTGCTCTCCACCCTACGACGGCACCACAAAGGTCTACCTCACCCTCTGTGGCTCCTTTCCCTCGCTTTGATTTTCTGTCCATCAAGGGGGCGTGGATTAGCGGTCTCTTGTTTATCTGCTCGTCAGTTTTATCTATCTATCACTAAGCCATTCGCTGTGCTGCAGTGGCCTCAGCACTGCATTAATCCCCTATCAGCCGGCCAGCCATCCATCACCCCGCTGTCTATCACGTCAGATCCATCATCCGCCCATCTGTCTCACACTGCCCATGCTCAGAGATGATCTCCTCCGAGAGCCCCACCAGCGAGTCGCAGAGGGTGGAGGGGACGGCGGGGCAGAAAAGAAATTAGACGGAGATGCAGAAACACAAGACTGGGAAGAAAGAGGGGGAGAAGATTACATCCTTCCTTTCCTTTCCTTTCCTTTCCTTTCCTTTCCTTTCCTTTCCTTTCCTTTCCTTTCCTCAGCCTGCATCCTGCTGAAAGCGTTCTCCTCTCTCTTGCGGTTGTGTTTGTTTCCTTGTAATTTGTTTGTTTTCCTCGCCTGCTAATTCTAGCCAGTGGGAGAAATGCCAGTAGAGGGAAGATAGCTGCTGGAGACGGAGGTCATAAATCCCATAAAACCCTGATGTACTGAGAAACCCTGGCCCCGCCTTCTCTAGCATGTTGGAACAAGGAAGGGATATTGTCTAAAGCCTCCAGCTTTAAAACAGCTCAATATCTGGGTTCATCAGGGGTCATTTGTATTTCCATCCATATCTGCTAGCATCGGAAGGTGAGTGAGTGAGGGGGGGGGGCATATGCGCAGAAGGGAAGGTGAGTGTAGGGCAAATGTTAGTAGACTTGCAGAGGAAGGGGAGTCTACACCGGTGCGTGTAAGTGCGCAACGCAAGGCCAAGAGTGTAAAGGCCCATATTAGGAAAACCAACCGGTGAGCACATAGACATTTAGGTTTGAACTGCAAATGGTAGTTGAGCAAACAGGTACATATGTGGGCTGAAGCCCTGTAATTATTTAGACTAGTCGACAAATAGAGTCTGAGAGGGCAGAACAAATTGTTAAGAGGGTAAGGGAGAAAGCATACAAAAAGGTTAATGCACATACTTTCAGACTGTTATTATAGAGGAAAAAAGTCTGAGTTTATACAAAGGAAGCGTTTAAATATGCAGTTTGGCAGTCCCAAAGTAGTACATCTCTGTGAAATAGCTTGTTTAAATACACATCATCACTTGTTTACTGTGAACAACCACCTCAAGGCGATTGAATGATAAGGGTGTGCAGTAACTCCATTTGCCCAGTAGCTGGTGTTTACATGATTTGTGTGATGCGAAGTAGCTGAGCAAAATGTCTTTTTAGAACCACAAGGAAAACAGGGGGGAAATTTGCATTTTGCATCTGTTAAGTGATAAATTTACAGAGCCCTATAATCCCAGCCCAGTCACTTGCAGAGTTAGTTATAACCTGAAAGCCATTTTACTGTCGAAACAAAAATATGTTTTTTTCTCCCTCTTTCTTGTTGTTTTCCAGCTCCAGCCGTGCTGCTGTTTGTGCCGAATCAAACCTCTAAAAGAAATCATAATGGAGGTGCGTGCCACAGCACAGCAAAGGATTGATTTTGGGGTCAGTCGATTAAGTTATCCATCAATTCTGGTTTTAATGCAACTAAGGTAATCCAGTTAACATGTTTACACGAGAACTGCAATAATTTGAGTACCACCTAATCTGGTTACAATCAATTACTGGCATTCATTTAACCTTGCTAGGTGTAAAACGGTTCTTCAGTGTAAAAGACATTCTGTCCTGAATAATGTTTCTTCTATCTGTGTCTGTAAGCATGGCAAGCTGGTGCGGTACTGTACACTACAATATACTTGTATTAGGGCTGTCAAAATTAACATGCTAACAGGGATTAATCCATCATCATGATTAATCTGATTTAACATTTCAACGCAATTAACCCATTTACAACACAGAATGTCTCTGGCAATGCATTTCAGGCAGTTTGTCTAAGTAGAGTTACCGTCACAAATGGGCAGTTGATCCGGTAGTAACAGGCAGCACAGCCAACCGAAAAAGATGGAAGACGCTAAACAGCATGTTAGCCCTCTGTATGGAAATATGAGTATGAAAAAACCATGACAGAACAGTCGACTGACATAAAGTATTATACTCACTCTGCAGGAAGGAGTTTTATTTTCACCGAAGCACTTTCAGCTTAAAACCCCACATAAATGTGAAGCACATATTAGTCGGGGATTCTGCTAGCATTGCAGCTAATGCGTTGCCTAGCTTATGACGAACACGTTAAGTGCATATATATTCCATTCTTTCTTGAGTCTGCTCATACAAAATAAAATTGATTAAAATACATTAAATATTAATGTTATTTAATCATGAATAATCTAAATTAATCCACAGTAACCCTCTGATTAATGTGAATAACATTTTTAATGGTTTGACAGCACTAATTGGTATAATATTGCATTTACTGAAATGTACTTCAAATGGAATTTACTAAACACCTACAGTCACGGAAAAAAAAAAAAAAAAAATAGACCACCCTACGTTTTCTTCAATTTCTTGTTCATTTTAATGCCTGGTCCAACTAAAGGTACATTTGTTTGGACAAATATAATAATAACAACAAAAATATCTCATAAGAGTTTAATTTAAGAGCTGATATCTATCCATTTTCCATCGTTTTAAAGATAATAACCAAAATCACATAAGTTCTTGTATCAATATCACATTTTAATCACATGATACACACAGGAGTTAGTACTTGATTACATAACCATTGTTTTTAATGACTTTTGATGGTCTAATTATTTTTTCTGTGACTGTATGTGTCTGAAAACTTAATGATCACATGTACAGTCACTATATATAGAGTAATGTACTGCACAGAAATGCTGAAATGCCAACAGAATATAAAGTATTGCCCTTTGCATTTGTTTGAACTTGTATGTTAATTATGACCTGAGCTGTGGTCCGTGTCACATGATTAAATAAACACTCGAAGGAGGAGTTTTAATTTCAGCTGTATTTCATTACATGATTCATTTTTAGCCTCTAAGAGCCAAGATACCGCCGGTCTCTCTGGACTTTCCTGCGAAGTATAGAGTAGCAGAGTATAATCTACAGCATGAAGCTGTGAATGTAAATTAATATGCAACTGCTAAATTCAGTTTCTTTGCTTAAAATTTCTCTGATGTACTCAACTGACTTCATTTCAACGGACTCAAATAACCTTGCAGAGTTCAAAGACCTTCGAATAAAAGTAGCTCAAAAAAAAGGGAGAGACCACCGACAACACTGGCTTCCATATACGATCAACGCCGTAGGTGTTCCATTACACATGAATTAAATGAAAGGGATGGGTAAAGGCTCTGTTTTTATCCATAATGAGCCTAAACAAACATCGCAAAACAAATGTTCTTCTTTCATAAGTAGCTGAATCAGATGAGACAGCTGTCAGAAATCATCCGTATCCATCCTGAGTTAGCTCTAATTAGAGAACTACTCTCCATCCTCTGGCCCTCTCTGACAGCTACCGCTCAATCACCATACCTCATACGGTAGCTTCATATGCACGGCTACATATACGGTACCTTTGTGTCATATTTGCATGGACATCCTGATCTGCATCAGTGCTGCATGTGATAAGAAAATCCATGAGAGTGCCAGTTTATAACATACAGTCAGAGTATGCTTTTGTGTGCACACAAAAGATATAAATTGTTAAATCAGCTGTTTCAATAAAAGGGTGGTACCTGCAGTCCATAACAGATGCAATTACTAGGCGCACAAATATACTGAGAGAAAGGCGAGCCGCACAAACATAAACATTCACGCAGCCTCATAAACACATACCTGCATTATTTCGTACAAACTGAATTAATCAGCTCTTAGACAAATAGCTGAATAAATACTGTGGATAACCAGATCAATACTGTACACTCAATTCATTTGAGTTCACAGAGATGTCAAATTCTGCATAGTTCCATAGCACACTGATTAAACTGGCACCACATTAATTCAGTAAATCAATAAAACCAATCTTTCAAATAAATCAAGTCGCATGGACGGCTAGAGCCAATTGGAGGGCAAGAACACATTAAAATTCCCTTGCTCCAACTGCATATCTGTGTCAAGCAGGCAGCACACTGATTTGCTATGTGGATTCCACAATTTGTGGAATGAAAATGATTAATCCATGAAACAATAACCAGGGTGCCAAGAAGGCACATGGTAATTCTATAATGATCAAAGACGCAATTAAATCCTTCTTCATTCTGTTCCCTAAAATGCCTCATGTCTGTGTTGTAGAGCAGTGTGTATGTGAGTGAGTGAGTGTGTGTGCTTTCTGAGGTCAGGTTATGTTGTGCGTGTCTTGTTTTGAGATGTGTTGAGGCTGTGAAGTGGACAGAGGTCAACCTGTGGTCTGGCAAGTGTCTTTTGTGGTCAGTTGACATATGACATGTGGTTCATTTTAATGCTCTACCAGCGGTACAATGGAAGCACAAATGCTGTGATGGTAATTACTGCTGGATTAGAACCATAATAATATCCTGAGTGTTGTATATCATTATAAATATGTCCATCACTTTCCACCTTATGTCTTCTTGCTGAGTGCACTGTAAGAAAAACTAGACTTTCCTACATTTCCTGAAGGATATGTAACCTGTGTGTTTGCCTCTTGCTGAATTAGTGAACTTGTGGCTATGTGGGATGTAAAAGGAAGAAATAGTCTGAGTCTGGGTCCCAGATTCACGTTTTGATGCATAAATTGTTTCTGAATCTCCAAAAATGTGAGAGTTATGAAGAGTTGTTTCTAGATTTTATAACATAAAACCCAACTTTCTCCACTCTAACTTACAGTGGGGACAATTTCTGCCAATCACCTGTCACCATTCTGTTTCCATTGTATGTGAACAGGGTTTGGTATGGTGTTCTTGTGCAAAAACCTTATGAGACGTGTCACATATATAATCTTTTGGCTGGGCCACGTATTTGTCGTATTTTGGAATAATTTAAGGATCAATCGTGCGGGAATGGTAGTCACTTGAAAATGGCTCAATTCATTTTGGATGGACAAATTTGGCCATTTTTTCGCAACTTTAATGAAATCTGTGCATTAGAATGTCAAACCAGATAAAAGCACATCTTTTGACACCAGGCTATGCATTTTTGCAGTTGTACGTTTTGCTGTATTTCCAACGCTCTGGGCCACAGATTTATGCCACATTCAAGTCATAAGTCAAAAATATAATGAACAACAGTCCAATGTGCTTCACATCGCATGCAAGCACACAGAGAAAAACAGCTCTTCATATTTCTAATGAAGGTAGCAAAGTTCTCCTTTGCAAAAAACTGCAGCACTGCACTGTAGCTTTCAGAAACACACACGTTAAAAAACTTCACATAACCAGCGAGGGTTTGCTGAGCATGCATGGTCATTTTTAGCAGCACCTTTCTTTACATTGATATATTTAAATCCACACCTGGGTGCTTGTTGTTGCCCATTTTTGCAGCTCACTAGAAAACACAGTGCCTTTGTAATGTTCTGTGCTATTGATAACACTGGCATAGGACATTACAAAGTCAATCCTACCTTTATAATGTAGGGAGGGCGTTTGGAAATGTGAAATTTCCTCTGATGCCTGTCTCTAGAGCTCACCACGACAGTCTCTCTGCAGTGCTGCTGGTGTCTAGTTTGAGCCACATGCTTAATTTCCTCTTATTTAGTATGGCCAACTCTACTGATGCTCCAAGATATCTCAAAATCCATCTTGTTCTTTTTTTTTTTTTTGGTTGTTTGAGCTGGCATAGCTCATAAACAAATAGTCTTACAGTGTCATAATTTAGCAAACACAGCTAAAATACTTTGTAATGAGGCATTCAGGGCCGCTCTTCAACGAGGGATGATTTGTCTTTGCTAACAGGCTAAATGAAGATGTTAAATATCATTAACGTTATGACTCTAAATGATCTGCATATTACACCGGTCTACAAGTAAAATGCTTCCAGAATAAAAACAGTGACATTTTACCATGTGTGAGTCACTGATAAAGAAAAATCCAGCCAAAAATGCTGGTTGGCTGAAGTTTCCAAGATACAGTCTTGGGTCAAAATGTAAAATTCGAGAATTAACGAGAGAATAGGTTTTACTCGTACCAGTGCACTCATTTGTACCAAATCATTTTGGTTTGGGGCCTTTGTTACAATAAAGAGGTTTACCAAACAAATATAAGTAGCCTATGTGAAGAACGCAAACACTCGCCTTAAGTTTCCACATGAACCTTTAAGCAGAATACACGGTATTAGCAGGGTGGACACAAGCAGAACCCATGTGCAGGGTTTCAGCACCCCTAAAAACACACCTTAAAACACTTTATTCTGAGGCTTGGGCACCAATAAGGGGGTAAACATGACAGCAGAGAGCATAACAGAAGCCGGGGCAGTTGTTTGAAGGGCTACAACTAAAGATAATTTTAATAATTGATTAATCTGTTGATTATTTTAATAACAAATCGAGTCATTGGATGAACACAAAAGACTCAATTTGCAGATGAGTGGGTAACAATTACATCCCCACAATTGCTTCGGGTATAGTTAGCAAGCATTTAGCCCACTACCTAGACTTGTAATAGCTAGAGACTAGCAAGTTATAGTCTTCAAGCAGCTCTGGTTATAGCCCATCAAACTAGTGTTGTATGTATTAGTTCCAGTCATCGATAGGTAAGGTTAGTCTGGTGGCCTGATAAACAGAGATGCTATAATTATGACAGTAGTGTCTAACTAGCTAGCAGGCTAAAGTAATCACGTAACCATGGTAGGCTATCTTAAGCTAGGTTTGCATTATATTCCCAGTCAACATAGCAGCCTCATTTGCCTGAAATGTACTGTATCGTGGGATTTTGACCATTTTTTTCTCCGTATTCAAGTCATGTTACATACATGGCGCATTATGTTTCGGCCAAATGGGGGTCTCGACAGGACACAAGCATCCGAAGCCTCAGCCATGCTGCTCTGTGTTTTCCTCTGTTACAATACACAGTGTGCAGGCATGACTCAGTACTGACAGGCTCAAGACCAAACAAGTCAACTGCCGAATTCATTACCAACTCTCAAGAATAGATGTGGATCAATTTAATTAATTAATTGTTTAAGAACTAGTTTGAAGCGTGTTAAGTTTCATTTTCGGTTTTCAGTAGTTACAGAGCACACTCCTATACACCCCCCACTTTACTAGTTTCTGTCACTGTACCGAAAATGTCTTGAAAATGTATCAAACCATACATTTTCTGTACTGTTACACCCCTACTCAAAAGGAATATTTGTCTCAGAGCCACCAGATCTACTTCAAAACACTGTCTGCACATCATAATACATTCACTCTACAGGTTCTATCCTTTAAATGTACATATACCAATATATATGTGTAATAACACTTTGTCCTATACCATGAAAACATCCCTAATCCAGCAGTTTTGTCATGTTTTCCAATTACTATGATTAAAATACATACATTTAATCTCTGAAGCAGACAGTTTCTTTAAATCAAAAAACAAACATTGTAGACCAGTGTTATTGTGAGCACATTTCTCCACCACTGTGCTTAAAGGAATTATGTGACTCGTGTGTTGTGGGGTTGACGCCAAGGGGTCTCCACCAAAAACAGCAAAATGTGACGAGTTGGGAGCGAGAGCCGGGGAAAAAAAAACAACTTTCAGCACAAAAGAAAATAACTTATCAAAAAATAGAGGCATTGCTGTTGTTTTCACAACTGGAGACGTCTCTAAAGTAAAAGACTCACGTTTGATGCTAAAAACACAATGTTTTCGTCTATTTCTATCTCTCTACAGTTACGATGTTATGTTATTATATTTGCTGTGTTCTCTGTTGATCCACAGCCCAGACTAAACTGTAACAGTCCTGACCTTGTTTGGACAATTCAGAGCTGATCTTTAGTGCAGTTATTGACAAAACAAACCGTACTGAAAATGGAGGTAATTTGTGGTTTTACTCTGTTTTCCATCTAAAAATAAAGCAAAATGAAAACTATCAGCTGACTCAGTACATGAAGATTATAAGACAGGAGGGTTATTTTGTCAGATTTTAGTTTGAAAGGATGAAACTTGATTATCCTTTAACACAGATATATGTAAACAACGTAATTCGCACCTCACACCATGGAAAATTGGGGTGTGATGGTACAGAAAATTTTTGGTTTGGTATGTTTTCGGTACAAGGGGTCTTCACTTCAATACATTTCCGGTACAGTAAAGGAGACCAGTGAAGAGGGGTGTATGGGGGTCTGCTCTGTGACTACCTCTGGGACACATAACATTTCTACAAAATATTGTTCAGTTATTTCTGCTTTAAAAGGCACCCCACATTATGTATTTTTATATTTTTTAATGTTCAAAGTTTGTTTATGGCCAACACTGTAATTTACTGAGTGTTTTTGAACGCCTCACAGTATTCCCTGAGGTGCTGTGAACATGACCTCATAATAACGCCGTAGCAGAGGCATGGTGACGTAGAAGAGGAGCAGGTCCACTTTCCACATTTTGCCAATTTGAGTTAAAAAATAAAACCCTTTTTTGCAATAACTTGAACAAATATTGACATTTTGAAATATTTGAGGTGCAAATTTACTAATATTCTGCCTGTTATTAAATGTTTTGTATATTTGTAGATCCACTGTGATCTGTAAAAGATAA
>JAPTGZ010000019.1:26699724-26716350 GCA_029814645.1 Fowleria isostigma
TCTGAGTATTGTAAGTATGAACCATCTGGCATTGAATACCTTTGAGATATGCAATTTATTTGATTTTCTGCGAAGACCTATTTCTTGGACTTGGGCCCCTTTTGAATTCACTGATTCAACTGCTATATCTATGTGCAGTTGCAATGAATACTTCTCTGTGTATGTTCCTTGTTTATATTCTACTAGTTTCTGTGTATTTCTACATGCATGATCTTCCTGTAAAATTCACTATGAATAGTTTTATATGCACGACCTACAAGTCTACTTGTTTTTCTTCTTTGTACGTATGCTTTCATATGCACGTTCTTCATGTATAGTTCTGAATGTATAATTCTATATGTAGATTCTTCATGTATGGTTCATGTGTTCTTGTGCATTCTCATCTCTTTTTTTTTTTTTTCCTTTTTTTGCCAATCCTTCCTTGTATGTCTATGTACACAGGTATGAAATGTATATGAACAGGTTTGAATATTGTACATGTATTTATAATTACCAGTGTACATGAAATGCATAAACTCGAAATAAACTAAACTATTACTGGTTCTTAGCTATTTTATGCCTTTAGCTATTTTATGTGTAACTGCTATTCTTAAACTGTTTTTTAGTTATTTCATGTTTTTAGCTATTTCATGTTGTCTTAATTATATGTAAGTTTTATATTTTGTCTGTTCATTTGTAATGTACTGAAGTGCCACTTGGTCAGGCCTGCCTCAAAAAAAGAGATCTTATCTCAAGGGACTTCCTGTTTAAATAAAGGTTAAATAAATTCATAATATTAACATCACAGGACATGTTTTAACCCGTAAGGACTCAGTGTGACATATGTGACAGGTCCCAAACTAATTTTTTCCTCTATATTTAACCTTCTTTAAGTGGTTTATTACTATTTACTGCAATATTATCTTCTTTATTTTGTGTTTTTTCCAGTGAATATCAGATTTTCCTATATTTAATTTACTGATCATGTAGATGTTCATAAAATCTCAGATTAAAGTTGAGGGTTATTATATCAAAAACAGAAAAAAACAGCAAAAAGTGACATTTTCAGTAAAATATATCATCAACTGAACGTAAAAACAAGCATCATTCACTGTACAATATTTGGTCAAATTCCATGGGTTTTACTGGTGAATGAATGTTGTAGAAAATAATGATGTTTCCATGGTAACTATGGAGCTTCTGAACATCCAGATGGGTCATATCTGATGACCATGAAAAGATGACAAACTATATTTTACACCAAATATTTACATGTATTATAGAAATAGTTGCATTAAACAGTTTAGATCAGTAGATGCTTTTGGTCATCAGTGGATGTTTGGGTCCTTATGGGTTAACAACGAAGGAGAATTATGGGACAACTTTTGTACTGATACAAAGGGAAATTTGAACAATTTTCATCTTACAACTAATCTGGAAGTGAAGAATTCAGCTTCAACTAAAGCAGCAGGAATTTAAATAATGGAGAAAACTACACACCTTCCTTCAGTTCCATTTTTTTCCCCCCAATACTGCGCAGCCCTTAGTAGAAGTAGACCGATTAATCTATTTGGATGATTAAGTAGCAGTGATAAAGCATTTCACAAACTGTCAGCATTGGTGTCAACAGTGGCCAGTGACTCTCAGACTTATACACTTTGAGGAAAAGTAATCATTTAAAAGATAAAAATCGCCCCAGATAGACTTTACAGGATTAGTTTGATGTCCAGCTGTGTGTTTATTTATTTAGCCATTCATTACTTTGACTTAGCTCTTCACTTCAAATGTTATCTGTTTTCTAATAAAGTGAAAGATTAACTTCACAGACGCATATTGTTTTCACTGTCAAAGCTGTGGTGGATGATGATATCAGCTCAATAAAGGGCCATCTGTTTCTCTCTGCTCTAAACTACCATTATTGTTCTGGCCTTTAAAAATCCAGTAAAAGTTGACCTCTACCCCTAATTAATGCCATCGTACAGATTACTTACACGACCAGTCAAAAGTTTGGAAACACCTTCTCATTTTAATGACGTGAGATGGGCCGCAGATGGCCAACAAGTGCTCAGCATCACTGGGAACTTCTTTAAGACTGTTGGAAAACATTTCAGGTGACTACCTCATGAAGCTCATCCAGAAGACACCAAGAATATGCAAAGCAATAATCAAACCAAAGGGTGGCTATTTTGAAGAATCTAAAATATAAAACATGTTTTGACTTATGTCACATTTGTTTTTAACTACATAATTCCATATGTGTTCATTCATAGTTTTGATGTCTTTAGTGAGAATCTACAATGTAAATAGTTTTAAAAAATAAAGAAAAAAAGAAAGGTGTTTCCAAACTTTTGACCAGTAGTGTACTTCTTCCTTGTGGAGTTATGGTAAATAGTACACTGTAAAATTCAACTAGTTATCATGACTTAAAAAAAAAACATGCAAACTGGTTGCACTTAAAAAAAAAAATCAAGGAACAAGAACTAGGTATTTTAAGCTGTACTAACTAGTGCTCTCTTGGTAGAGTACACTTATAAATAAGTTTGAGCAACTAAAACAATCAACTAGAGTGTACTTGATAACTTACTTTAGATGTACTCGACGTAGTAAAGACTACTCAGGGTTACTATTTTAATGTGATAAATCATTGTATGTGAAATTTACTCTGGATTTGATCCATATCACGCACTTGGGACCAGCTCCTTTGAGCAACAAAAGGTCAGTTGTGTGTCCACTGCCTCTCTGTCCAGACTCTTCAGCCTGCTAACTCTTCCTGTGTTCCATACATCACAAAATTACCAGGAAGTAGTTAAATATAAACTATGAACATTTTCTTAGATCTTACTTACTTACTTTAAGATTGGGGAATAACCTGATTATGACACTGCGCCTACTGCACATGCTCTCTTCTTTGAATATGCAGTGGGAATGAGACTGTGTTGGCTACATAATTTTGCGAGTGAGCTAAACTCTAAATAAAGTAATCATGCATCTTGCATTTTTCACCATGCAAGTAACTGTTACTTCATAAATACTAGTCATAAGTTCATATTGTTGATAACCTGGTTAATTAATATATTTAAATCAGGGCAGCTATTGAATTTTACAGTGTAGTGGGAGAAAAAAGCAGAATGTGACAATTTGGACCAGAAATTTGTCTTTGTTCCATTTAATTTCCAATCTTTTAAGATAGAAATATATATAAGACTGGAATGGAGCCAATGATAACATCACAGAGAGTTCAAGGTCTAAAAGCATTTGTTACTTTAAACAATGCACACTTAAGTTACCCAAAGTTTTGAGCGTATTCTTTAAAGCACTTAATAACTTTTAAAGACAAATTAATGTTCAAAGAAATTCTTCTTTGCCTCTGGCAGGGGGATGAGCTCTACTTTGTTCTGCTTTTTATTGTTACACATCGCCGTGATGACCTTCAGAGTTAGGTACGTGAGACTATGTGGTACATGCAAAAAGATATTAAGTATGCAGAAGGGGGCTTTATGATTGTTCCATTTTCTTTATGTGGACTTAAAGACACCCCATAGATTTCCCTGAGACCGGCCTAATTGTCGTATGAGTAACAGAGGAGACGCTGCTTTATGGAGTGTGTTGAATCAATGACAGGTGATAGGCCGACGCTGCTTGGATCTACTTCAGTCAGTAATAACATAAGACACAGTACGCAGCGGGAATGATGGGAAAAGGGAATAAAGAATAAGACGTAAGGCAGAGGGCTGGGAGGGACGATATAAGGCAAAGATGGAAATGAACACAGTGGATATAAAAAGGAGGTAGGAGAGTAGTGAGAGGAGAAGGCAGGACAAAGCAAATGACAAAAATAATGCACTCCAGGGAGCGCTGAAGAGAAACAGAGGTGAAAGAGAGACAAGCGAGGCATTCAAACAGAGAGGGGGGGGGAGTCACACCGGATATATAGAGACAGAGGCCAAAGAATGTACGGAATGAGAGACACAGAACGACAAAGAAACAGAAAAGAGGAAGAGCACTGAGCCAATCATGCTCTCGCATTGCCAGATTTATCTCTGCGCCGAGCCAAAAGTAGACAAGTGGGAAGGACCTTCTGGCTTGATTGTTGCCTGGTTTGCAGCTTATCTAAAGTGACAACATTTTTCTGTATCTCTTGAGAACTTTCTATCAAAAAAGTGATGCGTGGAGTCCCTCAGGGCGCAATACTTTATCTTGTGCATATTGCTGAAATAGGAACTTTGTCAAAATAAGCAACAGTCTCAGTTAGAGTCTGCATCAGTCACTCACATCTATGCTAGGTGATTTGATAATATTGGAACATCAGCACTGTATTTCTTCTTTATCTCTAAGTTATTGAGATACAAATACATATGTACTCTTTGTGCTGAGGCATTAGTCATGCTCTTTATATGTTGCATAGGCCTATTGTAAAGTCCTTGTTCCTAAGTAAAAAGTCTTACAGTAGATAGACAAGAACATGAAGTTAACATTATGAAAGGGTTTATTTGAACCCAAAAGCTCTCTTTTTCTACATATAATACACATAACCTTTGTTTCACAATTTCATTCCAGGTGAAACTCGATTGTTGGCTCTATTTGCCCGCCACGTCCTGTCATCAATATGAGATGTACATTATAATACAGTCACTGAAAAAATTATTAGACCATCAAAAGTCATTAAAAATTGTTATGCAGTCAAGTACTAACTCCTATGTGTATCATGTGACTAAAACAGACAGAAAAAAAAAATCACACGGAATGTCTAAAAGCCCTATTTTTGTCAGTGCAGCGTCATAGCTATTGATGTAAGAACTTATGTGATTTTGTTTATTATCAAGAAAACCATGAAAAATGGCTAGATATCAGCTCTAAACTTAAACTTTTACGAGCTATTTTTATTGTTATCATTATATTTGTCCAAACAATTGTACTTTTAGTTGTACCAGGCATTAAAATGAACAAGAAATTGAAGAAAACATAGGGTGGTCTTGTCATTTTTTCCATGACTGTAGTCTGGGCTGGTTTTTTTGTTTTGTTTTGTTTTTACCTTTTCTGTCTTTTATGCTATCTTTGTCATTTCCATCTTGTCATACCTTTTATAACTAATGCCTCTCCTTTACATTTTGCAAAGCTTTGTAGAGGTCAGTATTTATATTCTGCCACAGAACACTCTTCCATTCACATCAGATTCTTGTTATACCTTTTTTCTCTGATCTTTGCTGACCTACAAACACAGCTCTGTGACCCATTTGTGTCCTGAACCAAAGTTTGAGAAACATAGTTTGAAGAGGTACAAACTAGCCAAACAACCCATAGAGCATATTTTTTCTCTTCTTCCAGACTGATGCTACACATGTACTCTTAATGCTGAGGTATTAGTCATGCTGTTTACATATTGCATAGGCCTATTGTAAAGCACTTGTTCCCAAGTGAAAAGTCTTACAGCAGAAAGGCTTAAAAACATGGAGTTAACATTGTAAAAGGGTTTATTTGAACCTAAAAGCTCTCCTTTCCTACAAATAACACACATAACCTTAGTTTCACATTGTATCCTAGGTGAAAATCCAATGTTGGCTCCGTTTCCCGCCACGTCCCGTGATCGATATGAGATTTACATTATAATAGTCTGGTTCACAGGTTGTACTCTGCAGGAATAATCCTGCCATTGGCAACAATTTCAGTCATGTCCTCCCCTCTGTTAGCAGAGCTTCTCACATCCCTACATAGAAAAGCAACAACCTCCAAGTAGAGAATACACACTGAAAATGGCAAGTGGTGACAAACCTGTACAACATTTGAGATGGTGTGTTCTCCTCTGCTTGGATCTAGTTATTTTAAACATACATGTTCATATATTCATGTTGTTTTGACATCCTGCCTAAGCTGAGTGTCATCCATTTAATAACAGTGGTTCTCACATCAAGAATTACCATCTATCATTTTCAGCTTGTTGCATCAGTTTAGTTGTTTTGTCTTGTTTTATCTTTTATCCTTTTTTTTGCCTTTTATATCTTTTATGCTATCTTTGTCATTTTCATCTTTTGTATGTAACGCCTCCTGTGCATTTCACAAAGCTTTGCAGAGGTCAACCTTTATATTCTGCTACAGAACACTCCTCTTCAGTTCACATTATATTCTTGCTATATGTTTTTCTCTGATCTTTCCTGACCTATAAAAACAGCTCTGTGACCCATTTGTGTCCTGAACCAAAGTTTGAGAAACATAGTCTGAAGAGGTACAAACTAGCCACACAACCCTTAGAGCATACTTTTTCCTCCTCTTCCAGACTGATCACAGTGGATTGTAGCCACAACTATCTCCAATTCAAGTGTGTCGATAGGTCTGAGTATGTGAGATTCATGTTATATTTAACATCACATATTTATTTTATTACTTCTTTTATATGGGTGCTTGGTTTATATAGCTGAAAAGCTGCTGTGTGGCTATTTGCACCTAGCTACGCATTGACACTGCATTAAAAGCATTGCCTCTGCGACCAGTTTCAGAAAAATAAATAGTTTCTCCAAACATCAGAAGCTGCTCTATAATGTTTGAAGTTCTCTAACTCGTAGGACCTGTTACACTGTGGATTTTATTTCTTAATGCTCTCATCATCACAGCCTTTGAATTTATCATTCCTTCTGATCTTCTATTCAAAAGCTCCATTACTAATGCAACAAAAACAACCTCTACATGCATTTGTCCTGTTTCATTGGACTGTTGCTGATGATGGTTGGGGTCAAAACTGCAGCTACGGGCCTCCTGAATATAAGCAACAAACTCAACTAAATCGCCTCTGTCTGTTATCACACTTGTGTTGTTTCAGCATTAAAATTCTGTTTTCTGTTCTGTTATACCTAGTATGAGTAGATCTGCCAACAAAGTTCTAGATTGCCTTGTTTCGTGGTCTGACATGCCTAGATTTAATTGCTTGACTTGACCTCTTAGATGTTGTCTCTGGAATGAAATATTCAATGTAAATTAAGTTTTTAATCAAAGTGGAAACAACAATGACAGTCCAGCTTAATTATAATAAAAATCCATGATGTTGTTTGGCAGTTTGGAAAGATATGAAGCGTACTAACTCTTGACAGTCAAAACATGTCGGCTTATTTGTGATTTAATGTGTGATTTTTATCATCATTATTACAGTGGTCCAGAGCAGGAGCTGTTTTATTTGTTAAATCTGGCTGAACAGACATTTATAATGAGAGGTTGTGTTAAATTAAAAAGTGCTTAAATTCAACTAGTTTTGCTTTGCTCTAATGAGTCACATGACAATGTAATGAGCATAATATTAAAATAAACAAAGTAGAGTGTGTGATGACCCAGGGAGAATTTAGCCCTTTATCGGGTAAGTGACTATTTTTGGTAATTTCCACAAATATTTAATATGTGGCCAATCCTGTGCCTCAGTGAGGTCAAGAACATGTTGTTGTGATTTTATAACAATATACGGTCATTCAGAAAGATTTTATAGACATTTTTAAGCTGTAAATAGTGAATATGAGTGATTTTTGTCGATTTATGACCTTATGGCAGTTATTTTATTGCATGTGTTTACTTTTTAGCAAAGGCTGCTTGGCTGTTTTGTGGAAAGAGGAGGGAAACTGTTGTCACGCCAACTGAGGAGGAGGTAGATGATGATGTCCAATAACACTAAAGTTTGAATTTTAGAGTAATAATAATAATAATGATAATGGATTAGATTTTTTTATAGGACTTTCCAAGGCAGCCAAAGTGCTTTTCATTATTTATCCATTATTCACTCTTTCTCGAGTTCTCACTCTGGTGGTGGTAAACTACATCTGGAGCCACAGCTACCCTGGGCGTGGCTGCCAATTCACATCTACCAGCCCCCTCTGACCTCCACAAAACAGTCACACGCATTCGTACACCAGTGTGAGTGACACTGGAGGCAAGGTGGGTGAAGTGTCTTGCCCAAGGACACAACAGCACATGACTAGGACAGAGCCAGAGCCAAACCGCCAACCTTCTAGTTATTGGACGACCTGCTCCAAATCCTGAGCCACAGCCACCACTAGTATTTCAATGAGTGTCCTATAAAGGGTTAAAGGCCCCTGCAGAGTCAGGTGTACTTGACTCTGTGGACATCACTCAATGCAGACCCAAAGTGGACATCTGCTGCACACGTCCATGTAAAGCTCAATATCTATGACTGCGTGGACTCTGCGTACACGTATCAGTGTCACGCAATAGACTGCTCAGCAGAAAGTCTTCACATCGACCAGTTTTAAATGTGACATTGAGCTGATTCTCCAGAGAAATGAAGGAAATTGGTATGCTTGACTGTGAAACCTCAAATGTCTGTGGCCAGTGCAGGCAGAGTCCATGCCGCTCACTGTACGCCAAACTCTGGGAGCCTTAAGGACAACAACATGAAGAACACATGGTAGAAAACCAGGAAGATACAGAAGGGGCATTTTGCATATGATTACTGGGAAGTTCATGTGGTTTTTGAGACAACAAGAGTTAACAGGGTGACTTTAGTGTCAAAGAGAATGAACAGTGTCCCAAGATGTCAGATTTGAAGCAGGCAATGAAGTAGGGCTGCACGCTACTGGAAAAACTGACACTGCGATTTTTTTGAGAGGGTACTCGCTGCAGCCTCACGAGATCCAGGAGGTGGAGCTGAGTAGCTCCAGGGGGTGGAGCTATATACGTTGGTTCATCTCCTCCAGCCTGGTCCTCTTTACCAATCTTCGCCCATATAATTGGACCAGAGGCCACTTGATCTTCTTCCTTTGCCCTGGGAGCCTGAGCGGAGAGCGCGGCCACGATTGTGGCTATTGAATTAAATATAAAAGGAACAAATAATACACAGATTCAATCTATTATTTTAATAACTGTTTAGAATTATTTTATTATTATGTCTTTTTGATTCCATATCTCCCAAGTACTACTGGTAGTTATTTTGAAAAGACTATTATTTTGTGAATGAGACATGATAAGTTAAGTAATTTTGTATCCTTGATGCATAATTGTTCATCATATTCTACGTGCTTTCCTCCACGATCTCACTTATATGGCACAAGAGGTTGTTGAACTGTTTAATAAATATAAAAATGATGTGAATCAGGTACTATGGCCTTTACAGTCTTTAGAACCAATTTTGTTTGTTTGTTTTTAACAGAAAAACCACACTTCAGTAGAGTAAAGCAGAGTTGTTGTGTTCACCACCATAGCCTCTGGATTATTTTAATGTTTGATCTCCTAAATTACCGCACATAGTGAATGATAAACCTTTTTAAAATAACTTAACGCTTAACATAATGAGATATATTTAGAAAAATATGTTAAACACTTAATTATGCTTGTGTTACATTGGGTTACTTACTGCCATAGAGTTGAAGTTTAATTATCTTCGTCGTTGGTATTGAAATGGTATCAAAATTCTTGCTCTAATCGACCGCTGCTCTGCTCTAAGCATGCTAGTTCTCTGGAAGTTTATCAATGGGCGTGACTGGAGCTCCTCCAAGGGGAGTGGTTGGACTCAGTAATACTCCACCCCCTGGATCTGCTCCGCCCCCTGGATCTCGTGAGGCTGCAGCGAGTACCACTTGATTTTTTTTAACCCTGTGACATTTATTGCGATATGAAAAAACACTCAGTAGGATAGAATAGCTGTGTGGTGTTGATGTAAATGGTCAAACAATTTAGTTGTGTTATTTCTTGTTGTGTCAACAGGTGTAAGACACTGTCAACACAGAGGACATGTTTCAGTTTCATCTGTCTTGTCAAATAATTCCAGATGACAAACGCTGCTTTTCTTTTTTGGCACTAAGTCTTTGTTTTCTGTGATTTTCTTCTTTTTTGGGGGTGATTTTCATCTTTATTTTCTGTAATTGTCTTTCTCTTTTTTTCAGTGATTTTTCTTCTTTGTTTTTGTAATTTTCTTAATTTTCCGTGTTTTTCTTAATTTTTTGTGATTTTCCTGTTTATTTTCCATAATTTTCTTTTTTGTTTTGGGTGATTTTCTTCATTTTTGGTGATTTTCTTTATTTTCTGTGATTTTTCTCTTCATTTTTGATGTTTTTTCTTCATTTGTAATGATTTTCTTTCTCATTTTCAGTGATTTTCTCTTGCTTGTTACTAATTTTCTAATGTTGTTACCAGCAACTCACTCTATGTGCAAGGGTGTGGTCTGCTCCAGAAAACTGAACGATTGTTATTGGTGGATCGCTGTGCACAGTGAGTGTCAGGTACCCTTAAAATTAGATGACAACATGTTGAGTTCTTTTACCTCCTACATTGCAGACCTGCAATGCTGCACAATATATCATTTTAGTATCGTCATTTAAATGTATATATGCGCAATAGTCACATTGCAGATCCTGACACATAGGAGGTAAATTAATTCAATGTGTTTTCATCTAATTTCAAGCATACCTGACACACAGTTGCTGATAATGACATTGAAAAATGAGCAACGAACAAGAGAAAACCACAAAAAGAAAATCATCAAAATCAAAGGAAAAAAATAATCAAAAATGAAGAAAATCACTAAAACTGATGATAAAAATCACCAAAAACAAAGACAAAAATCACCAAAACAACTTGGTGCCAAAAAGAAAAGTAATGTCAGTTATGTGGGATTATTTCAGCTACAGAAGGATGATATTGAAACGTGTTCTGTGTCGACAGTGTCTTACACCTGTTGACATGAGAGGAAACACAACTAATTTCTTTGACCATTTACGTCGGTACCACACAGATATTTTATCCTCCTGAGTATTTTTTCATATTGCAATATATATCGCAAGGTTGAAAAAAAAAATAAAAAAATTTGCAATCCAGTCCTAATCCAGACCCATTAGAGCTGTGCCAGTGAGATAGTGCTCTTAGTATTGAGTGTATGTTGGTTACTGTCAAACCAGGTTAGGAGTGCATTACCAATACAGAGTGGACTGGCATCGCTCTCATTCATGGGCTCTGACAATCTCCACTTGGGAGCATCTGCTGAGTGGATGTACGATCATAGCGGTTAATTTGGTTTACCGGTTTGGTTTGGTGTTCTGCGTCACATCAAACCTACACCCGACCATACAACTGGATTAGAAGTGAACTTATTTTTTCCACTTTGCTTTGACCTTCAAGAGTAACTTAAAGAGGCACCTTGTTGTTGAATTTCACATGACTTTTTCTCCATCCCTAACCCAGAGAAGCATACCCCCATTCATTTTTTTTTTATCAGTGTTTGGCTTTACTTCCATGAAACCCCCTCTTAAATCTGCTCCACTAACAGCAGACAGTTAACCTCCTCTGTGACTTCCTAATGCACAGTAGATGCATGTACTGTATCAGCACATACACTCTGCACAGCTGCACACAACAAACACACATGCTCCTCTGGGTATTGCGCCTTCATTTAAGCCAAACCACAGTCTTCCCTTCTATCTCTAATGTAAAAACGATGTCGGAATTCCCTCCATTCGAGTGAAATCCGCATGATGTCTCTCCTTTGCTTGGGACTTTGGTGACCCAGGGGTCTGTTTACTAGATATTTGCATCGCCATGAAATCCTGGAGCCTCAATAACACTGTACATATTTAAGGAACGAGCGAGAGAAAGAACAAAAACGAGGAGAAAGGAAAAAAAGGGGACCATAAAGAAAATGAAAAATGAAGAGTGACCTTTGTGCACAGATTTTTCCATGCTCTGAGAAACAGATTTATGTAGAAGGAGATATGTGCAGCTTGTACAGCAGGACAAAACATTCTCACAACACTTTCATTTCATCCATGCAAGACCATAAAAACATGTCTTGTGTTTCTGCTGCCATGCAATTACATCACAGTTGCATCGGTTGGTACAGTTTTACACAGTGCCACGTGTCTAATGGATCTATAATTTCAAGGGATTTAAAGGTTGGTGGTAGAATAAGGTAATCTCTGACTCTTTGTCTGAGCTTCGGATGTGCTCCCATTAACGGGCAAGAGGTAGTCTGACTAAGGAGAGTATGATGACAGAGCAGTAATGTAATACCTGTAATAGCTTATTGTTGATGAATGGATATCTTGGTATTACTGGAGCTCTCCCTGGAGTTGTGTGACTGTCATTAACCTTCACAGTCCTCAAAATTACAGCTCCTGAAACATCAGGAGACGGAGCCACCGTAGTCATAATCTAGAAAGGGTAGAACAAAGATTTTTGCAGCACGGTGTGACAGCGTCTGTACAAGCCTGCGGGTTAATTATGGGTCTGATTCAGGAAGAAGACTCTTAGATAAAGCGTTAAGATGAATCTTTTATTCTCTGTACTGAGTCTATCTTTTTTTTTTATGTTTTTACCCTCCATCTTACTTCTTGGACTTCTCATCTTTTTTGGCTTCCAAATACCTCTCGCATCACATCAGCAGTGGAGATAGGCCTGACCTTTGGCTCCCAACCAGTTTACAACAGTCATTAGCAGGGCAGAGATCAGGGGCCAAGGCCATAAATCACACTCAAACCATCCATGTAGGAGGAACCGAGATATACTGCAGTAAAAATGAAAAGAAAACACACTCGGAGACTGACGGGAGGCTAAAAGCGACTCCATCCATCACTAGCTGGAGGCTCCGTAAAGCCAGCAAAGGAAAACACACAGGGCGATAATCTCCAGCATGGTTATAAATAATACAGAAACCTTGCTAATGGCAATAAGAGGTTCTGCAGCTCGACAGAACCCCTCTTGATGTGATTATTCGGCTAAAATTCCCCCAAGGACACGTATTATCCTGCATAAATACTCAAGAGTAACTGAATAGGGCAATATGTTCCCATCAGGAGACTGTTTGCCCCTTTTGCTCATGAAGCAGGAGGAGAGGTGGATTTATTGTAATGGCAACAAGTGACTGTCAAAGGGGGCGTGAGGTCAGATGGTCAGCCAAAACAGCATATTTGGAGTAATGTGAAGAAATAGAAAAAAAATACATGAAGACTTGGCAGAAATGCTGCAATGTATCTGCACATTAGAACAGGGCTACATAATTAACCTTTTATACAGATAATACCGAAGACTGAGTAAAATAGTGGCAAATGAAAGGCTGAATATATGGTTCAGTTGATATTTATAATTGAACACTTGAATTAAACACTTAAAATCACAAAATAATGAGCTCTAATGTGAAAACTCTGCAATGTTCTTCAACTTGAGTGAATAATTGCTATACATGTGACACTTGTCATCAGAAAATATAGCAGCATTTAATTTTCTTTTATTATCGCAACTCAGATATGTTTAAAAAAGAATTATATAGTTTATTTTTGTGCTTGTTACACAAGTACCAAAAGAGTTCAATGCATTGCAACTCAAGAAAACTTATGTAAATAGACAATTCACAAGAAAATTAGAAAAACATCAACAATTTGACAACACATGCAAAATTTTATCCTAAAATATCTGTAATAAAGTTATATTGATAACAACAAGTATTTTTTAAGGGACATAAACCAGTGCCATCACAAGGAAGTCATCTAAGACCAGAAAAAAGAGGCACTTATTGCAGGTTTCAGATTAGTTTCACTGATTTTGCTCATTGAGAGAAGCTGAGCAGTTTCAGAAAATGGCACTTTTAGTCAGTTAACAACATACTGCGCTTAGAAAACTTAATAGACTGAAACCATCTGGCAAACTAACAAGACAGATAAACAACAGGCAACGATAGATGACACCACCACAGCCATTAGGTTTGGTGGAAAAATACTGAATGGTTTTTCCAGTTCAGCTCCAGAAACAAAACGATGACTTACAGTTATTTTGACCACTATATGTCCCTGCAAAATATTTTATAGGGATAAGAAATGACAGTTGGGACATGCTTTTATTGACTTGTTAGTGTGGTGTTCGAAAATCAGCTGAACATAAGTTGGTAAATGGTTGGTACTTATATAGCACTTTTCCATGCCCAATGGCCCACGGTGGGCGGCTGTGGCGCAGTAGGTAGAGCGGGTCGTCCAGTGATCGAAGGGTCGCCAGTTTGAATCCCGCCTCCAACTGTCCATATGTTAAAGTGTCCTTGGGCAAGACACTGAACCCTTAATTGCTCCCAGTGAGGCCTGGTAGCGCCTTGCATAGCAGCAGCCGCCCACTGGAGTGTGTGCGTAAATGGGTGAATGTGAGGCTTGTATTATAAAGTGCTTTGGGTGCCATTAATATGCGGAAAAGCACTCAAACACTCATACATGCTGCCATGCAATGTGCTACCAGGCCTCACTGGGAACCATTTAGGGTTCAGTGTCTTGCCCAAAAACACTTCGACATGTGGACAGTTGGAGGCAGGATCCGAACCACCACGGCCGCCCTAAGTTTCCACCATCATCTGTTCTTCTGAACAGAAAGTAAATGTCTGTACTAGCTTGTGTTGTGAGGGTTTTTGTTTTTTTAAAGTTTTTTTTCTTTGCTTGTGTATTGTCTAGTTGTATGTACAGTATCTAAGTTGAAGTGTGTTGAGCTCTTCCAACCATCCTGTTTTTGGCACATTTAAAGTGGTCTTCATCAGTGCTGGCAGAGAATGAACAACACCAAATATTGCATCATCCACTTGCTTCTAAAACACAACAAAAAGTTGTTCAACAAAACAGTTACAAGGTCAAACTCTACTGCATACAGGACAATCTGCTGTGTGTGAACAGGCAGTTAAAAGTTAGGATATAAGCAATTCTGTTTAGGAGGAGAAGAGGTTAGAACAGGTTAAGAAACAGTGGGGAGGTGTTCAGGTTCAAGCCTGTGCTCCACAATGACATGTCTGTATGCTAATGGTGTTTACCCACCCCATTCTATACCTTCTTTTCTCACACAGTGCACGAAGCCTCCGCTATACGCCATGCGACACCATGTCAAGCTGTCAACCATAGCCTTTTTAATTCAAAGTCAGTGTAGCTGAAGTAATTCACTGTGTAGAATCGTTATATAAGCCACAAGTTATACTGTTCAGGAATGAGATGTCCAATGGCCATGTCTGGATTTTTATTTATAATGGAAAATTTCACAGGAAAATCACCTCGTCAAGCACTCTGTGGTGAACGCCCTCATCATAAACAGTATCTAAAAGCAATTTTCTACTTCCTTACAGAGGCCGGAGCCATACTATCGTCTCTCAGTTGAAGGCTGGTAAAGGCAAAGAAAAATGTCCTTGCAACTCCTACAACACACAACGCATGCAGCCACATATATGGTCCTGGATGCAAACTCACTAATACTACCTGGGTTTTCATTACATCAAAAATGCGCAAAATGCAAATTGCGTGATAGAAAACTGGTAATTGACACACAGAAATGTTGCAAAAACTGTCAAAGATAGCAAAAAAATTTTTTACGCTGTCATAAGACTGTTTTTGAGATGTTTTGATACCGAAGTACTGCACTAAAGTGTCATGGAAACACATTTTGTGCATTCTCAGTAGTCACGGCCATGACAAGTCTGGTACCACGAGAGGTTCAATGACATAACAGTTCATGAAATGTTGCCTGGGTTATTCGAAAATTCTGGACTTGTTGGTGAATTCTGTACATTTCTCTCCCTGAAATCCATTCTGCGTGGCTGCTGACACAGGCCTTAGAATGATCAGGCGCCTACAGACTGACAAAAGATACGCAGAGACTACACCCTCCTCTCTCTCTCTCTATAAGAACGACATATCGGGAGATGGGCAGGTGGAACTTTACTAGAAGCCAAACAGTCTTCAATGGAAACACCTACAAGTAGCAAATATACACTACTCACTAAAAGTTAGGGAAATGCGGCTTACAGGTGACATTTCATGATGAACCTAAAATGCACTTTAACCCAGCGTTTCTTAACCCTGGTCCTCGAGGCCCAGTGTCCTGCATGTTTTAGATGTTTCCCTCTTCGAGCACACCTGCTTCAGTTAAAGATCAGCTCATCATCCAGCTCTGCAGAAGCCTGATAATGACCATCAGGTGTGCTGGAAGAGGGAAACATCTAAAACATGCAGGACACTGGGCCTTGAGGACCAGAGTTAAGAAACACTGCCTAACCTTTACAGGTGAACTAAATGTGACCTTCTCTAAACTTTTGCATGCACATGTCCAACAGTTCAATGTTTCAGGACTTTTTGCACAACTGTCTGTCCTCTAACAACGAGCTTAGCAGCAAAATTCACAGCAGGTGTCTGATTCATGAATCAACCAATACATGTCCTGGTTCAATTAGAATTGGTCTTTAAACAGTCGTCTTTATCATTCTGTTCACATTTAGACAATATGAGATTGACACATTGACATTATTGATACAGTTGAGTGAGACATGGTCATTTTTTGTTGTTGTATATCCACCACTGTTGTTGGCTTTTTTCAATAAATTTTGTGAGATGATAAAATCACCATTACATGTTTCAAGATCAAGGTCAAGATGTCCTTATTAGTCTCCTTGGGAGAAATTTGTTTTAGACAGAGGGGTCTAATGCACACAGACCACAAATACTCATACATATATACTCATACAACAATAAGAAGCAGAATAAAACCATCTAGAACAGGGGTCTCAAACATGCGGCCCGGGGGCCAAATGTGGCCCCCCAAAGGGTCCAATGTGGCCCGCAGGAGGAATTTATGAAATCCCAAAATTACACAGTTCAGGTTCCATGTACAGACCAATTCAATCTCAAGTGGGTCAGATCAGTAAAATACAATCATAAT
>JAPTGZ010000019.1:26749851-26761632 GCA_029814645.1 Fowleria isostigma
TGATTACTTTTGATGGTCTAATAATTTTTTTTCCCTGATTGTATTTACACTGACAGTCAATTGGAATTACATGACCACTAGAGGGAGTAGTGAGTCACTCTGCCGGCAAGGATGGTGAGGAAAAACTAACGCCATGGGGCCTTTGATTAAAACATCAAACAAAGTAACAAGATGGGATGAGAACTACTATGAAACAACTTTCAGAGTCAAAGAAAGTGACACAATGATAAAAGCTAGAAGCACTGTTGTTGTTTTTACCACTGAACACAAGAACAGATGAAAAAGAATGGAGTTGAGTCAAAGTATTTCTAATTTAATTGGATGATGAAATCACAGCGTTTCTTCTACAGGGGTGAGTTTAATCATGAGGCAAATGAAGGTATAAAGTTGTTATGTGATGTTATTATTATTATTATCTTTGTTAAATTCACCGTTTGTTGATCCTTTGAACACTTCCAAACATATCTTTACCATATAGAAAGGTGCAGAAAAAAAGTTATTTGTAGTTTTACTGTGGCTGTTATGTGTCTAAAAACAGAGCTAAGCTAACTCGGCTATAATGTAAACTATCAGCTGATGTAGCACATGTGTTAAGTTAAAACAGTGTTTTTCTTTTTTAACCCTTTAACTGCCTGCTCGACCATATGGTTGATCACATTTTGAGTCCCTATATTTCAATAAGTTTAGTATCTATCTTATCTGAACCCAAATGAGCCAAGAAAGATGAAAATCACTAAAGACATTGGGACTATTTTTGTTGAAAATATGAAAGATATGAATAGTTTGGGGGCATATCATAGTATAAGAGGCCTTCCTGAACATAATTATATTATTTGATACCACAAAAAAATGTTAAACAAATGGTTGATTTGTCATTTTATGGTAAGAATAGAAAAATTCAGCCAATATGAAACAATAGATTATTGTTATAAAATAAAATGTCGTTTCATCTATTACTGCAAATATTTAACATTTAATGGTAGTATATCATGGATACGTTGACAGAATTATCTTAGTATTTTTTTGACACTTTCCAAGTTGATATTAGTAAGTATATTACAAAAAAAAAATCTAGAAATTTCTCACCCAAGGGAATAAAGAATGCAAACAAAAAATGTTTTTATTAGATTGTTCTTGGTGGGGTAGTTAAAGGGTTAAGAAAGTTACTAGATGATACCATAATATGTGTAAACAATGAGCTTTATACAAAATTCAGTGAGTGTGGATACATAGTATTGGTGCTTTTGGTAATCCTGAGTGTCCTATGAGAAAATAAAAATACAATTAAACAAGAAATCATCATTAGTGTATTGTAGAGTGTGGTGACGGTGCAGGTGAAGGATCTTTTCATTTACAAAAAATCCCTTCTGATTTGTGGAAACCCATTTTTTTTCTTTTGTTATTGTGTTTTAAAGCTTTGATATTTTTTTCCATCTTCTGTCATCTTGTCCTTGGTAAATCGGAGTTGCACTTGAAATACTTTGATATCCTTTAGCCAAATTTTAGACATACTTCTACTTCAACAGCCCCAAATAATACTTACATATGTGCCGGTCCCTGCATATTTTCTTAAGCTCAAAATTCTCGGACAATCTGCGAAGTGTTTCCATTTAGTGCAAGTATGCGTCGACTTTTTCACTACCGGATATCCTTGTATCGTGCCCGTTTCATCTTTCTTCCATCTATAATCAAATGGCGTGATTTGAATGCAGCACAGTCGTAATGTGATGAGAGGTAATCTACAGCTGCCAAACCGTGCTCTCAAATACAATAACAGCTGTTTGTACAAGGTTTTGTTCATGTGCCGCCAGTGGGGACGAGGACTGATAGTCTGTTTGTGAGAGAATGGAAAAGCCCTCTGCCAAAGTTTGACAGAGTATGGAAATTTCAGAGAATAACTGGGAAGAAAAACAAAGAATAAAGAAGGACAGAGGCAGGAAAAAAAAAAAGGGAGGAGAGACAGAGGGAAGGTTTCGACGGGGGAACAAAGAAAGAAGGTGAAGGCAGATTGGGGCACATCAGCACCTTCACCACCCCACCATCCTCCTCCTCCTCTTCTCTGGAGATTTTAGTCTCTATCTTCTTCCCGTTGCTTTACCTCTAAATTGAAGCCGGTGAGTGTCAGAGCGACAGAAAGCAGAGTGTGGAGGATAAGGGAGAAAACTGTTGCTGCTCTGCTCTGTTACTAATGAACACCTATCTGTTTCTCAGCTCCTGTTCTAACTGTACATGTCATTTCGTCTGATACATTACTTGCATCTCTATAGTTCCTTGTCTGTGCTCCACATTAACGGCTCCAGCCCACCCGTCCCGATGGCGAGCCCTACCTCCGTCGTTTTAACCACCAAACCTGTCACATTGCCTGCTGCTGCTTGTCTCTACATCGCCCCTAAACCAGGTCATCTACTCTAACAACATCTGCTCCTCCTGCGTTCCCATGGCCCCTAGTGATAAAGGGGTAACGTTTTGGGTCTTTCAATAACAGCGGCTCATAGAGACGGTAACATTTCAACGTGCTTGTCTTCTTCTGTTGTCAAACTTTATCTCCGCAGACCGCCTGCCTCTGCTTATTGACTGTGAGTAAATGAAATCTCAGCAAATCAATGGCCTTGCATTAAAGTGAATACGGTCTAAATGTGGGCAAACTTTTAGGTCAGTTTCTGTATTTTCCTAGCAGCTCAGTAATTGGTAAAGGTCAGACATTGCTAAATTGGCTCTGTAATGTTCTCTCAGCAGTGTTAGGGAGTAAGGGAATACATGTAATGGGATTATGTATTTAGAGTACAAAATAAGAGTAACTGTATTCCGTTACAGTTACAGGAACGTGTTTAAACATAATAGTTTTTCACAGAAATATGACTCAACTCTGGTTAGCTTACCTCAGAAATGACTGTTATTCTCAGAAATATGATATGGATATGACTATGCTGAGACTACTTTCAGGTACTTTCAGGCCTTTTAATTTTAGACCAAATAGATGAAACCGTAAACTGACACCACTGATGTTTCTTTTTTCCTTTAATATTAATCATTGTTTCGGTAGCGCATGCTCAGTTCATTTTAGTGACAAAGATCAGAGAACGATATGCTTTGAAAAGCAGTGTTGGGGAGTAATGGAATATATGTAATGGGATTATGCATTTAGAATATAAGATATGAGTAACTATTCCGTTATAGTCACAATTTCAATACATGGTAATCAGAGTATAGTTACATATATAAAAATCAATGGATTACTTTCTGTTATTTTCTATAATTTCACAAATCCAGTTTCATACTCATTTCCCATAATCCCTTGATACAATATGAGATGCAAAAATTCTGATGATTAGTGTTGAGTACAAATTGTGTGAATGAGTTGGTCCATCAACTCCAGGTCAAGATAATGGAGGTGGAGGCAAAGTTGGAGGAAGGGCCAGAGCTGGCAGATCATCTTCATGTTAAAGAGAGATAAAGAACGAGAACACAATATTACCGTGAAGTGCAACAAGAACAATACAGATGTCAGTATTTTAATATTGGGATTCTTGTCTCTTTTTCAATAACCAATAAACACATATCAGTATCTTTGGGTTGTACTAGTACATGACATGTTCATATTCTGTTTATGAGGCTTAGACCCGATACATTGATCCAGCTCTAAAACAGAACACAAGAATTATTCTGTTTATAATGTAGCAAACATGGTGGGATTTATTACATTTACATGGTATTAAAATTCAAGAAAAAATGAAAGTAATCCAAGTATTAGGATTACACTACTCAAATTGAGTAACATAACAGGTTACAGTACAAATTACGTTTTTTGGATTTGTAATGGAATACATTTCAAAAGTAACCCTCCCAACACTGTTCCTAAGTCACCTAGAATCATACAGGAACATAAATATATCTGCTTTAAATCACTTTTTATTTATTATGTTCAGTACTTGAGGAGTACTTAAGTTTCCTATATGCACTCTGATGCTCATTTATTAAGAGTTGGTTTTCAAGAGTTTCATAATATCTAATCCACAACTACTTCAGCGATTACCTCCATATACGTTTTTATGTACATTTAACCTTTCTTATTTCTCATCATATAATATTATTTTCTGTATTTGATACATTTGAGTGAAATTCCTATATTTAATTTAATGATCATGAAGATGTTCATAAAAGTTATTAAATCAAAACAGAGAAAACTGAAGAAAAAGCTAATTTTTCAGCAAAATATATCATTAACTAAACATAAAAGAAGCACTCTACATAGGTATGGAAGTAAATCTATGCCATCAGATATTGAATTGATGTATTTCACAAATTACATTTTTTTATAGTTGAATTTATGTTTTAGAATTGAATTTCACTTTTTTTTTTTTTTTTACACAGTTTCATAATCTGAATTCAATTATTCAAAAAAAGGTTTTAATTCATTCTTCACAAATACAATGCATTTCAAATTCAATATAAAAAATCACTACAGCGTCAACATCTTGACCAGGCAAAACCAATGGAGTAACGAACCACAAAATCAAGGGAAGGAATACTTCTAGAAACTAAAAAAGTGTTTGTTTGACGTGCTCTTTGGAAAAAGGAATTCAAAAGGATGGCATGGTCATGTGTAGACCTTAAAAAACACTTCACTGCATTTTGGCTTCAAGTCTCCATCAGAAAGTCAAACAGTAATGAGCCACTTAATCTAACTTTCCCCCAATTTTGCATTGGGCTGAAGATGATGTAATGCTAAGGTAGTGGCGATTCATAAGATTAACAAATATTTACCACTACCTGAGCATCACATGATCTTCACTACCATGCATGATTGGGGGGGAGTTAGATGAAGCGGCTCGTTACTCCATTGATTTTGCCTGGACGAGATGTTCATGCTGTATTGATTTTTCTAGACTGAATTTGAAATACACTGAGAATACTGAATTAAAAAACTTCTTTTGGATAACTGAATTCAGATTATGAAACTCTACGGGTAAAAAAAATCTGAAATGTAACTTTTCAAAAAATTTCTACCGTAAAAATTTCAATTTATGAAATACATCTATTCAAAAAAATATTCTTGTGAAATACAGCTATTTAATATCTAATGGCACCAATTTAATTTCAAAAATAGGTTAAATAATATTTAAGAAGATGACGAGGACCCTGAACGTTACATCTGATGCTGCTGAAAAGCTAAGAAACTGCATGTTACTTGAGTTATTGTAATATTATATTGATAGGATTAGTGGTTTTAAAGTTCTTAAATGTTTCTAGGTCAGAGACGCTTTAAGTCGCCAGCAGCTGTTTATGTTAAAATACCATACTTATAATGGTGACAACAAAACACAGCTTTTCTGGCTCATTTCTGAATGCGCTAATGAAAGAATTACTAAAAGGAGGGCTCTGCAAATAAAGTGGAAAAGATGGAGCCAACGTGCTGGCACATTCCGACTTATTTTCTACAGTAGCTCTATCTAACACAAAGACATTTTTTCGCATGTAAAGATCACAGGAATTTTTTATAGCACATTGTAGTAGAAGTAAGGTCTCTTGCTGCAGTATTGTAAAGAAAAGATGAGCAAGGCAGCCAATTACAATGAATATGATATAATTTCAGAGTTGGGAGTCTAACTTAAAGTTGAGGGGCATTGCTAACATCTTATCTTCAACATCTTTTAACATAAATGTCCATAAGAAATAATAGATCTGAATGTGAGACGCAGAACACCACATTCCTCTTATCCATTTTAAAGGTGTCGTACAATGTATCACTGTAAGTGTTGGAGCTCCTTTAGACTCCAAATGCATATACGTGCAAAGGAAATTTATATCCAGGTAATGCGTTTATCTACTACAAATATCTTCATTTGTAGCAATATTTCAGAATCTCCATCATTCATTTTTCATTCCCCTCAGTCTGTCCATTTGTCATTCTGTCTACACATCCATCACTGTCTATCTCCACCCAGAAACAGAAGCGAAAACAGATCTATACGCGCGGTACAGTCCTCTTATCAGGGGCTTTTGCAAAGTCTAAACAGCACTCCTGCAGCATACAGAAGAACTGAGGATGAGGAGGATGAGGAGGCAGGGAGACGATGAGAAGGGGGGCAGCGAGGTAGAGAGAGGTAAGCACCGTGAGCAAAGAGAGAGAGACCCGAGAGGAAAAAACACCATCCTACCCGAATAATCCCCTTCTATCCCACTTGAATCCTGACAGCGCTGTCCTGTTTTTATTGCAGTGAATGGGGCGAATACCCATGGAAGTACGCCTCGGTGTGGAGCGTTTAACAGCGCTGCTTGTGTTTGCACTGATGTCATTTAAAATGGTCTGGAAGGTAATCTCCAAAAAACACGTCTCTGATAGAAAAGCACTCTTTGTTATCATCAGCTCTAATCATTCCAGCCTTTGATTCCCCTTCTGCTGTTTAGATTTTAATGTGCTTTTATCACTGTACTTGTATTTATGGTAGTATTTTTACAATTTTACTCTCGCAAAGCACTTAAGTAATCATAAGACACTGTTGGTGTTAGTGTTGTTGTGTTTTTACAATCTGTTTCTGTTGATCGTTTATTTCTTCTTACATATTTGACAATTTTAGTATTGTGAATCATTTCGTGGCCTTACTCTGTGCAGTAACAAATATAATTAGTTCATTTTACATGCTTTCTTCTGTATTTTGCTAGAAAATAGATATTAAAACGAGTCATGGCAGGCAAAAACAGATTTTTCATGCAGTGGTCAATTTTGAGATTTTAGGTCAAATTAGTCAAGCTGCTATAAAGAAATCACTGAAAATATACATTAAAGTGTTTATTTTGATACAGTTTGTTTACTTGTGGGAGTAAGTTTCTCCTGAATTTACCAAATAGTTAACATTCCAAACCGACGTGGCATGTTTCGTCTGTTTACTGAAGTTTGTCATGTCTGGTATGGTTGTATAGCTTTGAGTTTCTGATTCTGTTTTTGAGCATTTTTTTTCCTGTAGAACTACAATAAATTCCCCTATTTAAATCTTTCAACGCCATCTTTTCAAAATTATTTTTTTTCTCATATTCTGAGCCAGAAATCTCCACTTCAGTAGTATTTACATACACCAAATTGTCCAGTTTCATTCCTGTCTATATACTAAAGGCTTTTACTGAAGGGTTTGTTCATATATCATTTATAACTTCATTTATATAAGATTTTATTCCTAAAATATGGCAATTTTTTTTTCTTTTTTATGGGTGTTGATTTTATTTTCTGATTTATGGAGTAATAAAAAAAGATATCAAAACTTCCTTCAGTAAAAACCTTTGACTCTAATATGTCGACAAAATGAAACAAGAATTTTGAATCTAGTTTCATCTAATGTTCAGATTTCTGTTCTGGAATGTTATGCAAATGGGCACATACTGTATTTAATGACATAAAGCATCATTTGCATATTTAAAGATAATATTTCAAAAAATTTGAAATACAAAAGATATCATCTTACTGTAACCAATCAACTGGGTGAAGTTTCATGGTGATATCTTTTAAATATTGTTTTTATTCTATTCATCTAGGGTGTCTGGCCTTAAAACAGCAACAACAGAGTTCTAACTCAAAACATATTATAGTTTAAAGGTTCAGAGTGTGATACTGAGTGGCATGTGGTGATGGAGTTGCAGGCTGGAATCCAATGAATATTCAACCACACCTACTGTGACCTCAAAAAAAATCCCTCATCTGAGCCATTTTAGCCAAATTTGAGCTTTTTAGTCACGGGGATATGAAATGTGATAGATGATGGCAATTCATTTCTTCTTGTAATTCTTACACATTGGACCTTTAAACACAAGGCATGAACTTCAACGCTAAATCCAAATGCTTATAATTGCACCGTCATGTTAAATATTAATTTCTTTCCTGAAATAGACTGAAGTCTTGACTTTTTAGGGTGACCTTCGTGTGGATCTGTAATAGGAGTTGTAAGATGTCTTCATTGACTGCAGAGGAATAGTCTTTGTAATCAAGTTTGTCAACGTGCGACCCGTTACAATTATGAAGTCATTATTTCTGAAATAGCCTCCAGCCTTCTCTAATCTTGACAACTGACATTTTCCATTCAGTTGTTTAAAGCCTTTTCATGCTGTCACATGAACATAGACACACAAAGAAACACACACATCTGAGCTCATAGGGAGCACAGTCATCCGAGTGCTTGCTTATACTTCCAGCTGATTACTACAGTAAATATATTATCTGCTAACAGGCCTCCTGGGGCTGACTGAATTTGGGGAGAGATAAATTAAATTTAAATCAATAGGCAAATTAGGATTTCACTAAATAGTGCTATACTGCTTTTAAATTGCCAAGAGAACTGCGATTAAAGAGTGTAACGCAGCTCCAGTTATCAGTCTTACTCTTTAATGTGATTATTCGGCTCAAATCCTAAAGCAAATTTTGTCTAATCCAGTTAAATAAAGTTTCACTGAAATGTAAGTCCAGGTTGATTTTAACGAATCGGAAACAAAACGGCACATTACTCTGGAGACAATCTAAAATTATGCCGAAACTGAACAAATAAAGGGATATTAGAGTTCCGTCTGTGGATGTTGAAAACTTTTGTTTTCAGAGAAGTCAAATCCTATTTGTTTATCGCCCAAGATTCTACCCGCCTGACAGCCGTCCCTCGCACCAGACGCTAGCTTCTGAGCGTGTCAATGGGGATGCATCATTTCATTGGCTGCGCCGCAACGAGCCAGGGATGAAATGTGTGACAAGTTGTGTTTACTCCACTCACAATCACGGCATGACAGAGATAGAGACAAAGGGAGGAGGTGTGCACAAGCAATGGAATGAAACGGAGGGTAGCATAAATGGCAAAGAAGAGAAGAACAGGCAGGCTGAAAGAGGGGAAACACAGAAAGAAAAGGAAGATGCCAGGCATGTCACTTTGTTGGCTGGACTGTGATTAGGTGCATATCTGTACTGAGGACGTGGTGTGGATGTAAAGCAGAGAGATAGACAGAAAGAGGGGGAAAGGAAGATTGGTAGCCATCATCTTCACGATCAAAGGCCTGACTTCATGTTCTGCCTGCAGCTCCCTTCTTGAGTTTTGGAAGACGGGACTCGGATGGAGGGAGGGAAGGAGGGAGGGAGGGAATGGGGTCTGCATCAAGACGCCAAGTGGAGAAACTTTACTTTTGCTTGCTCACTTCACTCTTCGCTCATATCTGTCGTGATGCTGTCTCCCTCAGTAATAACAGCCTTCCATCAGCCTCTCCATACGCATGCAAACGAGTCGCAAACACACAGCCTGCACACGAATACGCACACACACAGCGAGGGCAACAAGTGAATTATGGCGTTAATGAAGCCGAGGACACCCGTACACAGCCAGGAGGGGCGGGGCTAGAGACTTGCCCTTGATCGGTTTGACTCCAATGCACCACTTTGACCAATCAACCCTGCCATCTTCACCTTTTTTTTCTCTCCTCACATGCACACGCACACACCAAGATAATCCTCATTCCCCTCTTAACCTGAAAAAGGGATTAAAGAGTAAAAAAATTCTTAGATATTCGTTGTAATCTCCACTGCTGAGCTCAGTTGAGTGAAGGACTGCAGCGTTACTTTGCAAAGTTCTGTCGACTTTGACGCCTCGAAAGTTCTCGGTTCGTATACTCTGTGGTTTTTACAACGAGCAGAAACCCGCTGCTGAGCGTCTGCCCGTAACCGCCTGCAACATTTTTAGCATTCATCTCAGAGGCAGGCGAAATCCAAACATCTGCTTGTGCCAAAACAGCGCCAGCAGACCACAGACAATGGCCAGCAGCGCTAAGGTATTTCAGCCAATGAACGTGGAATGAGATCGACGGAAGGAGACAGAAGCAGCATCACAGTCTACACAGATCCAAATTGATTCAGGGCACAGAGTCGTGACAGCATGAAAATCAATCATGACAGCTCTTTATCAAACTAGAGGAAACGCTTTATTGGTTATTGTACTTACACACCCATAGCCCATAAGAAGCCGATGTTAAAAAGTGTCTGGCAAAAACTATTGTGACTTGCCCCTCCTCAAATGGTTCCTCAATTTAAATGCTAATACAACTCTTTGCTTGGATGCATGTGGAATTTATTTTTTGACACACAAGTAGTTAGCAGGTGACAAATTAGCCTGCTGCCACTCTGGTAGCTTGACCCGTTTCCCTGTGTTTATGAAATGTAAGTGAGATGCAGACCGAGGGGGGCGGAGGGATCTGACTGACAGTAACCCAAAAAAAGAGTGAAAGTCGATGTGCTGCCATCAAGTCAAGTTCCCTTTTCTCCTTTCCGCGGCTGCCATATATCTCCCGCCTGACATGACATGAAGGAAATGGAGGATTTGCTGTGTAAACATGACCCCTGACCCCTGTTTATCCAATATTCCATCAGAATGACAGTCAGGCGGCCCCTCCCCTTCAGACCTGCGGTGCTAACGGGAGGGGTTTCCATTAGGGCTCTGCGGGCTGAGAGCTGCGGAGGGTCACGGTAGATGGAGAGGGGAGAGATTGAGGTCTTCCATGTCTTACAGTGTGACAAACAGCTAAATAAAATGCTCCTGATGGCTGTGAGAGCCATCTGCTGGGGCCCGCTCCTCAGAGACGGCCGGATGCTCATACGCTTGCAAATGTATAGTCAAGGGGCTTTTTTGGAGTGAGGACATGAAGTGGAAAAGCTTTGGCTTAGTCATAAAATTTCAGTCACGACCCTGTTTAAAAACCTGGTGCAGTAGAAGGGGGGGGCAGGAAAAGGTGGGTCATCCTGTAGCCCGGTAATATTGTCTGCACCTTATTGTACCCCTGGCAGTTTTAGGCTGATTCAGTTTCCTTAATCAGAAACTACTCTACCCTCAGGGTATGATACGAACTTTGTGCAAGAGAGTAGGAGCAAAAATGGAAAGAGAATGAGAGAAGGAGGGAGTGTGTGAGAAGGAGATTAAGTTAACAGGACAAATGGGAGTCATATGTATTGTCGGGCTGTGTGGCCAAACAAAACACGTGTTGGGGAACTTTGTTAAACAACCCTTCCCTGTCCTTTGGCAGTTCGCTAAAGCTTCTCTGGTATTTCTTTGGCATCAGTCCCCATACCTCTGATCCTTGTACCATAGCCAAACAAAACAATCTCCATCCTAAAAACCCTTCATGGCTGAATCTGACCTAACCAGCATGAGATCTGTGATTCCACTTTATTATATTAGCATTATTAGGCCTCATGTTCAAGTAACAGCAGCAGAAATATCCTGATATTTATCACAGGTGTCAAAAGTATTCACACTCACTCCTCAGGTAGAAGTATAGATGCTGGGGTTTAACCCTTTAACTACCCCACCGAGAAAAATCTGATGAAATGTTATTTAGTTTGCATATCTTATTCCCTTGGATGAGTCATTTCTAGATTTTTAGAAAAAAAAAATCATACTTACTAATATCAACTCAGAAAGTGTCAAAAATGACTTACTGGTACTACCACTAAATGTTTAATATTTGCAGCAAAATATGAATAGAGGTTTTGGTTTTACAAAAAAAAAAATCCATTATTTCATATTGGCTTAATTTAGTCGACTCTTACCATAAAGCCACAAATCAACAATGTTTTTAAAAATATTATGTATCTAATTTCAGTTTTTTTGTGGTATCAACTAATATAATTATGTTCAGGAAGGCCTCTTACACTATTATATACCAAAAAATAATTCATATCTTTCATATTTTCACCAAAAACAGTCCAAATGTCTTTAGTGATTTTCATCTTTCTTGGCTCAGTTATGTAGATTCAGATAAGTTTGGGAC
>JAPTGZ010000019.1:26767202-26779194 GCA_029814645.1 Fowleria isostigma
TTTTCCCAATATTGTTGCAGCCCTAGTGACTTATAATGCTGTACATGTGTGAACTAGAGGATAAAACAAAGAGAAAAGGACTTGTTTTGCAAAATATCTGCATTAATGTGGACAGGACAAAAATTAAAGTCACCAGTCTGAGACTAGACCAGAAACAGATTAAGACTAGTGTGAAAAAGAGAATATGATTAATATGATATGACATAGACGAGCTAGTTAAGTTTGTGTTATAAAACAGAGAAAACAATCGTGTTTTGGTGATGAGAAGGGGGGATGTGTGCATCATCAGTGGTAGCTGATATTTCCTAACACTGATTGACATGGTGAACATAACTGTTCTGTAACTAAGGGATGTAAAGTTAGTTATGTCTTCAGTGTTTATTATTATGGATATAACTGCAGCTCAGGCACAAAAGTTTGCCACCACATGTTCTGTCCCCTCCATCATCCCATTAACCAAGTTGCTACATTCATCACTTTATGCAAATTAATTTAGTCTGCACACCGAAATAACTGGCAAACACCTGACAAGCAACTAAAATTAGGCACGTAATAGTATGTCTAATAATGTATACAGAATCAGAATTAAAAATACTTTTTGTTATGGATGTTAGTGTTACAATTGCTCCTCACACAAGCACAGCAGTTTGAAATAAGTAGAAATAGAAATATAACAATAAAATAAGCAGTAAATCCCAAAAATAAGCTTTAAGTACCAATATTTGTGATAAATAAGTGTAAGTGAGTAACTGGAATAAGTATCAAACATGATAAGCACTATTTACAATTTATAATATGAGCGTATACATAAGGGATGTAATGATTACAGATATAATGATAAACCGTGGTAAAATTCCTGATGGTTAATATTACTGTTTCAAATTTTAATTATCATTAAAACTGTGTTTAATTACCACACTTTAAAAAATTCATGGTGAAACTGCTCATTTCCTGGAGAAGCAGCAGCACTCCAGGCAGCATGAACAGTTTGCAATGTTTGACCTCCGAAAATATTGTGGAAGGCAGCGTTCTGGAGATTTTTCCCCAACATTAAAAAAAGACAAAGTCAGAAGTCTGGACATATTTTGGATTGTTAAAGGATGCTCAAGGGAAACTAATTGCAGAGGGTCAACCTGTCTGCAGAAAACGCAGAAAAAATGTCTCCACAAAGGTGGGGCAACACTTCAAATTTGATGAGCGATCTCTGTGACCACCACCCACGACTATATTAAATATTTTAATGTTTCTGCCAAAAGAAAGTACTTGGTTTGTGTTTTTTTATTAGTTTTTTCACAACAAAACTTTGAGCACATTTCAACAATACCACGATAACAATAATAACTGTGAGCATTTTGGTCCCAATAACTGTGATATGAAATTTTTATATCATTACATCTCTAGTATACTTTCTACAGCTGCACAGTATATCGTTTGAGCATCGTCATCGCAATGTACATGTGTGCAATAGTCACATCGCAGGTCCTGTAATGTAGGAGGTAAATGAACTGAACATGTTTTTGTCTAATTTCAATCTGGGTACCTGACACGCACTGAGCAAAGCGATCCACCAAATACAATCGTTCAGTTTGCCAAAGCAGAGAATACCCCCGCACATGGAGTGAGTCGCTGGTAACAACATTAAAAAATGAGCAATGAACAAGAGAAAATCACAGAAAATAAAGAAAACCACAGAAAAAAAGAAAATCACCAAAACAAAGAAGAAAATAACAGAAAATGAAGAAAAAAATGGCCAAAATTGAAGACAATCACTGAAACAAATAAAATCACTGAAAACAAAGACAAAAATCCAAAAAATTGATGAAGAAAATTACTGAAAACAAAGAAGAAAATTACCGAAAGTGAAGACAAATATCACCAAAAATAAAGACTTGGTGCAAAGAAGAAAAGCAACGTCACTTATGTGGAATACTTTGGCTACAAGAGGATCAAACTGAAACACGTGTTCTGTGTCGACACAACAAGAAGTAACACAACTAAATTGTTTGACCATTTACATCTGCACCACAGCTATTATTCTCCTGAGGAATTTTTCATATCGCATCACAAGGTTACAACAAATCGCAATGTCAGTTTTTTCCCAATACTGTGCAGCCTAACACATTCTTTTCTAAAAAAGAAATCAAAATAGAAATAATCCAATTAATGATTGCATGTAATGGTACTGATGTTTACTGAATCAGACAATACACCGGCAGTGTAGTCATGTCACTGCGGTTGGATGCAGCAGATACACTGTGCATTGGTCTTGAAATGAAATTGGGAGTCATACTATATTTGAACAAGGCAAGAGCAAGTAGAACTACAGGCAAAACTAAGACAGGACCAAGACCTTCAAACACTGGCACTGATACTGGGACTGCACAATATTGGGAAAAATGGACATCGAGATTTTTTTAAACCCTGCAATATATATTGTAAGTTTCTTAGCTTTTGGTGATTTTCTTCATTTTTGGTGATTTTCTTCTTAGTTTTCAGTGATTTTTTTTCTTTGTTTTGGTGATTTTCTTTGGTTTTGGCAATGTTCTTCTTTTTCAGTGATTTTCTTTGTTTTTGTGATTGTTTTAGTTTTTGGTAATTTTTTTCCTTTGTTTTCAGTGATTTTCATCTTAGTTTTCAGTGATTTTCTTCTTCCTTTTCAGTGATTTTCTTTGTTTTTGGTGATTTTCTTCCTCATTTTTGGTGATTTTCCTCCTCATTTTCAGTGATTTTCTTCTTTGATATCAGTGATTTTCTTTCTCATTTTCAGTGATTTTCTTCTTCATTTTTGGTGATTTTCTCTTGTTCGTTGCTCATTTTTCAATGTTACCAGTCACTCATTCATATACAAGGGCGTGATCTGCTTCGGCAAACTGAAGGACTGTGATTGGTGGATTGCTGTGTACAGTGTGTGTCAGATACCCTTAAAATTCGATGAAAACACATTGAGTTCATTTTCCTCCTTCATTGCAGGACCTGCGATGTGACTATTGCATACACGTACATTGCGATGACAATGCTCAAACGATATATTGTGCACCTCTAACTGATACCAATGTCAAGTACTACAACACGGAGCGTATGACAGTGATTAAAAGCATAGGGGAGCTTGCAGACAGAAGCTGGAGCATCGCAGTAAGGACACGAGCTGAACCGTCTGAATGAGCCACTGTGACAGCAATGGATGCAGTGTCATAATGAGAGGGGACAGGGCAAATACGAGGGCAAAGCTAAAATGTCAGGTCATGGGGTGCAGGTGATAGATACAGGGCTGGAGTGGTGAAATTGTGCAGAGCAACGAAAGGATGGCAGATCATGGGAAGCCAGCACATTCTGCAGGTTGCATGCTTGAGTCAGCAATGACAGGGCAGTCACACCCCACACAGTGGCCACAGCATAATCTGTCTCCTGAAACCGCAGGACACTGTTGAGAAAATATTCAGCAAAATACTGCTCGGAAAAGGAGGAGCAGACAGACGCAGAGTGAGACCGATACATCACAGTAGGTAGATGGCTTTGTTATATCATGCTTGTAATTTGCAGGTATTTGGGTAGGAAGCTTTAGAGACTGGATGAATAAAATTTATAAAAAAAAAAAAAAAAAAACAAGATGAATGAAAATCAGGATTCAGACAGAGAAATGTTTAAAAGATTGAAACAAAGTGTTGCTTTTAAAACAATTATACACCGCCGTCTTCCTTCCCAAGCGGAAATGAGTCCTCTAGACTGATGGTGAGAACAAATGAGTCGGTGGAGAAGCGGTCGGGGTTCGTGTGGGGACGGTGAGGATGTTAATCATTTCCACCACTGGTTTACAAGAACCCAGCACGCTTTGTCTGCCAACGCTCCTACACCGTTTATTTACCCATAGTCATCAACATTCTCCTTCAGCTGCACAAAGACACAAACGCAAACCCACACATAAAAACCACATGCTCGACAATGTGCGCACACAGATACACACAGGTATATTTCTCATTGGGATTCCATTCTGTAGGTCCAAATGCAACACACTGAGGCTGTGGGGAGTCTTCTATAAAAGGCTCAGCATGGGAGAAAATGCCAATAAATGACAGGGAAAAAAACACGCTGAATGTGTATCAAAGAGCACATTTTTTATCTTTCCTCAGCAAAAACCAAAAAATGATATTGAAATTGGTACCTCCTCCTGTTCCTCCCTGAGTTGATAAGATTCCCAGATTTTGTCCAAAGGCTGTTTGCTTTTGTGAGAAAAAAAAAAAAAACAGCCCGTAACTACCTGTGACAATTTTCCACCCCACACTTTCTCTGAAGAGGCGACAGAAGACATTCACCTCATTCCTGTTTATCGACCTAAGTAATCAGTTTTAGTCTTTTTGGTTAATTAACTAAGTGGTGTCTTTAGGCCTTGTCTGTGCGCCGCTAGGTGCCAAGCTCCATCAAGCCACCCAAGTGTCTAAAGCACTCTAACTTCAGGGAGACAGCCTCTGGTCTTAGGATGATAATTGCAAAAGCAACAGGGGGGAGAGAGCATGCACACACCGAAACAATTATAACCATGAAGAGGGGGAGCATTAGTTTCCCCTTAGCTCTTGTTTTCTCCATCTTCACACCCACTCGTTTTGCTGTGTTCCCAAAACTTCAGCGGTTTATTTTAATTGAATGGAGGTTGTTAAGCCAGCATTTTTACATTTTTGACCCTTTCTCCTTCCTTGACTTTATCTCCCTCTTGCTCTCTTCTGCTATAATATCATAACATCCCCATTCCACAAGCCCTACTACGTCTCTGGCAGGCTTGGCCATGGAGAACAGCTACAACTCCCCTCCAAATTCCTGCAATCTTTCTCATTTACTCTAGCTTATTCTCCTTCTGCAGCTCTCTTGCTGTTCTCTCCGCTGGTCCAAGTTCTTCAGTTTGCCCTGCTGGGCCTTGGCAAGAGGCAACCGCAGTCTTCCTCCAACTACATTTTGACTGGCCCACTTCAGACTCTCACTCTAGGGTCATTTATTTCTTTCCTTTCCTGGCATATACCAACATGCATTCTTCCAAAGGCACTTATGCAGCAATGGAAATAATTCTGGAAGTGACCCAACCTCTTCTCCTTTTTATGCCCCAGATGACGTCCACAGAGAGAACACAGTGAACAAGGAGAGGAGAGAAGAGGGAAAACTTCCTGTAGTATGGGCTTTGGATAAACTCCAGGGCGGCAGTGGTGGGGTGAAAACTGTACAAAACATATTTACACATGCAGAAGTACCCGCATTTGCCAGATACAAATGCAGACAAACACTGTTTGTTTCCCCTTAAAGCGCCACTCTGCTGAGGTCCTTGCCGAGAGGCACATGGCCTCTCTGGACGAGTTGATTTTCTTCCAGCTGAACTCACACACTGTAGTAAGCGAAGGCCACTGCCCCTCATTCACTTCCACTGACCTGAGACTTAAACTGGGATAGTGATGCCTGCACCTGCTCCACTGACTCCATTGACACAATCTAGATAATTGTTTCTGATATCCAGTGGCTGCAGTTAGGTCAATGGCAGAAGGACAGAGCACTGAATAACTAAGGACAGCGTAGCAGCAGTTCAGGTTCAGCAGTCAGCAGTTCAGGTTCTGGAAATGCTTTCATCAAATATACAGTGTGAACAGGGTAACATCATTATTTTCGATAAAGGCTGACAAAACACAACTAACAAAGATATGCATTGTGCTGATTAAGCTCCATGTTGTGAAAAAGTACAATTTTCTTGAAATAAAATATAAAAACATGGCACTATCACAAACTACTCATGTAACAGCTCACCTGTTGTGAATGCAATCAGTGGAAGCTGAGAGATTTAACTGCTAACACTCCTACAAGAAATACAATCAACACAATCGCCTGTACTTTAGTATCCAAGGTGAACTGAGAGCTAATGGTTCTGGAAACATGCAACGAATCAGTCAAATCGATAAGACCTAGACAACAATCTGCTTCCAGAGGTCTTTTTTAACTGCAATATTATTTTGCTTTTTCCAAAACCAAAATAGGGCCAAGAGTATTAAATTAAGTTTCTGTTTTAGAAAGGTTAAAATTCTAGACAAGTGGTGCAAATATGGAGAGTTATGCATTTTAAACAGAAACATATTAGTGTAGCTTTAACCCAAGTGGCAAAACAAGCTACAGCAATAGTACATTTAATGGTGAAAACAGTGTTTTTGTGGAAATTTGGTCTCTTATTTCTAATATTTGAGTTTGAGACTGAGAGATATTAAAATATTTGCAGTGTGTGTCGCAGCATCTGTTTAAATGCTGAGGAAATGCAAAGCAAAGACCGAAGGCATACCAAAGCCTTGACACTTTTCACAGTAAATCGAAATATGTGAATTATACAAAAAAAAATACATTGCCTACGCTTTACCCTTTATATAAAATCCACATCATCAGTAGTGAGTGACTTCCAGCTGCTACTAACCAGGTATCTGTCTGACAGCCGCTGCAACACAAAGCCAGATCCAAGACGTCAGGCTTTACTTCAGACATGTTACACTGAAATGAATCTGTGAAAGTGATTCAGCTACAGTGTTTCTATGCAATCGCGTCAGCTCCTTCCCATTTTAGATGTGATATTTTGTGTTTTCGCAGCATTCGGTCTGAACGCTGCCACTCAGCGAGCTGTGTTTCTGTCAATCAGTGGGTATAACCGCGGTGACTGTGGTATGTCATGCAAACCCACTCTTACAAGAGATAAGATGGCACCGTTTCCACTGTAGAGGAGAACAGAGGAGATTTCACTCACAGACCTCTGCCATGACGCTCACCAGAAACAGCTAAAAAATATATATTCAGACAACTTTAGCTCATTTGTCTGTGGAAACCCCTGACAGATCTGCTCTTTTTTTATTCTGCCTTTCTTAGCTGATTTGTAAGATTACTGATGTTCTGTATGATGCTCCTATTTCGACACTCTCTATCTCGCTTGAATTTTAATCTTGTTATCGTGTACTTGATGTAGACAGATAGACTGAACTTTTGATTTTAATTAAAGATTCTACTTCAGATTTTCACGCCCACAGTGGAACAAGTAAATTGACAAAAGTATTTTGTCTTCAAACATTAGCTTTGCCGGATTTGTGGCATGATGAGGTGAATGTTCACTATAATTATCACGTTTTTCAGGAAATAATATTTAAGCAATAGCAAACCCACCTTCACTGAAAGCACATTTGCATTACAGGGTGGGTACTGTAGAGCTTTCCACATTTCCCCGTGAGATTTTTCAGTGTTCTCTCATATGTAGGTCCACAGATGAAGGGTGGAGCAGACTAATGGTCAAGCCTGATCTGATAATATCTAGACTCTCACAAAAGGTAACGCACATCCATAGCAGAGACTCTTTTATTGCCCTGTTAAGGACCCAGTCGGCATTACACACACCGACACACACCATTACATTAGAGGAGAATCCTGGGCCATTTACTCCGCAGTATATGAATAACACTTCCTCAAAGCTTGGGAATAGTTTCAAAGAAGCTATTAAGTGCATGATTAAAATATCACTTTTATTATTGCTAATCTTATGGTTTAACTCCAGTCTGTAATAAAGTCTGACTTGACTTTAACTGAATTAAGCAGGTGGGATCTGTATGGTTCCATATTACAGCTACCTTATACATTAGAGATAATAGCACTAATAAAGTCGTATTAGTCTATAAAAAGAGCGCATTGATTAAAAATACACCAAAACACAGCAACAATCGAGCCTGCAGCAGTATTAATTTGCTATTCTGAGGGAGGCTAAGGAAAGCACACTTTTCTGAAAATAACAGGCTATTTATGTTGTGTTCCAGTTGTAATGAAACGCATAGAGGCTGAAGCCGGGACAGTGTGAGGGCTCTGGGGGTTTGTGTTTTCCTCCCCTCTGAAGTCTGTCTGCATCTTGAACAGCCTCGGTACTGCATCTAATTATTATGAAATGGCTTATACATTAAGTATTATTACTTTTTTCATCCATTCTGGGGTGCCACTTAGTACACCAAGAACACTGAGACAGTGTGTATATTTCCTGGTTCTGTTGTCAGACTTTCCAGTGGGCCATCATCATGCACTGTGGATTGGGATATCTCTTAAACAATAAACACAGAAGAAAAGCTTTACAATAAAATGAGTTTCTACAGGAACAACTGCTGTTTTCTCTTGCAAAGTCTTAAATTGGATCTACTCACTATCTGATTAACAAAATGCCTTTCTGCCTAAAAACCTTTCAAAACATTTTATTGTGGTACATTCAAGTGTCTCAGCAGAGTAGTCTAGTAGATAAAGTTATTCTTAACAACTCAACTACAAGTCAAGAAAGGTTAATTAAGTATATTCTGTTAAAAAATATCCAAACTATCCAAAGAAAAACACTGTAGTTTAGTTCAGCTTTAGTTTCACTCTTTCATAATCATAAAAACAATGTTGCAAGATGCAGAAATGCACTGACAAAAGATGGTGTACCAAGTGTGCTAACTTGCACACTAAGTCTGCATCTAAATAAGATGGAAATCCATTTCTGACAGAGAATGAGATGTCAAAGGTCTGTGCGCAGCCGTCAGAATGATCTAAAACACAAATGACTCAACATGAGTGGGCATTCTGATTTTTCACACTGGTACGCCAGTAAACACTTTGGTTGGTTGGCTCACGACTATGACCCACTCTTTCCAAGTGTATAATCAGTCACATTAATGAGAATGGTAATGTGATGCAGAAGAATTAGTCCAGGTCTTCAGGGTTGAGTCTCAGGAGACTTGGAAGAGAAACTAGCTGCCTTGGCCGAAGACTCGCTTAGCCTTAAAAACAAGCAGCCTCGCTCAGAGCTTTCCTGAACAAACCGACTGAGGTGTTTGGCAACAATAACCAAATGTCCTGATGTATTCAAAGACTAAATAACTATATTTTGCCACTGTGAAAGCATTAAAAAGATCAATATTACTCTCCAGTTCATGCTGATGCTAGCTGTCTTTGTGGTTGGATAACAGCTCTGGCCACCACCTGCAATCACACATCGTGTTTCCAAGAAACATGGATGTTTATGAACAAAAACCCAGGCTATTTCTATAACTAGTCTCCCCTGTGTATCTGTGTCCCCTGGCAGCTACATGATAGAAAACTAGTTCACCAAAATACAGCAATGGCTCAGGGAGAATGTTATAAGATACCACACTACACTACATCCACGTTCACAGGCTTTCCAAAGCCCTAAGTCTAACTAAATATCAACTCCTCAGTGAAAACATCAGTGAGTCTTAGCTGGACTACCCTTATTTATTTATTTTTTTTAAACAAATGGCTCTGTATGCAAGTGTTCACTCTAAAGCATGTTTCTTTATACAGTTTGATTTATGCTTCATTCTCTCCTCTTTCCCTGTTTCTCTCTGTTTTCTCCAGGCTCTTCATTAGTTTGTGTATGGTTACTAATGAGAGATATCTGAAACTTGCCAGAGGCTCAGATTTACCCCTCTACCCCGCCCAGGGTGGCCCATGGTGGGTATAACCTCTTAGCTTCTGTTTTTGGGCTTGGCTCGCTGCCTGGTGTAGCCGTTGGTGCTAAGGTGCATTAATGAGCATCTGAGCCCCGCTCCCTCACTGAGCCTGATGTGTGTGCGTTACATGTTTGGGTGTAATGGCTGACAAGCCCTCCGGCGGCCACTCTCCGCTCCCTACTCCCCTCCTTTTCTATATCCACTATCCAGGAATCTATTCATTTCAATGAGGTGAGTATCCCAGCAAGAGTCCTTGATTACTGGCAGAGAGGCCTCCTCCACAAAAACACACAGGCTCATGCACACATACATGCACACATTCCACTCATTTCCCTATCTGTTCTGTTTCACACTTTTACATTGGTAATCCTCACTCATTTGTAATTTCGCTTCAGCATGTTAGCCTCAAGAGAGAGAAACTAATTTCAGGAGTAAAAAAGGGATTATCAGATGCAAACGAAATCTCCCTACCTCCAGACAAAGACGTTGATGTAGACATTTCATGGGAACAAAAAGAGGGTCTCAAAGCCTGCTTCAGCCTGGATGGCAACTCTCAAGGAAGAGGCAAGTCATCTGCCATGCTGCCAATTACACCTTATCAGTGCAGTGGAACGAACTTGACAATAGGAAGGAAATGCTGCGCAGCATAATCAGCTCCTTCATTTCTGTGAATTTTCTACGTTCTAACAGACAAATACATAAATAAGAAGGGAGGGAGAGGGTCTAGCCAGGCAGCCATTATGTGTGTATAAAAGTGTGCATGTCATGTAGGTGTGAAGCGTGTTACCTGCTCTAACCAAAGAGTGTTATTATTTTAATGAAGGCTCTTTGCAGCTAGAGGGATGTGTGAGGTCTTTTCTTCTGTGGACTGACTCAGACCTGTCAGACAAATAATCCCCCATCACATTTTCACTGGCCTCATTGTATTAATGCCAGACCAAGCAGGGGCCTCTGTCATATTAACCCATCTACCCTTACACACAAACAAGGCTACACACACACACACACACACACACACACACACACACACACACACACACGTTGACACATGAAACTGCCTTGACTATTGATCAACCTGGAGACAAACACCACAAAAGGGATGAGAAGAGAGCAAAGTGTCTTATGTTTAGACGCAGCTGGTTACAGCCTGTATGACAGTAAATTAACCATCTGATTAAGATTTGAAAAGCAGCAAAGGAAATGAGCATAATGCATCCAATTAACAGAAGAGAGAGCAGTAAATACTGAGCTTCCAGCAGTTGTTACACCTATGATGCTAATAGCTCAAGAGAGTTGTGAATTTACTGCCAAACATTCCCTACTTTCACAACATTTGTCCTTAGTGTATAGTTTTAGATTGATAGTTCAGTTTTTGTCAATCGTACATAGATAGCTTAACCTTTAATGCCAAGTCATGCCTGGTCAAACACAGCAAGAAAGGCAGACAAACAGACAGACAGCGTAATTGGTCCAGATGTCTTTACAGCCTTATCTTATGAAAGGGGACAGAAATCTGAACGAAGGAGCAAACAGCGTAGCCCCTGAGCTTTCCCTCCATTAAAGTGTGAGCCTGAAGCTGTCCCCCTATTACAGCCTAAGCTCTGCCGGGCTTCAAAGCTACTTTGTTGTGCGGCCCTAATGGTGCTGATGACAGCACAGAGGATCTCAATGCCAGGTGAGCTGGCCCGAGCCAAAAAAACCAGAGAAAAAGGGAACGGCTCAAAAAGTGTATAAATACCACCCACCAGAGAGGAGAGATGCTGTCCCGCAGGCAAATGATATAAAACTAAAAACCTCACTCAGGAATAACTGCCATCTTTAACATTTGGCAGGAGCAGTGCTCACCAGTGTTTCGGTAACTAAGCACTTAGCTCACCCCCCCCAGGGCAGCACAATTAAAGACGTGCTTAGTGAGAGTCATCAATAACATAAAAATTGAGGAAGGGGAAAAAATGTTCCATTATAAATCAGAGACATGCTGGGAAGGCAGGAGCCAGATCTGAATGCTTATTCATTAGCTGGATGTTTCTATGATTTGGGTAATTTTGGCTGAAGTTTCTGTTTACTTGTTATAGCAACAACATGGCTTTTACTGCTATTCTTCTCCAACGTGCATGCAAATACAAAACACACATTGTACGCCGTTCCCTCGTTACTGCGCCCTAAATGTTTCATGGTACATGACACATATCAAGCCTACAAGAGCTGGCACTCAGGCATTTTCTGTCTTGTTTATTGCTTCGGTTTCAACTCTGGGATCGAATTTCCCTTCGCTGCGGCGGAGAACCCAGGGAGTGCATGGCTGAGTTTGAAATGAAACAGACAGAACAAGCAAGGCTATTTATAAAAGCCAAGCAGATAATTGTTGAAAAGGTTAAAGCAGCCACAGTGTGTAACAAGTGTGTGTGTGTGTGTGTGTGTGTGTGTCCTTTTAACCTGAAACTCACAAAATCAACGTTTTCTCTCATTCTATACAGTCTTATGGTGAAATGTATGAAAACAACTTCTTT
>JAPTGZ010000019.1:26779294-26790628 GCA_029814645.1 Fowleria isostigma
CAGGATGCTGCACAGTGATGAAGTCAACAGGTAAGGACAGGGTCAAAAAGAACTGTTTCCACATGAGTTACTGTACATTATCTCTAAAAGGGTTACTGATGAAGAGTTGAAGAGACAATGAACCCACAAACATGCAGACAGTTAGTCCACATAAACTCTAAGTCTACAAAGTGACACAAAAATTCAGACAGTTCTCAGAGGGAGACGATACCAGAGGAAAGACGTAACAACAGCTACAAAGCATTGTTTACCACACTAACATTTACCATGCAGGAGACAAACCCTTACAGTAACATCCCATAATTGCGATAAAACAACCAACCACTCACATTTCAAGGAGGAGGATTAGAAAAACGTTTGAAGTGCTGTCACATCAAACATACAAAAGCATAAACTGGAAGGAGAAACTTCTGAAATAGTTTTTGTGTTTATTTAGACTGCATATACACACAAAAAAAATCCCACATTGGCAGTAACAAAAAAATATGCACCAAAAAACAAAACAAATCTAGTGCATAACAACAGCAAACAATGTTTGTTAAGACTTTACCATATGACTACACTTATGAATAAATGTTTAGAATTAGTTGGCTGTAAACACTCATGAACAAATTACTATATGATAATCACACACGTCATACATATATGTGGGCTCACAAATGTGGGTCATTTCATGTCCTGAAAGCTACTCAACTTTTTTTGTTTCAGCAAGCAAAACTATTTGCCGATGACTTACAACCATTTATCACTGACCCTTTTGTAAACAGTAACATTAAATTTAGTGGTGAGTTACACCTGAAATTTAAATTTGCTTTAATGTATTTGATAAAACCAAACTATCCTTTTTAAGCATGATGATAAACTGACAGCGGTTGAATTACAGTACCTTGTTGATAAATTTCAAGTGGAAATGTTGCTGCTGGAAAAGGCAATGAAAACTAATATGCATTTTCACTGAGTCGCACAGATCCAGTTGGTACAGTACGGTGTGGTTTGGAATAGTAAGACCTGGCCAGGCATGTGTTTCTTCTGCCAGCTGTGTCCTCACTTGGTATAGATGGGGTTTAGGCCAAATGGCTGGTGTGACGTCATACCAACTAACGTAACACAACTAACAACAACAGTAGAGGACATTCAGCACCAAGCAGCGATGTTTACCTGTCACCAAATTAGTGGACTGTATTGAGTGACATCACTCTGGCTCTGCCCTGTCCGTACTTTACCATTTTCCTATGGATCACCCATGAAAGGTCCCAAACAATGTTATGGTTCAAGTCGATTGTTTGGGCCCCTTTTACAATAGAAACACACAAAAGAGAATGTCACACTGCATTGACCTGAGTCATACCACTCAGTGGAAATGTGATACATGTCACCAGTGAGAGAAGCTTGACAATAAAGTAAACGTGTCTCACTATTTGACAAAAAGTATGTTATTGCTACCCTTCCATATTCTAACAAAATGCACATCAGTAGGTTAAGTGGTTACAAGGTTGTTGTTCTTGTCCATGTATCAGCCCTGTGACGTACCTGCCTTCATCCAGTTTTAGCTGAGATGGGCTCTACCCCCACCCCGCCGACCCTCCAAGGGATTAGGCAGTCCCAGAAAAGGAATGAATGAGCGCCTTTTTTGTAACATGTTATAACAGCTTATTAATGATTTATGAAGTGTTTACTTAATTCTGAATAATTCATAAATCCAGTGGAATCTAATTGGTGAAGTGATGGTAGTTTTTAATAATGTCAGTTTAACAGGCATAATAGCATAACATCCCTCCGGTAAATAAATGTCTTAATTATTTGTGTCCTCATTTCCCCACCCTCTTCCTCACTGAACCAATTTCCTCAAACTCACATTCCTTCCCAGAGTTCCCTTGTCCCTGTCCCCTCTGCCTGTTTTGTTCAGTGAGCAGAAAACCCAGCTAACTGGTCTCCAAGACCTAAAGGACTATGTATCATTTGATGACAGTGGCAGATAGATGCCTGACACCCCGCCAAACCCTGGGATGTGCTACATGAGTCAGGAACAAACACTCCTCCGTTGTGCAGATATGCCTTTGCACATGTATCCATCATCACCGTGTGGGAGGTGTGTGTCTGCGTATGTGCATGTGTGTCACACCGCACTGAACAAGGAAAGCCTCAGTGGCGCCATGGGACAACGTGGTGGCCCGGCTCAGGCTCCGGAGCTTGACGATGAGGTAGGAGGATGGTGAATGACATGGTTTAATTCGTAAATCAAGCTGTTAAGTGAGGAATTCTGAATATAATTGTACACTAAAGCAACCTTTTTTCTCCTCCTTCCCACAGATAAGAACATGTGAGCGAACAAACGAATGAAAGGAAAGGGTGAAGCCTGGTCTGAGCTCTGAATGTCACAGTCAGTCATTGCAGCCTCCCTCTAAGTGATGCAGACAGAGAGCCATTCTGATTGCCCCACCAGTCAAGCCAAGGGGTGAAAAACATTTACATGCAAATACGAATGACCCACTAGCTACTGTGAGCACGCTAGCTATGGTATTCTGAATGCACAGCAACCACAGAAAGCCAGGCACAGAGGACTTGCCAATCAACAGCCCTATTGTAACAGCACACAGTGTTTAGAAGTAGCTGTTATGTGTGTAGGATATCAATTATTTTTTTTTGCTTTTGTGGCTTATTGATTTGCGACTGCTATTGTTACCACTCGCCGTATCAAGTGAAATTAATGATAATGAATTCAGACCGGGACATAGTGTACTGCATTAGCAGATTTGCTGTGAAGAAGCTTAAATCCCTTCTATCATTTCTGCATAACTCCTCAGTATACTGACTGTCAACCATCCTCACAGAATCCACTCATCTCTGACAGAAGTGCTAATGCCTTGTAATCAACCATACACTTTCAATTTAGAGGCATTATAATCCATAACGAATCATAACAAACATGTCTTTCTGTTATACTGAAGAGGTTAGTGTCAGGGGACAGATTGCGGGTGGATCGGTTCAGACTCAGGGGGTCCCGGACCCTGAGGAGACCCTGACTGTCTTACTGGCTGTTACCCACAGCCGGGATACTTGGATTGAGAACCCGCCTGCTGTCATCGGACCTGTTGCCTCCAGATGGGCCCTGGGTCTGATTCTCTGATTCCCGCTCTCAGAGAACACACTGTGTCCTTGTCATCATCTTCGTCCTCTTCCTCTTCAGTCACTCATTTCACCTCCTCATCTTCTTATCCACATCATAACTACATCAAAGTTGACCTTCCCTTCATCTATGTGTCACTTATTACCAAAGACTAAATCACCATTCCTTTGTACTTTAACCTTGACATTCAGCTTTTTAACTCCGTGCAAAGCTTTCATTGTGTCTCTCACTCATTGGCTCCAGTTTCTTGGCTAAAATCCCCACTGTGTGAGGGGTGTAATTGTGTATATGTGTGTGCACACATGCTTGGAGATGAGCAGACGCACAGCACAGCAAGACCTCTTTGATTCTGCACTGCAGAGACCTACAGTGAGGCTGTACATTAATTGGTGCTTCTGAGCCGTTAATTTAGGCTAGTGTGTTCAAGGACCCACTTTCCTTCCACTTTCCAACAGCAACAGAAGCTGAACAAGCATCCTCACAAGACCCACATTTTTCTACCTCTTCTCTCAGTTTGTAGCCTTCTTTCAGCTGTGTGACTCTTTTCCTCGAGTCCAATTACCTTACAGTTCAGCTTCACCCTGAAACCATCAACATGTCTCCTGCCTCATCTGCTCTAGAGCTCTGTTCTCCTCCCCATCACCAAGTGAAGAGACACAACAGGTCACAGTCTCTGCTCCAGCCCTCCACTTCGCCAACTATCCTGCGCCCACTGCCAACAAGCCAGAGTTTTCTTTTTGTTTTTTCAGCATGACTGGCTCCCTCAGGTCACTGAACGCATTAAGCTGTTAATTACCTCAAAGCACAATACAAGTGGTAGTTTGGCAGGAAAAGAGGTAGACATTTACATTTTTTGAAGAGTACAGTCCTAAACTTACCCCAAAACACAGATGAGATGAGTAGAAGCCACAGCAACAAAAGCAAACACTAAAGCCACAACCAGTAAACTTTTCTATCAACAGCAGGAACAGACAACATTCACATTTTATTTTTGCTGCTTCTCTGCAACCATAAAACGACAGGATTGAGCCATTTATGCTGCAAGTTCCCCTAAGAAATGAATCAGCTATAAAACAGCAGCAGGATAATAGTCGTCTAGCCCGGAGGGCACAGTTTTTTTGGATTCACGCTGTGCTGATGCGGGAAATGATTCAGGATGTGACCAGCATCGTCTCCACAATGTCTCCCCCCCATAGTTAAACTGTGTCCCATTAGTTATCTGTTTAGCGATCATAACAACCTGGCAAGGATGGGAAATAAAACAGAAGAGGTGTACATGTGTGTGCTGAATGTTATCGTAGAAATAGCTGTTTCTATTTATATCATGTCAGAGAAAAATAATATAATTGCAGTATGGCTGCTGGCACTGAATATGCAGCTTGAGGCTTTGGGCTTGTGGTAGCTCTCAGTGTGTGTATGTAGAGTTTAAGTATGTCTGGGAATATTCATGTTTGAGCGGCTGTGAGCCACCGTGTGTTCGTGTATTTCGGGTGGTTTATGGTGTCGGGCTTGTCGTTCCATCCTGACCATGGCCCCTTATTAGCCTCTTGTTAACATACTGGAGTTCTTCTGATTTCATGAGTGTGAGTGAAGCACAGAGACAAAGTTTATGTGGGTGGGTGTGGGAGTGAGGGAAAGTGAAAAGAAAGGGGGAACAGCTATGTGAACTCGCCTTAATGACAAGCAAACAGGCCGTGAAAAAGATTCTGCTCACACACGCTAACTGTTTATTCATGACCAGGAAGTAGACGTCTGTGTCCGTCTCCATCATGTCTTTTCATTCTGTCTCCCACAGTATCACCCGTGGACTGCTGCCAGCAGGATGGAGTTTATACTGATGGAAATGTCTTTTTTTCTCAAAGCTGCAGAGAATAGAAGAATCCCCGGTGTCTACCTTATTCAGATATGGGACAGACACCCTCATATAGGCACACATGCAGGAACACACATCTCCCTGTGGAGGTACAATAAGCCTACATGGAATGCCAGTTTTACCAACGGGAAGCATCTTTATTCAAAAGCCACTTGGCCTTTGGTGATAGCAGCTGCATTCTTTGTTCCTGTCATACTGAGCCACCTCAGGCTTACACAACATGATACCGCTGCAACTTCTCCAAGACATTCTGTCACAGTTAAAGGGCATAGACAAAAAATATTGAAATCATAGACGTTACAAACTCTGAGGAGAGACTAGCCTGTGGCTGCCAATGAGAGAAGCTATATGAGAGAGTTTTCAAAGAAAAATGAAAGAGCGCTTATTATTGACTATATCAGCCTTCCTTCTTTGAACTTTCTCATCTATTCTGGCTGCTTTGGCATTGCGCTGGATGTTTAAGAGCCATGAAGTAGACGAGAGATGAGAGTGAAAGGGAGACAGAACTGAAAAACAAGTGATTAAAAGATAAAAGGGAGAGAGCAGATGATGAGGGAGCAGCAGTGTGTGATTAAATGGCGGAGGTGGTCCCTTTGGGCTATAGCCCTTATTGCATTTTAATGGGGGGCTGGATGATCCTTGACCCCTTGTAGCACCTTAGCGCAGATCAAACTGCCAGGCTTGACAAACCTCCGGGAAGGCATCTGGGCCTTGAGAACGAGAGGTGTGTGCATATGTGAGTGTGTGAGGGTTTGCATGGGTCACAGGCAAACGTGTTTATCCTGCTGCTATGGAAACGTCTGCAGTAGCCTTGGGCAAATAACAACAAGCAAAGCCGTATATGTGTGTGTGGCGTCCGTATGTGAATCTGTGCACAAGAAAGGCAGAATAGGTGAAAAGAGGATTCAGAAACATCAGATGCACAATTTAATATAAGTATTTAATTTGCGCATTTCAAAGAGCCGTCTTGCTTTCCTCCTCTCGCCTTTCCTCTCGGTGTGGCCGGCCTGCCCCTCAATCATCGGGCCCTCCTTTTCACCTTCTCTTTCTCCCAGCTCCACATGCTAAGTGGGAACATTGTTACGGTCAATTTGTCCCATTCAGGGTCCCAGTGGGCAGTGTCCCTGCCCTGACAGCCTGCAGACAGAGACCACACTGCCTGAGAGGCCTTGACATCAAGGTCCAGGGGAGACAGAGGGGGGCGGAGGGAAGAAAGCGGAAGACAGGAATGTGAAGGACGAGAGGGGAAAGAGGCGAGGAAAGGTAATGAGTGCAGCAGTGGTATGGAGACACAGTGTAGGAATGACAACAACCAGGGAGGAATGCCGAGGAGGAAGAATGAAGAAGGAAAGAAAGAACAAGTGGATGGGTGCTAGGTTTAACACAACCCACTCCGGTCTGTAGCTGAGTAATATTTCCCACCAAACTGTCAATCTCAGACTAGAATGATGTAGATGTTGACAGCTCTGCACCCACCGAGGACACCACTAATGGATCCACCTTAGTTTGGCCCCAAATCCAGAGAAATACAAGACAGAAAAGAAGACCTGAGGGAGTCGATAGGAAACACAGGTGTTCATGCATATCTTACTGTAGGTGCAATATTGAAATGCAATTTGAATCCAATGTTTACCCTTATGACTTAGCTTTGCCAAAGAGTAATTTAAGCCAGAGGGACATTTAAAGGCCAAACAAAATAAAACCACATATTTTCTTACTTCCGTTCAACAAAATAGTCCAGATTAAACATGTTGACTGTGTGCTAATCACCAGTATTATTGACTATTTCTGAAAAGACGTGTTAGCTGCTTAAAAAATACAGCTGCAAATGTAAATGTGATACTGCAGCGAGCACAACCAACACATGTTGTATCAATAATGGAGCCACAGAGGCTGAGCTCACAGCTTAGACGTCGTAAATAAAAAAAAAAACAAAAAAAAAACAACAGATGAGGAAAAACCTTATATTCCAACTGACTAATTTGTGGGTTTTTATGATCAACTTGCCCCAGGCTTACAGGTGACGTAAACCTCAGCAGGGTGTAGAAGGGAGGTGGGGTTGAGGGATTAAATCACTGTGTGACGGCACCTGTTGTTTAAGCACATTCGGCGCAACACTTGCTCTGAGGCAAGGGGTGTAGAGCGGCTGTTGGTGTCAGAAACGAGGGGCAAACAGGGCGTCCATTCAAGCAAGACTGGACGGTGCTGAATCACACTTGTTTAGGGCATTGGCTTAACTTACTCACAAACACACACACACACACACACACACACACAAGCCAAATCTACACATGACAGGAAGGCAAACAGACGCAATGCGATGAACAATGTTCCTCAGTCTGTCTGCAAACTACCACTCTGGTTTTCCCTCTTCAGTTCTTTCTCTCTCTACATTTAACCTGCGCACACACACACACACACACGCACACACACACGCACACACAGACACACACTCACATCAAACGAATCCTCAAACTAATTGATTCCAACTTCACAGTAAAGAAAGTGAGGGTCTGTCAAGGGCATGTGTGTTTGAAGGGATGCTGTAGATCTCCCCAAATTAACTAACTTTATAATAAATCACTGGGCACTGCTAGCCAAGGATTAGCCAAGCTCCAGTGAGCAGTTTGTCAAGCTGCGAGGAGAAGCAATAGGGACAGAGAAACATGGCCAAAAACTGACATCAGCATTTGGGACCTTGGATTGGTACAAAGTCTCTGCCTGGTTTCCTGGGCACACATTTAGCCTTGTTATCTAAGTTTCCATTGACAGAAAAATCTCAGTCTTGTATTAGGCTTTTACTTAGAGCTATTACCTTTTACTGCTAGGGTTTCACCACTAATCACCTTTAGTGTTCTGGATGCTATCCTTAACATCAGGTACACTGTTCCTTCGATTACTTGCCTTATGTTTGCCTTACATAATTCTCAGTGCAATCTTGCCCCCTGCTGAGTCATTTCCTTTGGTAGAAGTAATACCGTCCTGCTATCTTGGTATTTATATTCTAGCTGTGAAAACATTTATCCCCTCCTCTGCTTAGAGAAAGGAAATTAAAGTCTTTAGAGGAGAGACTTTTAATATCATCATAAAAGTAGAAACATTTCACAGTCAAATACAGCATTAAAAGACCTGCAATACTAGCTATGGTTCATTTACAGATGTGTCAGTGTAGGGGTTTAAAGGTGTGTCGCTGTAATTTCAGCAAGAAGCTAATGTCATGATCTTAACCCGTAGAGTAGAAGGTGAAAGCAATATACGTGATTCCCATTTTTTGAGGTTTTCTAAGCATGGCCTTGAGCCCTTGAAAAACTCATGCATGGGAACGATTCCTAACCTTCACACTGCTAACTGTGTTGTCCATGGCTTTTAAACAAATGAAAACGGGATCCAGTACAATGAGGAGATCAGAGATCGTATCAGACAGGTACTTCCTCTGTTGTCTATTAATTCATTCCCTCTGATAGCACTTCTCCTGTAATTACTGGTGATGTGATGGGCTAACAAGAGGATGTCAGGACGTGAGAAAAAAAGGGCACCACACCTCATCTGTCATGCTAAAGAAGTGGTAATACTCAGATGATTAAACAGTATCTTGTTTATGATCGTCATTCTTTCATCTGCCTCATGTTTCATCTTAACTTACTCTGTTTCTCCAGCCTTTCAGTGCCTATTGTGCCTAGTGTTACCATTAAAAGCACAGGCTGCCAACAGAGTCCTGAGCAGTACATCACCACCCTGATGTTGTAGCATCTGAGCAGCAGGGGAGGAAGGATCTATATGTAACCTGCAGCAGGACCTCAGAGCCCTGGCTGTCAGAGTCAGTGACAACCTGGTGGAAAGGGGAATTAAAGAGGCTCTTGTCCTCCTAGGCTGATTGACACAGCGAGAGTGACATAAAGGTTAGTGGAGGTGCCGGTATTCCCTCGGCTGTGTCTGGCCCGGCACCGGACAAGGAGGACTGTCTCACTTTCTTCAGATGTGTCTTTCCTTTTCCCCTCTTCTGTCGTCCTGCACATAGGGCTCATTATAGGAATGCTCTGACCCTTGGGGACTTCACTTAGTTCCCTGTCTCTCTTTCCAGTCCACAAACTCAGAGCGACACAAAAGGCAGCTGAAAGGTAATTTGAATGTGAAACAGGGGCCACAACAAAAACACGCTGCTCCCAAATGGAGAAACTTTAGGCGACTTGGAGCCAGCTATTGAGCACTAGCGGCCCTCACACAAAAAAGCAAAAAAAAAAAAAAAAAAATGTGATTCTGACACTATCCAGCCAACCAGCTCAATGTACTGTAAAGATAGCAGCTACTACAGACAGACACAGGAGGAGGGAGAGGGAGGAGAGATGGCAGAGGCTGAGGACAGGAGTACAAGTGGACACCAGGGGACAAGCACAGAAGACTGGAGGACAAGCAAATGAAATACAACCACTCACACACAGACTGAATGACAGAGGTGAACATTTTCACCAATCACACATTCCCTGCAACTCACTGGATCTGAAAATCGGATTTTCTGTGAAAGCTTAAATCCAAATGAAAAGACAAAATAGTAAAAAATCCCACTGTGGAGAACCAGGAAAGTTTCACATTTGACTGAAAAAAGCATCTTAATTAAGGTGGATGAATGACACTGAGGGGATTAAAATGTTAGAAAGTGGTAGAAATAGGTAGAAAATTGGAGCAAATAGGTGTCATTATACGCACCAACTGTCAGCGTTTCCTTCCAAACGATCTGAGTTGGAAATAGATGGACGGTGGAGCTCCTGTTCAGGCTGAAAGCTGCTTGTTTTGTGCGTGGCTGCGAGCTACGCAGTATGAAATTGAGAATTATACAATAAAATATTGAGCCGAAATGCAGGAGACCACACAGCATGTCGGCAATGTCAGTGAATTCAGTTTGGATGAACAGATTAACACAACTAAAAAAAGGACTTGTTCCGATTAGGAGCAGTGTCATTTATCCAAAAGCATCAAGGTGCGACCAGTGCGCACCGCCACCCACGGACCTCCACACCGGACAGCTCGGGTCACTTACCTCTGGGTTGTTGGGATTTTTTTTCGTTTCTCGTAGATAACAGCTTTGTGTTTTTTATTGTGTCTCCAGATGAATACAAAAAAAAAACACACACAAAAAAAAATCCGAGAGTGATCAGCGGAGAGAGGAGGCTCGTTAGTGCGTTTCCCAGATCCTGCGCAGGGCTTTGGAAACTACTCCTCCCCGTCGCACCTGTCTCTGGCAAAAACTGATCCCGTACGCCGGCCTGACATCCCTAAGACAACTGTCTCAGGGGGTTGTATGTCCGCGCCCCCCTGCTAGTCTCAACAGACACACTCATACAAACACACGGCACCACCTGTCCCCCCGGTGCAGAACAGCCCACAAAGAGCTTTTATGTCGCGCAACGACACATGGCATTCCCCGTCGGTGTGTGCAGCAGCAGTCCCCTCACAGACACACGCCGAGATCCCCAAGTAATGTGGACACGTTGAAAGCAGTCAATGATGAAAAGGAGAACGCAGTAATAACCCATCCAGCACAGCACTGGCACCGAACCAGCTGCAGCGTTTGGGAATTACATCTGTCTGCTCAGCCCAGTTGCCTTATCAATCTCCCGTCCCCACAATAGTTCGTCTATATCGCCGCTGCGCACGACTGCTGCTCTGTCATTGCAGCGTCTTTTTTTTTTTTTTTTTCCACCCCTGAAAGGAAAAGACTATGCTGTTTCTTCTTCTTCTTTTTTCTTCTTCTTGTCTGCTTACGCGCCCTCTCTTCCAAATCCAGAGCCAGGCGTCAGGCGCACAGTCCCATTCATCGGTTTGGTGACAATAGTTCCCGTTCCTGGAGCCGCACTCCGGAGCTGTGCTGAGGTGGGAGGACCACGGTGTTTGTCTTCTAGCGGTAGTGTGAGCTACAGCATCTCCAGCACTGCTCCCTGCTGTCATCCACCAGAGACTCCTGAAGCCCGTTAGTGCCAAAACCTGAAGCAGAATTACGCAGCGACTGGAATGGAACTGATTAGAGACTAATTGGGTTTAATCAGGGGCGGAACTACAGGGAGGGGAGAGGGGGCAACTGTCCCCCTATTGTAGAGCCTTACCCCCCCCAGTAGCCCCCCTAAATTATGTTTTAAAAAAAAACCTATACTAAACAAAAAAGTGAAAAAAAAAAAATCAGCACTATCTCACTATAGTAAACTCACCTGATGTTAAACCTGGTCACATTCACTATTACATTTCCACTGCGGACTTTACTGTACATATTACCCAGCAATTACATTTTCACCCTACTTTGCACATTACAGTTTTGCTGTTGCACCTCACCGCCTTTATAAGA
>JAPTGZ010000019.1:26842726-26854236 GCA_029814645.1 Fowleria isostigma
GTGGTGGGAACCCCACCCGAAGAACAGACATCCAGGTACACAAATGGGCAGATAAGAAATTTGACAGAGCCAGGATGTAATTTATTTATTTTTTTTGTAAGCTAACATATAAACATGTAAGAATGCCTGTATTAGCACATAAAGACCTAGCACTACTTTTGTTTCAGTTCCCAAATTGCATTTTCTCTATATTTAACCTATTTTAACCCATAAAGACCCAAACATTCACCATCTACCAAAATCATGTACTGATATAAACTGTTCAATCTCTGTTTTTACACTAATTCATGTAAATAATTGGTGTAAAATAAAGTTATTCGTTTTTTTCATGGTCATCAGATATGACCCATTTGAATGTTCAGAGGCTCCATAGTTACATGAAAACATGGTCATCTTTTACAACATTGATTCACCAGTAAAACCATGGAGTTGATCAATGACAGTGGATGAACACACTGGGTTTAGATTCAGTTAATGATAGGATTTGCTAAAAAAGTAACTTTTTTTTTTTTTTACTTTTCTGTATTTTTGATATAATAATCCTCAATTTTACTGTAAACATTTATTACCATCTACATAATTAGTAATTGAATGTTGGAAAATGCCTGATTTTCACTGGGAGGGAAAAAAGTACAAAATACAGAAGATAATACTGCAATCAACGGTGATAAACCACTTGAGGAAGGTTAAATATAGAGAAAAAATTATTTGGGAAGTGACACAAATGTCACACTGGGTCCTTATGGGTTAAAACTAAGTCATATATATTTATTTAAGTGTCATTTACTAATGCTGCCAAGTGATTTGACCAGGTATTTGTATATATTCATCAAAGTTGCTGGCTTTTTTGAGGCAGGGCAACAGCATAGGCAGTTCATTCCGTTGTACCTTTTAACAAATACAGAATCAGCAAAATATAAAAAAGCTCTTTTGTGGAAAGGTGACACTCGAAGTTGCAGAAACTTGCCTGAAGGCCAAGTCTTAAAAATTGCTGCATAATGTTTAATTGTTTCAGGCATAGCTCATGTTTTATTGCAATCATTCATTTTGTAAAGCTCTTGTATGATTTGCCGCAGCCTGGCTTATAAATAATTCTTTTTGAATTTTAATACAATTACCTACAGAGTACAAATTAATTCAGAATGTTGTACAAGTTGATAATTTAACTTTGTATTGTAATAAAAGTCTACATGTTTTGTTTTTTGCGGTACTGTAATGTCAGTCCCAGCTCCCCCAGTCCAGTGACTCAGCAGATGACAGCTATGAGTATTTCCCAAGACTCGGGAGCTGTGGACTCAGATCGAGCAGAGGCCGAAGAGGGAGAAGAGGAGGGTACTTCTAGTAACACAGGTGAAACAGTTGCCTTTCCAAATTGTACTGTTTCCCACTTTTTCCTTCACTCCAAAGGGTCATCTCCTGTGATTGCTATAGTGGAGGCACTACTTAATAACACATAAAGTGTGGAGTGCACTTGTATCCTCTCCCATATGTATTTTTACCACTGAGGCATCACTAGACCACTACCACTTTTACTACTACAGGCATGCATTTCAACAATTTTTCCCTCCTCTTTGTGTTTTATTTATTTATTTATTTTTTTATTCTGTCAGAGCCAGCAGGGGAAACAGCACAAGCTTCAGATGGTGACCAAACCCCTGATAAAAATAAGAAAAAGAACCGTTGCTTTTCTTGCCGGAAGAAAGTGGGCCTTACTGGTAAGGAAGCACGACAGCTTCATACACACACACACACACACACACACACACACACACACACACACACACACACACACACAGTCTTGTAAACCTGACATATGGGGACACGACTTTCCTGTGATTCTACAAGTGCCAAATAAATTATGTAAGTATTAAACTATTTCCTGAACAATTATTTTTCATATCAAGGAATACATTTTTGAATTAATCCCACAGTTACATTCAGATTCAGAATTTGTTATTTCAGTATTCACAGAAACAAAATATGTTACTGATCTTCAGCAACAATCTAAGAATACTGATAAAAATACTAAAAAGAGAAAAACAATACCCCCCCCCCAAAATAGATTCTATAAAAAGTTAATGTATTATTTTAAAAATACACAATAAATAAATTGCCAATTAAAAGTGCAAATAAAAGTACATTAAAAATACATTAAAAAGTGGGGACATGTAAAATTTGCATATATACACCAAAATCCTTGTTTTTATTACAGTATAAGGAAACTAATCTATACGCTGAAATTCACAACAGACATAGTTATGGACATTTTATACATGTTTTAGAGATAAAAATTAATAGGGATGCATTTTTTGTCCCCATAAATTTTTGTGTCCCCAGAACGAGACTGTGTGTTCAAACCCATGTCCCCACAACATACAGTTTTACAAACACGCACGCACACACACACACACACACTACAAAGCATTTAGGTCTTATTAGGTATCAGTCATTACCAGAACTTTCTATTTAACAGTCTCTAGATTGCTTAAATTCATTTATTCATAAGAAACTGAATCACTTGGATTCAGAGGGCAACATACTGCACGTCAGTGGTGTATTTCACAGTCCGAGGCATTTCACAGTTTACTGCTGGTGTTCACTTTTTTGCCAAACTGGACAGCTTCAAAGAAGACTCTACAAGCCCTTTAGTATTGAAAAGTAATAGTTTTGACGTAAGCTACCCACCATTTTCACCTGGAAATGGTGTTATTCAGCGGAACATTGTATTTTTTTTATTGTCGGTTTAACCTGTTAAACCCTGGGCCACTTGTTTTCAGTCGGAATCATTTCAGTATAAACAACACAATAGAATAGCTGATAACAGAAGCCTCAGTCATTACACTTCTTGGCTAAAGAAAAACAAAACTGTACCCATTTGTAAATGGTGTGTATTGTGTGTAGGTGAGTGAATGAGTGTTTTTATGTGTATGAAGTGTAGATAAGTGAGTGAATGAATATCTTACACTATATAAATGCAGTGCAGTAATTATGGACAATTATGTTTTTATATAGAACAGTGTTTTTGTTTTCAGTGTTTTTTTGGTTTTTTTTTTTTACTATATATTGTAATATAATGAACTGTGCTGTAGAAAAACCTAACAAGGGACATGTGTTGAAAATTAGCACTAGCTATAAACTCGATATGCATCCCATCAGCTGCAGGCTTGTAACTATGTTTGACGGCATTGTCCCTGTCAAACAAATAACTAAAACTAAGTTATGAGGAGAAAACAGCAAAGTTGAGTTTGTAATCATCACTTTAATTTTTTATACCTCTTTGCTCGCTCAGTGAGTTTTAGTGGAAGTGAAATAATATTTGTACTGTTGGATCTGCTTAGGTTGTTAGCTGTGCAGGGGTTTGTCTAATTTGTCTTATCCTTGACATACGCAGGTCTCAGACTGTTAGCCTGCTGTAGATATTTGTCCATTTAAGTGCTTGTTGTTTGGATTGTGCACTGTGGACTGAAAATTGCTTTTGTTGAGCTGTTTGCTGATGTTCTGTTTACGTGGATGTATAGAATGTGTATATTGCTACAAGCATTGTGTTGCATTACCGTGGCAACACAGACAGAACAGCATCAAGGTTTAAGAGGCTACAGGGAAGTTTGTTGACTGATAAGTTTTTTACTGAAAATGAATAAATGACTAACCCCATTGTAACGGTACAAGTCTATACACTCGGTAGCAGTACTCAAGAGTTGATGCGGTATTGTTGTGTTCTGTTAAGTTTGGGCGGCTGTGGTGCAGGTGGTAGAGCAAGTCGTTCAATGATCGAAGGGTCGGCGGTTGAATCCCGCCTCCAACTGTCCGCATGTCCAAGTGTCCTTGGACAAGACACTGAACCCTAAATTGCTCCCAGTGAGGTCTGATAGTGCCTGGCATAGTGGCAGCCCACTGGTGTATGAGTGGGTGAATGTGAAGCTTGTATTGTAAAGCGCTTTGAGTACTAATAATGTGTAGAAAAGTGCTATGTAAGTACAGACCATTTACCATTTAGGGTTTATTAGTTTATTTTGAGTTTATGCACAGCGCTAATTACATATACATGTACAATATTCAATACTGTTTATATACATTTCATTAAAGTTACACAGATATACATGGAAAGATGGCAAAAAAAATGAAAACACCATATGTACAAAATATACATGAGCAAGTTTGCATAGAGAAGTATACACAGGGAATACACATATAGAATTAGACATGGAAAATATGCGCATTAAAAAAAAAACATCAAGAATTATACATCAAGAGTTATACATGAAGAATTTGCACAGAGAATAATGCTCAGAGAAAATACTTGAAGAATGTGCATATGGAACTATATGTATATAAATAGACATGGAGAATATGCATATAAAATACAATTATACATAGGGAATTATACAAGGAGAGTATGCATATAGAAATACATAGAAAGTATGCATGTAGAATATTCATAAAGAAAATACGTAAAGAAGTGTCTATCAAATACACATAGGTAGAAACTATTTTATACTATACATCATATTCATATAGTAATATACATTCTATTAGGGCTCACGATTAATTGATTTTAAATCAAAATCCGATTTTTGTTTTTAATTAGGAAGATTTTTAAAACAGAGTAATTGTCAAATCGATTTTATTTTTCTTGTGTCTCCAAGCCGCGTCTTTGCGCGTCCGCCTCCGCCCTCCAGGTTACCGTAGAGCCTCCCAACTGTTACAGCGGTCTTTCACAAAATTCCATGTAATGACCACGGACCTTACATTTGTGATGGCATCACAGAATTACATAGTCGGAGTCTGCGTCGAGCGCACAACAGAGCTCTGGGTCATAACTGAACGAGCCCTGGATGTTCTGTGTCAGACGCGCAACCGTGCGCATCTCGCGCCCACCTATGATTGTTTCATAATCGCTCATCTGGTCCACGTACATATGACTGATGCCTTACATTGGTAGAACTTCTGTGAGATGTCACAAAACGACATGCGACTAGTCTGTGTGAGTCATAAGGTCTGGTAGCGCACCTCCCGCACCCTCCCCTGGTCTGCGGATCCATGAATACCTCTGATGAATTCTCTTTCTCTCCTGCAGACCCAAAAATTGAGGTTTTTAGAGGGAAAAAAATCTGGATTTATTTTAGTCCAAAATCATGCAGCCCTACATTCTATGTTCTATGTGGTGATCTTTTTTTTTTTTCTCACAGTTTGCGTTTCTTCTCTTTGCCGCAGGTTTTGACTGTCGCTGTGGTAACCTGTTCTGTGCCATTCACCGCTACTCTGACAAACACGACTGTCCCTACGATTACCGGAGTGCAGCTGCTGCCCGCATACGCAAGGAAAACCCCATCGTGGTGGCCGAGAAAATCCAGAAGTTGTGAGGACTGAACGTAGAAAGAGTCTCTCTGACTTTGTGAATTTGAACAATGGCGACTTGGATGAAAACACCTGATATCATGGCTTCATTTGTTCATGGTAGTCTAACATGGGATGGGTGGGGGTGGTGCGATCACAGCCACTGTCCGGACTCTTCCCTTAGTATTTCCCCCCTCTCTCCACTAGTTTGCGGCTGAATCTGATTATTCGTGTGTGTGTGTGTGTGTGCGCGCGTGTATGAAAGTGTGCGCTCATTTGCTTGAGAGTTGGGGAGAGAGCAGTAGGGGCTTGGTGGACACTGACGTCGCTGTGGGGAGGAAATGCATTTTGATTTTACCCGTTTTTGTTTCTTAACTTGGGGGGGATCGTGTGGCTTTATTTTTATACAATCCCTGTGAGGTAGTTGAAACAAGGCAGGGGCTAAGCTGTTAGGAAATATGCAGCAGCACGGCTAACAACACAGAGGTCAATCCAGAAGATCTAGCATTTAATAATAATAAAAAAAAAAAAAAAAACCTCAGTGGGAGACTTCATGTATCCAGCAAGACCTTAAGGGCTTTGGAATATTTTTTTTTTTTCCCCCCAGGCTAAAAATGATGTCAACTTCTTGTCAAATTGATATACCCTTTTTTTTCTTCCCACCTCCATTTAGCTGTTTTTCTTTGGGTCACCACACGTTGAACTCCCAAGTCTCAGCATTTTTTTCAGAAATGTTCTTTGATATATTGACTTATCATACTGATACTGGGTGCATGAACAGTTATTGGAGGTTAGAGGTAGGGGAGGGAAAGGGTATGGGAAGCTGAACCTTGACTTACTGAGTGATTGAATTCTGTGTTTTTTTTGTTTTTTTGTTTTGTTTTTTTTTCTGTTTTAATGAGCGTATGACATCAGAAGATCTATATTAATATATTGTAGTTAGCTTGAATTGTGTGATTGCATTCTATTTATTTTTTATCGTTTGGTTGATCTGTGCTGGAGGATTGGCAGCATGTGTCAGCAAATCAGTAAGATTTGCGCTTAACCTTTTCAATTATATTTAAGTAATTCCATTGATTATATAACCATTGGAAAAAAAGAACACATTCTCTTACACGATGGAGTAGAGTCCAGTTAAGTCATTACAATTAAGATTGTGCATTAAATGTCTGTTATAGTTCTGGAAACAAAGCACAACATAGTGTGTCAACGGCAGAGCACAAAGCAATGTGTCACACCTCAGTTTTTGTTCAGCGTTTGGGTCATTTGCAGTTTATATTTGATCTGAATAGCAGGCTTTTTTGGGGGAAAAAAATGAGATGTACTCTCCTTGAATACCCTTTTATGTTCTGTGGAGTCCAGTGAAGCTCCATGTTTTCTAACCACCAGCAGACCACTGACAAATGCTGAGTGAAAACTGATCTGGGTCACAGTTCCTCTACACATTGACACACATTTTGCTTAACTAAGTAAAGACCAGCTCAAGGCTACAGAGATGCGCGCTGTGCTTTTACAATGTGCTCAGATTCAGATGAGTTCTTACTATGAAGACCGCTTCTAGCTAGCTTCTTCTAGGATGTTCTAACTTAATTGCATGTGTGCAGTAAAACATATGAGTTACTGTTTTGTAACTGGCTGCACTGTTTGAGATGAAGCTGGAATGTTTCCAAAGCCACAGAGCAGTAGCACAATGCATGGCTGAACCTGAGGTTCACGTTAACAGGACTCTACTTTTCCAAATGTAAATACCATATGGCGCCTATTCATATAGTATAATCTTAATGTAGATTTTTGCCAGATAAGAAGGTGGGGGACTAAACTGAAGAATAGTACTGTGTTTTAAAAAAAAAAAAAAAAGAAAAAAAAAAAGTACTTCTTTCCTAATTATCCAAAAAAAGAGTGTGCCACAAATGGTGCAGGTATTATTTCCACATTTTCCCCCATTTCTGACGACATCTGCCCATGTGGTGTCCAGTTTTATTTCAGTAACTGGCTCCGCCATAAATAACTCCCACAGGCATATGGCTTTGATAGATAACAAGCCCTATAAGCATTATTAACCTTGCTGAATTACACAGTATCCCAGTCCATGCTTTTATCCTGTTACTGATTCTATTCATAGTTTAGTAATATCACTGAAAGTTAAAAAGCCCCTGGTGAGGCATAGAGGGGCATTTGAGGTTTTATCTTTTCATTATCAAAGCTTTCCTTGTAAATGTTGCTTGATCTTGGTCATTAAATATTTATAAAGAAGAAAAAAAAAAAGCTGTAGAAAAGGTATTTGGAGAGTATGTGTTTTCTAAATAAGCCAACACAGAATGTTTTAGACACAAATGACTCTTTTCCTTGTATACACCAGGACAACAATGGACCTGACTGAAGTTCATTCTGGATACTCAGAGTTCCTGTAGCCTTAGTGTTGGTGATGGACTTGTCTAAGTGGCTTAGTGGCTTGGTTTGCCAAGGCCAAGATTGTCTACCTGGGATAATTTGGTAATCCAAAGCCTGTTCCTTCATCTCACTGCTAGTGTGAATCAAAGTTCAGGAGTTGTTGGGAATTGCTGAGTTATGATTGTGTACAAGGAGATAAATGGTCATGTTTAGGATTAATATTGTTAAAGGGTATGGTATTCCCTAAGGTATGTCTTTATATATGCAGAATACTGAAGCTTGCCTGCTGGTTGGATGATCATTGGAAAACTTTGTCCCCTAGAAAATGTTCCCTTCGACTGAAAAGACTGATGGGTGTGAGGAAACGCTCACTCTGGTGCCCTTTCACCGGAAACGTCCTGTTCATTGGATGATTGTTCAACTGTCAGCGGGGTCACACTTGCTGTTTTTGTTGACTGCTCATATCGGCCACCTTTTTTTTTTTTTTTTTTTTTTTTTTAATAAATTTGAGCAGTTTGAATGTAAACCACCACATTCACAGAACAAGCTGTAATTTCATTTCCATCACCTCACCGTACTCAGCCCATCGTTGTCTCCGGGCAGAGGACGGTGACCTACTAAACTGTTTTACTGTTTCTGATGAAGGACTTGTCACCAGCAATTAGGGCAACCATACCTAAATAATCTATATATTATCAATACATATACAGTATGTATGTTTTTCATCCCTCTTATCTCTCACTTTGATAAAGTTTTGATGTCTTCAATCCTGTCTTTAGCACAAAATTTCATAATCAGTGTCTTCATCATGCAGAGGTTTTGATCAATGATGATAAAACCCGCCAGTCATGATGAATCTGGTTGAAATTCAGTTTGACTGCAGAACTAAAGACGAGTGAATCTGTCTTTGAGATGAGCCTGAGGGACAATAAATGAACTCTACACTGTTCAGAGTTGCGGGTCTTGTCCCTTGGCACTCCAGTCCCCCAGAAACACCACCAGATCTTTTTTTTTTTTTTTGTTGACTTTTTTTTTTTTTTTTTTTTGGATTTTCTTTAAGATTTAGGATTGTATGATGTGTAAGAGTAAGTATAAAACAATAAAATCACAAAGTTTATTTTAAATTACATTTGTCTCTGTATTTCTTTGTGCATTAGTGGTACCAGACGTTTATAAAAACAGTTCTGTATTGAAGAAATTTCACAGCTTCTTGTTTATAGTGATCCAGCTGTATTACCATCAGGGCTCTGTAATGGCAGTGAATTAACTCACACCTACTAGGAACAACACATATATATGTTACTAGGGCTATGGATGGAATATATTATTTTTCTGGTGTGTTTCTTTTTCCAGTGGCTACAATTGTCAGTACTGAACCAAACCAGAAAAAAACAGTGAAAATGTGTCATTTAATCCTATTGCATGGCCTAGTCTGTGTGGTCACCACCACCACACCTGTATTTGAAAAACAACCTGGTCTAATGGTTGTCAAATCACGTTTTGTTTTTTTTTTTTAACTATTTTATTTTTATCAGGGAGGTCATACATTGTCCAGAATTTAACAATTTCGCTGAGAAGGAAAAAAAGATATATTTCAACAGCACTGATCTTCCAACCACTGTTCTCCCTTGCATTTTACACCATATATTACACAGATTCACATACTACTGAACAATTGAACAATGGCTGTCACTTCCACTCATTCATCCCCAAAGATCCACACACAACACAATCCACATATTTTACTAAATTTATAACATCTGGTCTCATGATTCTAATGTATCCAATCCATTTAGCCCACAGTCTCAAAAATGTTTGTATTTTTAATGAGAATGTTAGTCTTTCCATAAAATAAATATATATATTTATGTTTGGTTTTAACCATTTCCTGGTCAGGGCCCTCTTCCCTCCAACCAGTAATACTCTCATTTGATATTTGTCTGCTTTAGTTTGAACATTCATTCCTACCCCAAAGTACATCGTTAAAAAAGCAAATGATAGATTGATATTGAAAACAGTTTCTAAACTTTTGTGAATTTCAAATCCCGTTTTTAGTGATATAACAGGTGTCAAAACCATGTCAATAAGGGTACTGAAGGAGATTCTCAAATGTTTTTGTGGGAGAGAGAGTTAAATACATTTATCTTGCCTATTTGTGAAAAGGCTCGACAAATTAAGTAATTTATGGATAAAATGGCAATGACAGATGAAACATGCAGTTAGATATTTATTGGACAAATTGTCATTGTTTAACGTCATTATGTCACTTTCCATGAATATGACTAATTTCCCCAGTACTATACATGTATCTTACACATGTAAACTTACACGAGATAGAACGTGTGCATGCCCACAGTCCACCTACACACACGTTTTGACTCGGTTTGATTTAAGACCTCCATTCGTGTCCATGTGGATGTTGACTTAACGGATACCTCCTCTGGTGGTTTGGATGCAGCTCTTCTTAATTTGGGTTAATTTTTCAGTTTCCCAACCCCAACAACAGCTCTCTCAAATGTGAAGTACTAACACTCCAAGTATATTCTGCTCTGTATAAAATGATGCAAGCTTAGAAAAATAGATTCAAAGGATGAAAAATAAAAAAGTCATTGTGCAGTAAAATCTGGTTAATTGCCTCAGAGATGTAGTGAAGTAATAATTATAACCTACGCTGTACTTAAATACTCACATACTGTACATGTAGTCATTTATTCCTGCAGCCCAAATAGATTTTATTTGTTTAAATTTCAATACAAAAAATTCTCAGTTCATGTTTTCTAGGTTATTTTGAGAAAAAAAAAGTATGAGATGTGCAAATTACTCTTTTTATTAACATTTCACACATCCACACTTGTTTTGAATGTCATTTATTCAAAAGATGGAACATAAACATAAACGTGTTTTCACTGTATGGTAAAATTGATTATAAAGTTCATTGACTCTGAGATAACTACTCAAGGAAGTAGCTTAAAGTTGTACTTACGGTAAGTACAATAAGTAAAGATAAAAAGCTACATTCCACCACTGCATTCACTTGTCAGTCACACACTGCACATCTAGTTATCTACTCATGTACACCTGCAGCCTAATTTAGTTTTATTTGTCCAGGTTTCATACTAGTTATTGTACATAATTCTAATATAAACTCTTGACTCAGAGTTCTGGGAATAACTCTGGTCCACAAGTAACTGCCTCCACAGTAAAAGTTGTGAACAAGTTTGAGTCACTAATAAATCATGAATGCTGGTTGGCTGTTGTTTTCAAGATACAGTCTTCGGTCAAAATGTGAAATTCTAAGAATTAATCAGAATAAGTTTTACTCAAAGGAATGTAAGTCTCAGCAACAGATCTACTTTAAAACGCTGTGCATTACAATAGAGCTGCAATGTATAGAGCTGCTACTTAGTGGAACAGGTTGCCTTTTGCAATGAGACAATCTAACAATATAAGAAGATTTAAAATTATTCTAGTATGAATCTATCCAAAATTGAATTACTTTTGTGAGTTATATTTCATTTGTGTATGTTTTAAATGGTTTATTACAGGGTAATGTTGCCTATTTTAAAATATTATTTAAAAAAACAAACAAACTTGTCTTTCTATGTATGTATTAAAATGATGTAGGTGCTATTTTAAGTGGTGGACCCCAGGAAGGCTAGTTGTTACCTTGATAGCAACTAATGGGAATCTATTTTAAACAAATAAATAAAACAAATAAACTATACAGTCATTTTACAGGTTCTTTCTAGTGACAGATTTTTAATTCTAGTGTATAAATGTAT
>JAPTGZ010000019.1:26865301-26878006 GCA_029814645.1 Fowleria isostigma
ATTGTTTTTAATCTTAATTATTTGAATGTTGTTTTATTTATTTAAATTTTTTTAAAAAAATCAAAAAAATAAAAATTATAATAAATACATTTTCACTGGCTTTTCTGGAAGTTTTCTGAAGTTGTGACAATTGTGGCCACCAGAAAATCAAAAAATACACTGGAAAAACAAAATGTTCCATAGTAACATATATATGAGTTGTTCCTAGTAGACATCCAAGGGGGAAAGAGTTAAAAGTTCAGTGTGATCTTCACTTATGAAGTTCAAGAATGGAATCACTTTAATACGCCCACCTTCACCAGTATTGGCTACAAACCCTCCCCCCCTAAAAAAAAAAAAAAAAAACAACAACACAAAAATCCCTCATTTGAGCCAGTGCTTGATTTCTTTGGTCAGAGCTTTTAATTTAAGGGGGGATCTCTGGTCCACATTTAGACATAGTTGGTGATTGTTATGCACCTTAATGCTACAGACCACCTGCTATTAAAAGAAAAAAAGGAATTGCTGCTGTGTTGCAGAAACATGGCTCCATAAATAGTAACTTATTTTCTCTTTAGATATAAACACTTTCATGCTATGGGGGAAAAAAAATATAAGAATAATTTTTGCATGATTATATAGCACTGAAAAGCATAATTATGGATTTTATGTTCCATCTCTAGAATTAGATCCTCTTAACCCCCCCTCAAAACTTAAACCCAGAACAATAAACTGAGTGGAGTTAAACCTGCAGCAAGAAACCAGTGCACCATCAAATACTGTTGTCTTTGAAAATGTACATTTGACATTTCCTTTGCTGAAATGAGTCATTATTACAAGCTCAACGTTGATATTACAGAGATTCTATGTATTATTGATCTCAACAGCAGAGAGACATCACATACCAGGACACATTTGGGACTAAAACCACCAGTGAATCAATGCTATACGTCACTGAATAAAGTATAAAACCCATTGTTTACACACATCTGGTATCATCAAGTTTTCTCCATCAAACAAACACTCATAGACACTTATTTTTAGAGTTGGTCAAAATAACACTGAGTCTAATAATCTTCATGTGCTCCATCAGCTGATAGTTTACATTATAGCTTTGTTAGCTCAGATCTGTTTATCGACAAATAAACCTGTGAAACCACAAAACATCTCTATTTTCTATACGGTTTGTGTCATCAATAACTGCACTGAAGATCTGTTTGGAATCGCCTAACAAGGTCAGAACTGTTACAGTTTAGTCTGAACATGGATCAAACAAACTGGCACCTTACCAACGATAATAACACCACATAATAGCTTTATGCCTTCATAAGACTGATAATCAAATGACGATGAAATGTTGTGATTTCAGCATTAAAGTTCGTTGTTTTTATTTAAAGATGTGTCCAGTGGTGAAAACAACATTAGCGCTTCTAGTTTTTACTACTTTTTTCACTTTCTTTGACTGCAAAAGTTGTTTCGTAGTGATTCTCATCCCATCTTGTCACTTTCTGATGCTTTGGTTAGTTCCTCTCACCGAGTAAGACTGACAGAATGACTCACTACTCCCTCTACTGGTCACATAAATCTGACAGTTTGTCAGTATAAATAGAGACGGTGCATTTCACTACGATCCAATACACTGAATTCTTTGGACTTATTGTACCCTTGCATGCGTGGAATCTTAGATTATCTTCAACTCATTGTTTCCAGTCCTGTTCTACTGTAACAAGACCTGACAAAGCACTTAAGTAGCACAGCATCACAATTTACAGATTTGCTTCAAAGGGCTTTACAATCTGTCAAATATTATGCACTCGTCTGTCCGTGGACCCTTGGCTCAAGTAAGGAAAAAACCTTTAACAGGAAAAACTGGTAGAAACCAGAGGTGGACAGAATGGACAGATAGAAAGTGCAGTAGGTGTTGTGTATCTAGGCTGTAGCTGCTCTTAAACCTGTTCTTATGGTTGGACAGGAGACCCACGCTCTGACTGATGGCTGATGAATGTTTATTTTTTGTCAAATCAGACACCAAACCACTGTGAAAAAACTGAAATAATATAAATCATTACATACAAATCAGAAAGTCAGCATCAAACAACATAAACGTCACATACATATTAATATAAATAATAATTATAAGCACCCTTGTTGTCTCAGCTATATTACCTCACAGGATCGCCTGGGTGCATCACATGACCTGAAGATGTAGTTTTATCTACCAGCGGGATCATTGATCAAAACAAACAAAAAATACACGTATGTCAAAAATATTTACATAAACAAAGACTCATATTTCGGTGACAGCTACAGAAAATTGCACAGACTTGGATAAGAATATTGTACAACACAAAGAGAGTATGAAATGTGAAGTGATTATGAACACCAAGACTTTACAAGACAGCAGAGTAAAAAGTAAAAAAGAAAAATAGCACACCTTCAAACAGACAGTGCATCATTCCCACAGAGATCACTTATATGTAGTTGTAATGGTGGTGGTGACTGGAATGGGTTCTGTGTTATTGTATTTTTTCTGTCTGTCTACAAAATGGTTCTCTTGGCAGAACAATTACACAGAAAGTAAATATGTCACTTTTGAGGCTCCCATGCCCTCAGTTGTGTTTTTCAGCTCAGTGTGTATTAGTCTAAGGACGGTCTATAGCGGTTAATGCCAGCCTCTGCAGACTGTAGACCCCTCCGAGGTCCAACAGGACAAATGGACGCCTCCAGTTCCTACTGCTGAGCTGGCGTCCTTTCATGTCCATCTATTATTTTGTGTCATTTTATTATCGTTAGTGGTTTTTTCTTTCCAGCACCAAATTTGTCCGTGTTCTATTAAAAGTTCCAGATCTGTAGAAAACCCTCAGCGACAGAGTGTCCTCAAGGAAAAATGTGTTTACTGTCAGGGTCAAAGCTGTTGTGCACCGAGATTTTTTTTTAACTGGGAATCTGCAGATTTGATCATTTATCTCCGCCAGTCAGAATGCTGTTAGGTATACTGTTCTTCCAAAATGAAAATTAGACCACTTATTAAGTAGTAAATGTTTTATAGCCTAATGGAATTTACTGTAAAATAAACATAACGTAACTGATCTATTTCAAGATAATATATTTTACTGACCTTTTTCAGACATTGACCTTCAGCTGTTTTATGGTTTGGTTGCCAGAGTTCTAATACTGATAGTGATACTGAATGCTAAAAGATGTTGAAGCTGAACTATGTGACTGTGGTATTAGTGATTGTACACATAAATTTGGGAAATTTACACAACCCCAAATCAGAGGTGGTTTAGACAACGTGGAAAATCAACTTTATACTCAACTCAACTTTATTTATAAAGCACTTAAAAACTACACAGGTGGCCAAAGAGCTGGACACAAACATAAAAACAAATAAATAAAAATGAATAAAACACATAAAAGAATGAATAAAAACTGTAAAATTATTAAAGAAAACAGTTACGGTAACACATACTTTGACTTTGACATTTCATTGCAGACAACAGGTGCATCTCCAGAAGATGTCAAATCAATTTAAAGCAAAGTCACAAAAAAAATACAAGAATTTTTCAAAACTTGTTTGACGTGAATGAATGAGGCTGTGTTGCGTCATCAGCAGGTGGCGCTGTAGGCTACATTAGACATGGTCTGAGAATAGAAGAAGCAGAGCACTCTAGTGGTGTTCACAGTTTTATCTGTCAATACACAGTAACCAGCTGATCAGTCACATAAGTTAAATGTTTATTACATCAGAATTTGTTTCCTTTTCCTTAATGCACATTTACTCTGGTGAAAAAAAACAGAAAAAACCTCAGATGAGTAGGGAAAAATTCCAAATTATTATCATCATTATTATTATTATTATTATTTAATCATTTTTAGTATTTTATTTTTTAAATTTTTTTTTTAACTTTTCCATAAACATTTTTCTGTGCCAATTTTCTCTCTGTGCATTAAATACATTCATGGAAACACACATACTACAACCATATTTCTTGTGTTTGGTTCTCATTTTCATTTGTAAATATTATAGGGAGAGCCTGTTTGAGGAGCACCTCAGGGCTGGAGATTCCCATGTGGCTGTATGGGACTGTATGACAGCAGATGGAGAAAATATTGTAAATATAGAGAAAACTTAACATGATATTGACATTTTTTACCCCAGCGAGTCTTGAATCAGTTATGTAAAGCAGAGCAAAAATCCAAAATAATCCTTTCAGAGCCTTGTGTGGATCTGCAGAGGTGTCTTGGTAAAGGTTAACTTGTTTATTATCTCCATAGGGAAGTTCGGTCTCTGCATTTCGCTCATAATAATAAACACACCACTTAGCATTAACATACACATTAGGAACTGTGAGCTGTCATTGATGGCACTCAGGGACCAGCTCCACATGTCCATCAGTCCCATATTCAGAGACACCAACAGGAGAATTAACCTGTATACTTCAGGTTTTGGGTTTTTTTTTTACAATCAAAGTTTTTTTTTTTACTAATTTTTGACAAGAAAGACATAACATTAATATCATTTTAACAACAACACTCTGCACTACACAGCCAGGGCAATAAAACATAAAACCAGTATAAGCATTACATCACAATAATAATACAATTTTAAAATGTAATAATAACAATAATAATACAATAAAAAGAAATAAGATCAGATACAAGAACATTTTTTAAATACAATTAACTCAGGTGGTATTTATGTATGATAATACTTTTATTATGGTGCACCAGTCACTGAGGTTGAATAAAATGTAGGAGGTGGGACCAGACCTGTTTGAATTTGCCCCTACCATCATTCAGTTTTGCAACGAGATCCTCAAAGGAGGCTGTGCCTGTCATCAACTTTAGCCACTCTGTAAAACCAGGCCTTCCATGGCTTTTCCGGTGTCTTAAAATGATTCTTACAGCTGAGATAAACCCAGCTAGTGCCAAGGCAGGCTTTGTTTTAGACTCCACTGGAGGTATAAGGGACCGGTGTCCTAATAGACATAACTGGTGAGACTCGGGTAATAGTACATTTAACCATTCTCCAGTAGTTTTACTAATTTGTTTCCAAAAAGGAAAAACCATGGGGCTTTCTCACAGAAAGTGGAGATAAGATATACTTGTGTTTTTAATAGTGGGAAATTGGAACATCTGGAGGAAACCCACATGGTATGGGGAGAACCGATAAAGTGTACACAGAAAGGCTCCGGTCCGAATGCGAGTCAAACCATGAAGTAATAATAACCGCTACACCAGTGCTCTCACACTACTCCGGTCTCACACATCTACAGTCAATCAATCAAACTGTATTTATATCACACCACATCATCTCATGACACTTTACATTTAGAGCTGTTCTAAACCAGACTCTTACGCCAGTTCACAGACACCAACACAATCCTCCAGAGCGCAGACTTGGTGACAGTGGTGAGGAAAAACTACTTTTAACAGGTAGAGAGACCTGGAGCAGACCCCGACCCTAGAGGATGGACGTCTGCCTTGACCCGTTAACATAAAAGAGAATGAGAGACAGAGATTGGGGGGGATATATGGATGCACAGCCAACTGAAGTACAACTGTTAAAAACTAGAAATGCTGTGGCTTCTTTGTACGCGTGCCAGATGCCGGTGTAGTGTGCCAACACAACTGAATGTCCACACTTTCCCTTTCTTTGATTTAACTTATTGATTATAGACAATCTTGGAAAAGATAAACTTAATACACTAACCAACAAAGTCCATTTAACATAAAGTCCACAATGGTTACCTGGCAAAGTAAAAACCATGTGGTTTCCTCAGCGCCCACCTGATTAAGTAGAAAACCATTGGTCTAAACACTTATTTACGCAAACATGCAACAACAAAAATAATAAATGAAAATAAACAATTTGGCTCCTACAGGTACGATATCTACTAATAACTAGTACAAATACCCATTACTGCCAATACTACTATTCCAAATACAAGTACTAACATTGGACATACTAATAGAAACCTCTACTATCCATCTAACTATACAGTTGCGGACAAAATCATTAGACCACCCTATGTTTTCTTCAATTTCTTGTTGATTTTAATGCCTGGTTTTCTTGATAATAACCAAAAATCACATAAGTCCTTACATCAACATCTATGGCATTCTACTGACAAAAACAGTGCTTTTAGGCTTTTGGTTTTTTTTGTCTGTTTTAGTCACATGATACACACAGGAGTTGGTTTTTGATTGCATAACCATTGTTTTTGATGGTCTGATAATTTTTTCCACGACTATATAAAAAAACACGAGTCCACCCATTTCAGACTCTGACTTTGTCGACTATGTTGGCGTTCGACTGAGAACAGGTGTCAAGATATACCTGAACATACTGGGCATCACTTTACTAAACTGGAGGGTCTCCTAGTGATTTCTGTTCTCTTTCTCATCCCTACTAGCATTGAAAAAGTTTCCAAAATCACATCCCCGGTGCTCATCATCCACGGGACAGAAGACGAGGTGATCGACTTCTCCCACGGCCTGGCTCTGTTTGAGCGCTGCCCCAAAGCCGTGGAGCCGCTGTGGGTGGAGGGGGCGGGACATAATGACATTGAGCTGTACAGCCAGTATCTGGAGCGCCTGCGTCGCTTCATAGGACAAGAACTGGCGGTACAACACGCCTGACCGTCGTCACCAACAACATAAATCTGTTCCTTCTGCTTCAGCTCTTGTGTCCAGAATGTCTCCGAAGAGCCTCCAGGACGCTTCGAATGGAATGTGGCGTGGCTCAGTGACACATGAAGGAAAGGAGTCCAGAACCATCGGATATGCACGAGTGTAAAGGGAACTACATTTACACTTTAGTCTGTTTTTTTTTAACTTACTTAATAGATACAGAATGACTGCCATGTGTGGTAGCAAATCAATTCCTACACTGTGCAATAATGTGGACACATAAACTGGACCTGTGTTGAAATCACATAAACAGATATAGTATGTGATTTCACATAAGGACAAGCTGATAGATTAATATTGATGTAGGCGACTAAGATGCTACAGAGTGCATGGAAGGCTCATGTAGAGGGCTGTCCCTCCTCTTATGTGTGTTTGGAAATGTTTTATTTTGACTCATTAGAAGAATAATCAGGTTTTGAATACTAGGGGTGTAACGGTGCACTCGTTTGTACCGAACCAATTAGGGTACGGGGCCTTCGGTTCGGTTTGGACCTGTACCGAACAAATCCATGTATCTTTTGTGATGAACACAAACATTCGGTAAACAGGTGGGCTACGCAGGGTTTTGCAGCGGCGGATTCTCAGCACGACGCGCGGAAGCTGGGTCGGACGTTCAAAGCATGTTAACATTCATTTTCTGTTTGTTGCAGCTTTGTAGCATAAGAGTCCACAGGTTCTTCTATAGCAAAAAGAATTTTATTTTTTAACTCAAGTTGGCAAATCCAGTGGAGTTGTTCTTCTTCTCCTTCACAGTGTCTCCGTTTCGGCGTGAGATCACGTTCACAACACATTCACCTCTGGGAATACTGTGAGGCGTTCAAGAACACTCAGTAAATTACAGTGTTTGTCATAAACGAACATTGAACATTCAAAATACATAACATTTGGGGTGTCTGTTAATGCACAAATGACTGAACAATGTTACAGTTAGTTACGGAGCGCACCCCCTCCTTCATTGGTCTCTTCCACTGTACCAAAAATTAACCGAACCAAAGACCCCTGTGCCGAAAACGTACCAAACCGAAATTTTTCTGTACCCTTACACCCCTATTGAATAGACATCTCTACGCTGAGTTATGTTAGTTCTACTTTTACAGTCAAGATGCAATCCAATACAGAGGCGCTAAAATCTTTGAAGTGAAGCTTTAGTGGAGTTTGTGGACGTAGTACCAGAGGTTTGTTTACCTGTGCCGTCACGTTGCACCAGACTGCATCGTATTAAAATTAGAGGGAAGAATTCAAATGATGCATATATAGAGATGTATGTTTATTTCGTCTGGTTATGCTTTTTTGTTGCACCAAACATTTTGCTCAGGTAACCCCTCGTAGAAGTGCAAGTTGGGTTTTTTTTGTCGTTTTTTTTTTGTTTAATTCAGTCGACTAAATCCCCTCAGATCCCTTATGAAAATGCAAAACCACATGTATCGCTTTGGAGTTTTTCACCAAATAATTACACCTACGCTGAGGTGGAGAAGTGTGTTTTCTACATCTTCAGTCTTTCTCTCCATCACACCCCCATGCCCCAGTGGGATCGGCTGTGTTGAAGAAGAACAGAAGATTAAAATGTAAAAAAAAAAGCGAATGATCCGGCCTCTTGTGTTGAGGAATGTGTGAGAGTCTGTCCCCTACGTCTTCTACTGTTCGTCTTGTTTGTTTCACACCAGTAGGTCACAGCTGTCTGAGATGTTTCCCTCTGCGTCTGGAACAGAGGAACAACACTACACTTAACCAGCATCTCCACCTGCTCTGCTCTGTCCTTACATCTGTCGCACAGTCATGGTGATCATTTGTATTCTATGTCGTACTCCGGCACCGATCATCAATCTACAGTCGCGGAAAAAAAAAATTTGACCACTCAATGTTTTCTTGAATTTCTTGTTCATTTTAATGCCTGGTACAACTAAAGGAATATTTATTTGGACAAATATGATGATAAAAACAAAAATAGCTCATAGTAGTTTAATTTCAGAGCTGATATCTATCCATTTTTTGTGGTTTTCTTGATAATAACCAAAATCACATAAGTTCTTATATTAATATCTATGGCGTTGTGCTGAAAAAAACAGTGCTTTTTGGCTTTCCATGTTTGTGTTTTTGTCGTTTTTTGTCACGATACTAAGGCTGCACGATACTGGAAAAAACTGACATTGCGATTTTTTTTTTTTTAACTTTGCGATATAAAAAAAATAGGATATATAGTAATAGCTTTGTAGTGGTGACGTAAATGCTCAAATAAATCTTCGTTTTCCGTGATTTTCTTTTGTTCGTTGCTCATTTTTCAATATTAACAGCGACTCACTCCAAAATAATTAACAGCAGTTGTGATCGGTGTCAGGTATTGTTGAAATTAGGCGAGAACACATGGAGTTCATTTACCTCCGACATTACAGGATCTGCGATGTGACTATTGCGCACGTACATTGCGATGACGATGCTCAAACGCTGTATTGTGCAGCTCCCCATAATAAACACAGGAGTTAATATTTGATTATTAACCATTATTTTTGATGACTTTTGATGGTCTAATCATTTTTTCCGTGACTGTACAATGTGATAACTGATCTTTACGCTTCATATTTTAAAGACAGTAACATGTAATACACGAGTAGGACATTGTCTAGCATCTGTTTCACTGCTATTGTGTGTCCCTCTGTCTGGTGAAACTATACGCTAAATAGTTTTGTGTAAATGTTCTCTGTAAACCTGGTTATACATGCATTTCTACTCCTTTTTTTTTTTTTTTTTTTGTACATTACAATTGGCTTTGCTTCACAGCAGTAGGTGTCCGCCTGTGCAACTCCAGGAGTGCAGTATCTTTTTAGCTGCTGGTGTGATCTCGGTAACAGTTGTCGCTTTTCTCTTGTGGTTTATTGAATAGTTTACTCTGATTATTTGGGGAAATATCACTCGTCAGTATCAAGCTGCACATTACGCTGCAGATCTATGTGTGTGTCGCAGTTTTGTCACTTTGCTAAGACGACTTGCGCGGTTGTCTTCATGTCTTTTTCTCTGAGTCTTAAAGGGGTCATATTTTGCTAAACCCGCTTTTATTAGTTTTTGGTTTATTTATTTGTGTAGTCGGACCCTAATAGTTCATAAAGTTTGAATGTGAACCCTCCAAGTGCTGCAGAGCTATGTTTATATTTATTTTAGCGAAAATCAAGTGGACTTCTACAACCCGTTTTAACTCTTTTCCCCCATAAAGACAACATTTGACGACTCCGTACCCTTAATGACGAGTTTTGACACCTCTGTTATATCACTAGACGTGATTTGACGACCATCAGAATATTAGTTTTTCAAATGTAACAGATGGAGTGATAGGTGGAGATGACCACAACCCATACTACACCAACCAATAGGATTGAATAATAAATTTTCTTTATTTTTTTATTTTGTTTTATTTTATTAATTTATTTATGTCTTTATTTTTTATGTCTATTTTTATTTTTTTAATTTATTTTTAATTAATTAATTTATTAATTGGTTTTCAATTTTTATGTTATTTTGTTTTATTTATTTTTATTTTCAAAAAATTCTAAAAATTGTAATAGTAATACATTTTCACTGGTTTTTCCTCAAGTTTGCTAAAGTAGTGACGATTATAGCCACCGCAAAAAGAAACAACACACTGGAAAAACTAAATGTTCAATGGGTAGAACCAGTAACATATATATTGGTTGTTCCTAGTAGGCATCCAAGGAGGGAGGAGTTAATTCCTTCTTAATTTGTCTATAACTCGTTACGTCCTGGTATTTGCACATGTAAGGTCAAGACTCATAGACGAAAATATGTCCAAACTTTGAGCCCATTACCTAAAATGTTCAGTTGTTGATTGTATTAACGAACATAAGGGGCTGAATGGGACAGAGCAGCATGGTCAACGACCTGGACGGGGTGGGGTGTGAAGTGGCTCATTTGCATTTAAAGGGCCAGCACTCAAAACCACCTTTCTGATGTCATTACTCAGAAATAGGGTTGAAGATGGACCTGTGGAGTTGAATTAATGAAGAATTGAGACTCAAACATAGCATTTATACAGTTTATATAGACCACAGGGAAATGTTATAAAGTGAACAATTCCATTTTAAAAGAAGCTAAATATCACTCCTTTAAGATGAAACGCTCCGTTCTCATTTTCCTGCCTCTTTTCGACTCGCTCACGCTTCCTCTCCTCTCTCAGATGAATGATGTGTTGGGGTTTTCGGCTCAGTCTGAAGCCTTCCTGAAAGGTGCAGCACTCGCACACAAAGCTTGAAGCCATGATCCCCTAAATTAAAATGTCTGCTTAAGAATGTCAAGGGATTGTTGGTTTTTTCTTTTCTTTTTTTTTTTTTTTTTGCTCTCTGAACTTAAGTATTTGGCATCAGACACGATGTTGCCTTTGAGAAGTCGGGATTTTCAGGCTTGTTTAAACATATAAACCAAAGTGTAACTCCTTTTTTTTTTTAGGGCTTCCCTTGTGTAACCGACATGTATTTCTGTGTCATCGTAACCAAAGGCAACATTAAGTTCTTTTACCGACATTGTTATTTATGTCTGCTGTTTATCTGCTATTCCTCCACTGTACGTCTGATCCAGATGACATATAAAGCTGTCAGATTGCTTGATATTTATGTTTTATCATATCACATCTACATTCAGTATGCGGACTTTGAATAGCATAAACTAACCAAGTCGTAGGTGGATTTTATTTTTCAAGCTGTGTATAATTATCATTTGTTAAAGAGTACAACCAAGCAATACAGTGGAGCTGTGTGTGGGATGAATGAGACGAGCTTCAAGCAGACACATGAAAAGCTTTTGTCTAAAAAGAAAACCGTCTTTTATTGAAATGTTTGGAGTATTTTTGGACATTCTCTCGTCGGGATTGGTGTAACAGCTGTGTACCATTTGTTGTGTTATCACACATCGTCTCTCATTGTTTTATTGTACTAATTTTTAGGTTTTAAAGATATTGTCTTTTTCCAAGAATACTGAGAATAAGAAGTTAATAAAACATAATCAGAAGTTGCTAATAGGTGTGTCTTTGTGTCTCCTTTTATGTGTTTTTTTTTTGTCCTTGAATCTGCAGGATAAGCAGTTTTTCCGTCTGGAGCAGGGGTGTTAAACTCATTTTAGTTCAGGGACCACATTCAGCTAAATTTGATCTGAAGTGGACTGGACCAGTAAAATAATAATATATAAATAATGTCAACTCCAAACTTTTTGTCTGTGTTTTAGAGTGAAAAAAAAAAAAATTACATTATGGAAATGTTTATATCTACAAAATATCTTTTCAAACAATGTAAAAAACATGACCAAACTGAAAAAAGTGTAATTTTAACAATATTATGCTTCAGTTTATCATTTAAACATGTACATTAAAGCTGCAAGCAGCATTGGGCGGGACCTCGCACCACATGTACCGCCTCCCGACACCATCGACATCCCAGCTGTACTCGTACCTGGGTTCAGCCCCCACCCTATGAAGCTTTTATTTTGAAAAGCCCTAGTGTGTGTTTGTGTGTGTATGATGATCATTTTTGTTGAATTTAAACTTTATAAAGAGTTGAGTGTTTTTGCCATAAAAATGAAGAAAATTGTTAATACAAATTATTTAGTATTTTAATGGGGCTTTTATTTTGAAAAACACAACTGTGTCTGTTTATATGTGTGTATATGACAGTCTTTATTTAAATTGTACACACAGTTGAGTGGTCATAAAAATGTAGACAAAATGAATATCCATATAGCATTTTTAATAAAGTTGTTATCAAGTTTATTATACAGACATTTGAATTTATGTCTTAATTTATTAAAATGTAATTCAATTAATTGTAATCAAATTAAATTTTATTTTATTTTAAATAATGTAAAACAAAACAAGTACATTTAAAGGCAAATTGCTAACTTCCTGTTGGAGTTACATGCTCAGTCCCTAATTATAACTTACAGTGGATCTACAAATACACAAAAACAAAAATACAAAACATTTAGTAAAAAGCAGAATATTGTTAAAATTACAGTTCTCTTAAGACATTTCAGTTC
>JAPTGZ010000019.1:27061365-27083282 GCA_029814645.1 Fowleria isostigma
GGGTGATGGGAGAGGCGGAGAGAGAGAGTGAGGAAGACGAGAAGGAGGGGAGGGAGACAGAGATGGAGGGAGGAGTGTGAAATGAGCGATAGCAAGGTCACTGTCTGGGAGGGAGATGGGGAGGCGGAGGTTGCGGTGCAGAGACAGATGGTGACGTGCAGAAAGAGAGAGGAATCTGTGGAAACAAGTCTGGAGGGCTGAGGAGCTGAAAGACCTGATTTCACACCCTATGACTCTGACTGGGAGCCTAGAAAACACACACATACATCACACAGTGTATGATCATAGCATGTGGGTGACTTTGAACACACACGTATGAGAACACACACGCGCGGGGCACATAAAAACTTCACAGGGCTCCAGTACATCTTTTGGTGCCTTTTTACTCCTCTTCTGCTGTACTCGGTCTTTGGATTTCTGCTGCCTGGAGGGTGCTGGCCAAGCGTATCAAAGGCGTTTGACCATGGTGGCAGCATGAAAGCCTCGCCCCAGACCATAACACCACTGATAATCCGAGCTGTGCCAGTGAACTAGCACAGGATGAAACACACCGCTGTCTACCCCCCAACCACCCACTTTCCTCTTTACTTTCAGAAACCTCCTCTCTACCTGGCACACTTAGTTATTCTCATTGCGGGTTTCTTGACACTTTTTCTACACGGTTAGCTTTCTAGCTCAGTTCAGTTGATGTATTTATTAAAGTCTGACTGCAATGAAGTCACAGAGCTAACCATTTTTCCCCAAAAAACAGGTTATAAAGGTTTTCAAAAATTCAGAAGGCAGAAGGCTTAAACTGAGTCCTATTCTGTTCCGACTGGAGTTCCACAATTTAACATTTGAATGAAAAATGAATCCATTTGCTTCTGTTTTTAATCTAAAGCAACATGAATTTGTAAAGTTTCATGCTGCAGTAGTGCTTAGTTGTTAGAAGTCACTACATTTCAAAGTTTTTGCCAATTTCTGTTTGAGAATAAATGCTTGTTCCACTGCTCTAAAATGATCTACCATTTCTTAAACACTGGTACATTCACTGTTACTACATATACAAACAAGGTTCCTACAGGTTTCTACAAGTTAAATTCAAGCCTTTTTGAACCAAATTTAATGCCCTTTTTACAGCCTATTTCATGGCCATACTGGCAAAACATTTTTGACTCCTTGAAGTTAGGAAAACTTATGTCAACCAGGTCACAAACATTCTTTTCTCCAAACAGGTATTATTAAACTTGCACTTCCTCGTGGTTACTTTTTCTTAAAGTTCCTAAAGTCAGCTGTCTCAGCCGCATGTGTGCTGGGCTGAATGTTGTGTGATCATTTCTCACCAGGGCTGCAAAGTTAGCAATGATTGCTTCTTAATTTCAACACAAATTGTTGGGGTGGAATGCAGAAGAATAACATTACTTTCTTTGCAGCTTGGACATTTCCCAGAAACATTTAAACACAATACAGCAGACACATTTATGACAGCATAACTGAGGACCTACCATAACAATTATAAAGCCTTTTAAAGACTTTTTTAAGGTATTATATGCAAAATTATAAAGTCAAGACTGTTTAAGACCCTGTGGGAACCTTGTACTTACAGTCATAGGAAAAAAAAAAAAAATTACACCCAATGTTTTCTTCTATTTCTAGTTCATTTTAATGCCTGGTACAACTAAAGGTATATTTGTTTCGACAAATATAACAAAAATATCTCATAAGAGTTTTATTTCAGAGCTGATATCTATCCATTTTCCATGATTTTCTTGATAATAACCAAAATAATATAAATTCTTACATCAATGTCTATGGCATTGTACAGACAAAAACAGTGCTTTTAGACATTCCATGTTTTCTTTTCTGTCTGTTTTAGTCACATGATACACAGGCATTAGTACTTGATTGCATAACCATTGTTTTTGATTTCTTTTGATGATCTAATAATAGTTTCTGTGACTGTAAGTCAGGGGTTGTGAACTACTGAAATCTATGCAAAATGTTATCCCTCTCTGCCTGCATCATTTTGTGTAATATACAGAATGACATGCAGTCACCAAAACATTTAACTTAGCTTGAAGTAAACAAGATTTTAATATTCTACACCTGAGCGTACAAACTTTTGAGGCATGTTTTCCAGTGCTGCCTCAAACCCAAACTGCTAAATGACAAATGCAGCCCTTGGCAGAAGGTTAAACATAAATTCCAGTATATTCTACATCAACACCACGTGTCTCCTCTATTTCAGGTGGAACATATGCCCTTCCCTCTCAACTACATCCTACCGTTGCCTCAAAACTATCATTGCTTAATTCACTTTCCTTTTCATGCTTTTTGTCTGCACTGCCTGCTTAATTAAAATCTGCAGCTGACAAGTGCGACTTCATGATTCTTTGAAACATTTCCTCCTCTCACTACACACATTCAACTTGCACTCTTAATTTATTCCACCACTTCTGGCCATTTCTTCCTAATTTTCTCTGTGCAGATCCTGACTCGTTTAGCTAATCACTGGAAGATCACTCCGTCTAGCCGCTAGGGCTTTAATGCTCCACCTCCAACCATCTGCTCTGATTTTTTTGTTTGTTTTGTTTATCTGCAGCCCTTTATTCACTTTGCTTCTTCTTGTTCACCTCCGTGTGTTGCTGTGTGAATACTAGGAAAACAGAACAACCAACTCTCCTCCGCTCTACTCTGTGTATTGGTTGTAAATCCAGCCTTGTCTTGATGAGAGAGGATAGTTAAATGCCTTGGGAAGTTTAAGACCCACTGGGGATCCTTCCGATAGCAACCCAAATAATGAAAATGTAATTCTACAGGCATAATTAAGTTAGAGATAGGGCGATTACTGTGCGATCCATTAAAAGTGATGGCAAAAGTAATTACTTATTCAATCAGCATGGTTTTATGAGGAAATGCAATGGCACCATGTTGCGTTGCAGCTATACAAGTCATTACATTTACAAGGGCATAATACTTTAAGCTGTGATTGATCCTCTTGACAGCTTGTTAAGTGGTGAATTAAAGCCCTGGAGAAAATAAAAGTCATCTTTTAAGGCAAAGTTGAGGAAATAAAGTTTTTATATGGCAACTGTTTCCTACATATCCATCAATGACTGCATATGCCTATGTGCATGCATGGTTGCATGGCTAGATGTATAGCTTATATTTCATCTGTATTTTTTATTCACATCTACTAAGCAGTGTGTTGTGTGTAACATCTGTGGATGTGTTTGAAAAAGTGGATGTAGGAAACTAACATATAAAAAAAGTAAGTGGTCTGGCACCTTATACTCTATACGAGTTAGTTACATTACAAATGGCAAATGACTATATGAGAGTCAGCACATATGTACATGTGTAAAGTAGATGAATAAACATAGTAGGACATGCCATGTGGTATCAACTTCAGTGTTATTTTTATCTCCAGTTAATAAAAAAAAACTTACATGTAGTTTTCAGCAACTGAAACTGATTTACTCCACGTGACCTTTAAATAATGACGTCTTATTGCTAATCAACTATAAAGTGTACACTTCTTCCCATAAAGCACCTCACTTCACCTTTATGTTTGAAAGTAATGATACACTAACCGTGTATTTTATATGCTTTTTCAGCTATCCCATTTCCAAATGTTTATGGAAACAGCAAAATATGAAAGAACTTTATATTCTGTCAGGATGTTTTTTTTAAAATGAGGCAATGTGAATTTATTGGAAATGGAATAGCCTTTTTCAAAAAACCTCTGATGTAGCAAACATTTAATCTCAGCTGACTGATCCCAGCATCTTCTCAAATATCCAAATAGAAAAACATGACTGGTGGTAGCAACGGGCAGTGAAGGCTAATGAAGAGACCAAATTATTCTTAAATCTGTTCCACAATAAAAACCATCATAGCCACTTTAGACATTAAACCTCAAGAGAAAATGCCATTGCCTTCCTCTAATGACACAAAGCAGCCTAGTTTATTTGCTGAAAAAGCCCTTTTTCCCTTCCAAAGTTAATTTGAACTCTGCTTGACATTTTTTGGGAAACATGACTATTGCAGAATCTCATGGGGGAAATGTTATTTCTATACTGTGTGAACCTTCAAATTCAAAAAGAGACACATATTGGAAATGCCAAAATATATCATAGACCAAAGTTAAAAGCACAGCATATCACTCACGTCTTTAAGGCAGCCCATGAAGTTGTTGCTGACTGGCGATCCGGGCAGGTCAGCAGTATTGGGGCTCCCTCCAATATAGAAGAAGTCATCAGAGCCCAACATGGTGTAATCCTCTTGTGTGTAACCAGTGGTGGTCAATATACCATCCACTGAGATGGTCACCTGTTACAGGCATAGGCCCAAAAGAGATAGATGAAAAGAGACAGAAACAGGAAGAGAGACAGCAGGGATAGATAGAAATGGAGAATGTTGAGAGCGGAGAGAAATTAGAAGAATGAGGAGGAAAAACAAGGAAGAAATTGGATTAAACACAAGCAAGAGGTGAGGCGGTCCCCTAAACGGTATCGCTTCGTTATTGGTGTGTGGTGCCAGTCAGACTTGAGGCTTTCACTCTTGAGTGCAGCTGTTAAGCCAAAACCAATCCAACAGTGCCATAGCGCCCACTGTCTTATCACTAGCAGTAAAGACTGACCCAAATATACTTCTAACAGCATCACCCTCTACTGAACCATTACTCATTCAAACCCTCCAGTGAAAATAACTTCTTTATGAGTATTATTCAATATTTCCATAGTTTTTATCTTTTGCAAAATGCTACATGTTGGAGCACAGTTACTGCAGAAAGCTACAAGTAGAATCAAATATATAGCATAAAGCTGAGGACCGAAAAGACTGGACTGAAAGGCAGAGACTAGACTTAATATAAAAAAGTATACACAGTTGCGGAAAAAATATTAGACCATCAATGGTCATCAAAAACAATGGTGATGCAATCATGTACTAACTCCTGTGTGTATCATGTAACTAAAACAGACAGAAAAGAAAACATGAAATGTCTAAAGGCACTGTTTATATTGGTACAATGCCACAGCTATTCATGTAAGAACTTATGTAATTTTGGCTATTAACAAGAAAACCATGGAAAATGGATAAATATTAGCTCTGAAATTACATTCTTAATGAGTTAGTTTTGTTATTATCATTATATTTGTACCAGGCATTAAAATGAACAATAAATTAAAGAAAACACAGAATGGTCTCATATTTTTTTCTGCAATAGTATATACCATACCATCATAAAAATGTGCATGAACAATACAATTTTAAGAATCCCTCAGGCAGGTTATTTTATTTATTTATGCATGTGTTTACTTTTTAGCTAAAGTTGCATTGTGGACTTTGATGAATTAAGTCTCATTTTGTTGTTAATGCTAACTCGTCTGATTAATTACTTCATGTGATGAGAGTTGCATTTGTAATTTAAAATATGAACCTACGCAATGAGGTGACTTTTTTTAATGCAACATTACTCCTTACCTGATCAGTGAATAACAATCAAACATAGAATATGAACACGTCTAATGAAGACTTCCTCCACGTAGCTTTTTCCAGTGGTCATAATAAATGAAACCATTTTATATTATATTCATTACAAAGTAGAAATCTGCCATATCTGATGCAACCACTAATAAGTGCTAATTGGAGTAATTGTGTTAAATTGGGGCTATATTTGCAAACAGTGCCATGGCTATGCTGCTGTACAAACATCCTAACAAATCGCACTGTATGATTTGGAAGAGACTTTTTCAGTAACTGATCAATTTATTGTCTAATTATCATAATGGAGCTGGCTTTGGCAAAAGTGAGACTCCCCAGTCTCTGGCTCAACATCTGTTACTCTGAGTAAATGTAGACTGCAGAAATACACATTCATCTATTTCTACTGCTTTTCCTCACACTGAAGTGATGCCAGTACAACCTACCTTTAACACAGTGCCTATCTACACTGATATTTGGTCTCAATGGAAATAACAGTGTAATAAGAGCCAATGCTCCTTATAGAATATAGTTTCTCAGTTAATAATATAGTAACAGTTAAAGGTAAGGGGCAGGTACAGGCTCTATAGAGTTAAAAACAGAAAGGTAGAAAACCTTAACAACTGCACTCAACAGATCAACCACCTCAGCCGAGTGATCTTCTTGTCTTTTCTTTTTTTTTTTTTTGCCGTACTTTCCCTCTAAACAGGGCAACTCATTTTTATGTCTGCTGTTGCTACTTGTTGAGAAACAGGGCTTACATCGTCCTGATGTATCTGTGGGTGAGTGTCGGTGTGTTTGGGTTATCTTCACAGAAGGGGACACGTCTTCTACACTAGATTTTACTGTTGTGTACCTTAGCTAAAGCAGGTGAGGATGAAAACAGGTGCAAACAACCTTCCATGGCCTTTGCCAACGGTCGTCTACACTTTGCACAGCTTCCTACTGAGGTAAACTAACAGTGTGTTAAATGTCTCGGTTGTTAAAGGGTAAAGACCAGTAAAGCTGCAGACGATCAAAAAATTACTACAGATATGGATTAAGCCAACAACTTTAAAGGCTAGGGCACTTTTGATTTGGGGAGATATTTTGTAGGGGACTGTCAAAGGTATACATTTAGGGCAGGTTTTGCTCACTGAGGCCATTAAGGAATGGCATTGGCTCGCTGCCAGACACCTATGAAGTTTCCAACTAAAGAGGATGAATGAGAGAGAGATATAATGTTCTGTCGTTTCTCATGCTCTTTATATCATTTCAAGATCCACAACTTTAATGATTCACTCAACCTTTTAATACATGCAGTGTATAAAAACTGCCTGAGGCATAGATATTCTATTCATTACTACATTGTGTGATCTGAGGATGGACATAAAAAGAAATAAAAAGTCCACAGAGACAATATACCAGAGAACAAAAATACACATACATTATTAGTCCAAAACTGAAAAAGCAAATACTAAGTGTGTCCTCTGAGGTAACTTTGTAATAATTCATGAGATTTTACCGTAGTTCATCGCTTCCACCACATTGCACAAACATCCCATTAGCTAACATTACAAACACTTGAAACACCAGCCAGAGGAGATGTTTTCTAAAATATCCTAGTTCTTCTGACCTGAAAACTAGAGTCTGCAGCTGAAGAGTGCCAAAAAAAAAGCCACAGGGAGTCAGTGTGCATTCACTGACCCTCAAGTAATAAAATACTAACATAACAACAAGATTTTACCAGCTTGAGTTCTTTTGTTTTGCATTTTATTATTCAGTGTTAAGACATATTTTACACCACAGCAGCAATTACTGAATCTAAATTCTGAGAGGGTCTTCCGGAAAAAAAGTATAATCAATTGTTTTGTCAATCTCTGGATAGGAAAAACCACATGCATAAAAACTCATCAGGTTACGGAAACCATAAATTATAATTACTTTAATGTAACACGGAGATGTCTTGAAATGTGAAACTACTGAAACAAGATTGATTGTGGGAACAGCATGACTGCAATTCTTTTCCAAAAGGAAGCAACTGATATATTGATTAAATCACACTCTTTACAATATAAACTATATTAATGGATAGTTAGACTTCATGCATTCATACTATATATGTGTGTGTATAAACAACAGGGTTACTTTTTCTCCTGTTTTAACTGTTATATTAAATAAGTACTACAACAAGCAGTATAATAAGCAGTTTTTCACAATTAGCAAGAAGTAGGCCTCACTCAAACCTTTGCTTCTTCTTTTGCTGGTGCTGAATTTTAATTGAATTTTACTGCTCTTATCTGCTCTTGACATAGTTTGACAGGCCACTGCACAGAGAAACCTAGTACATCCAGGCCTGGCTATACTGTATGTTCCAAACATTAAATAAAAAAAAAAAAAAGATAACAGCAGGGATTGATATCATTTCCCATTTCATCCATGCACATGCTAGGAAAATACCCTCCAACACACTTCTGTGGTGATGATGCAGTTTATTTTACGTAATTAACCTTGTTAAATGTAAGTAATGAAGACAAAATACTATTGGTAAAGCAACGGCGCTCCATATTCACTTTAATCATTTTCCTCTGTTATAGTTCACTACATTTGCACACAATTTCCTACAATGAGAACGCTCAAATCTCATCTGCTGTCGTATTGATTTTCTGAAGTCTGGTAGGGTAAGGAACTTATGTGCTGACTGGGGTAAAATTTAAAAAAAGAAACGAGGCGGAGTGAACCAAATGTATTACATCCACAGCAGCCAGTACTTCCATAAAGAAGTGTTTGAGAATGAGGCCAGGTGGTATTGAGAGGATGAGGAGCAGTATCAAAGCAAGTCTCGAAGCCTATGTTATAGCCATATCCCCAATATGAAAGGAAGGGAGGGGGAAATCAGGAATTTCACACTTTACTGTATTTGAAGCTATATTCTGTCAGGCTTTCAACACATACAATGGAAAATAACTTTGTGCAATTCACTCGGTCTCATGGCGCACTTCCTCTATTCATGAATACAGATCATCTTGTAACTTCAATCCCCAAAGGCGGTCCTCATTTTGAGTATTCAAACTTTACCTTCATTCCACTTTCTTTGTCAGCGCTTTTGGACTTGTAAAGAACATCCTGGAAAAAGTACGGACACCTAACAGTACCGTCATATATTCAACATTTTAAACCATGCAGAGAGAAGTCAGCAAGCTTACCTTAAAATGTACCACTTACCCTTTTTGGCACTACATCTGATTACTGTCTTTTATAGGGAGAAACAGTGTGTTACATTGTGAAATAAAAGTACATTGAACAGACAAGAAACATTTTGTAAGAGATCACCCACACTGATCTCCATTAAATCAGGTCAATGTCAGAACCACAGGGTTTAATAGAAGAGTTACTCATCCATCGGTGGACTTTGATAGGTGTCTGGCAGCTTGTATGCTCATTGTAATTTATAGTGACAAATGGGCTTAAACTTGATATGTGTTGTTGGCAAATTGCATCTTCAGAACTGGACTACCTTGCTAAGTTAGTAGATACATACATATAGTTTGGGGAGCTTGGGGTGTTTAGCGTTTTGGTGTTAAAAGGATGGGTAAGAGAGGGGGGGGGGGGTTCTTTAGCAGTGTGCCGAAGAGAATTTAAAAGGGTTGGAGGGTGAACGAAATCGGTTAGTACTTTTGTAAGTAAGGGAAAGTCAGACACAAAAATGGTTGTTAGTACAGTTACAACAAAGGTTTGATTCAAACAGTAGATTAGTAACACGTTTGTTTTAGTAAATTTAGTCAAGAGTGGTAGGAAGACGTGAGGATTCTTTAAAAGTCCTCTGCACTTTGATTGCTCAAATCAGATCCAGATTTGGACTGAATGTGTTATTTCAAGTGACAGGGTTTGTTTTTGTTAAGAAGAAACAAAATGAATCCATCCAAGCTAACAGGGTGACACACAAGCCATGCACTTAAATGGGAAGATGACAGGAAGTATGGGGATGGAGGACAGAGTCCATTAGACACAACACAAACAGACCGACTATTAAACAAAAAAAAGAAACACAAATAAACCATCTGGCAGGATGCATTAAAGTGGGAACATGGTGGGGAAGTAAATATAATTGCAGGGCACCACAATACCAGACAAATGAGAAAAGGAAGAAAGCTTTCAATGTTAGGGTTTTGGGGGGTTTTTGGACAAGAATGCAAGAAAATGTTATTGAAAAGTAAAATGATATTGTAAAACTACAAAACACGTGTACAACAGACTGACACGCGCTGGGCTAGAGCAGCAGTAACACCCTGTGAGGATGCTGATGAGAAGACGTTCTAGCCGATAGGAACATGCAGACTGGGTGCAGGAATACAACCGCTGGATACTGTAAGTTAGGAAGGGCAAGTGGGACAGGATGGGTCGAATGTCACCAATCACGGATGAAATCAACAGGTATGAGAGGGTTTTTTAAAGAATAGGGAAATCTAAGAAGGAAGAGAGGGAATCCTTGTCTTGGTGAACAGAGTAATTAGCTTTGATGGTAGGACGTACATTAGCCTTAATACTCCTGTCCTCCATCTGACTGGAGAAAACATTCATTCCTAGTCATTACTGAGTGCCCCCGCTACAATTTCACCTCAATTATTTCTGATGTATTCTTGAATTGTTTCATGACTTTTTTGAACTTTTAGAATCAGTCAGTCATAACTGGAAGTCATAACTGGAAACAGGGACTCCAACTTCAGATTCATCCTGAAGGGAATCGGTCTGTTCACCAAGAAAAATGAAAGTCAGTCTCCCCTCTTCATTTGTTTCCCTTTGTTTCAGCAAGATAAGGTGTGAGGTCATTATTCATTTTAGTAAGTTAATTTGGTTAAGTTAAACTTAGAAGTAAAAAATGAAATTAAAGTAAAAGGAAGAAAGAAAACAACAAGAGGGTGTGGCTAACATGTTTTATGGCTATATTGATTATATTAGGACAATTGATATATGTATGTATATATGTTAGCCAGGATATATACATATACATATATACTTAATGCAATCTGTTTATTAAAAAAAACAACCAAAAAAAAAAGATTAGGAAGTGGTGTAAGGTCTCTTCATGCAAGGGGTGAGGCCAGTAAAGTATAATAAATATAAGTTAGTGTTAGTGTTAATGAGGGATCGAACACACACAGTTGAGATCGTTCCAGACAGGTCCACTTACGGTCTGCAGCAACAGGCAGAGTGTTGAAAAATTCGGAAAAGTCCAGTGAAAACAAGTAAATCTTAACCATAACTTGATTACATGCTACGTGTTGGGTGTAAGGTCCCTATAAAATGTTAATCAGAACATTTTAATATTTATAACGCATCTGATTACTTAAACACCTCAAATTATTTACATCACCAAATTGTAGGTTAATAAAGCTGCAATCACATTTTATTACCAATTTAATTTTATTACAAGCTTTCATCAGCATTTCTGGTTATGTAATCTCTGCACCTTGTTTCAAGGGACTGCTGCCACCTTACAACACTTTATTAAGCGTGTACATGTGTGTGTTAGCACCGGAGTGTGTTCAGGTGCAGGTCTGAGATCAGTTCCATACTGATCATAAATCAGCCTAAGGCCGCTAATGGGATCAAGCCCTCATTTGAGGCTTACTTTACAGTGAGGGCTTTGGCCACTAAATCAAGAGTAGTAAATAGTCTTCATGACTCCATAAACCATACGATGGCAAGTCTCGATAGCTCTATAACAGGCTGAACAGATCCGGCCAAGGCAACGCAGTGAGATGGCTTATTCACTGCTATGGTTCATGTGTTGTTAAAAAGTTGGGAAAATAAATGATAGAAAAGGTTACTATTTTCTTTTACTTCCTCTCACTGGAGATGCCATAGGAGGGACATATGTCTGCCTGGGATGTCTGCTGTGTATGCTCACTTCATAGGGTTCTTCTGACAAAATAAACTGGGAGGAAACGGGGTAAAAAAAAAAAAAAAAAGAGCAAACAATATATATTTTTAAAATACTTTTGTAATAGTCAATTTAAAATATGTTTTGCATTATGATTCTTTATTTCTTCATACGGATAGTGTTTATAGTACGAGAAAAATAACCAAAAAAAGAAAGAAAAAGGAAACAAAAATAAACAGTAAAAGAAATAAGACACTCAAATCTAAATTGACACTTTTGGGCAGACCTCTTTGGATGTATACCATTCTTTTCAGGAGGGGGAAAACTGGATGGCAATAAAAAGCAATAACATATATAGAGAGGGCTAAAAGAAAAACAGAGAGGTGGAGTTTTTCAGCTACCTTGGAACTGATGACGGATTGTACTTTCAGTAAAGCAAACAGAATAGAAAGAGGTAACGGAAAACCCAGGGCAAACCAAAGTATAAGACAATTAGAATGATATCTACCATATAATGCAGTTTGTTTACCATAGCGTGTCCAATGCCTGCGTGCTTCAGGAGAAAACAGGGGGAGGAGAAAGAAAAAAAATGACAAACCTTAAACTCAAGAAAATACACCTCAACCCCAAAAAAGTGGGAAAGAAAAAAAGAAATTGCCTTTTGAAAAACCAGTTTCTTTTTAGGTGTTTCTATGCAAAAAGTCAATGTGATAGTAAAATATGGCTAAAAAATGTATTCTCCTTTTGTTTATGTTGTAAAACATCCAAATAAAGAAATAAAGAAAGCAACTGGAACTATTTAGATTTTAAGGGTCATCTACTAAAAATTAAAAAAAAGTAATAAAAGGATAACAATACATTTGTTAGTATGTAAGTCGCAAGTTAAGTAGAGAAAACAACAGATGGTTCACATTCCGTGAATGACACAGTGTTAGTTGTTCAAATCATAAAAGGTAAGGGAAAAGAAAAATTCACCAATGAAAAGAATCAAATTGGAAGAATTCGGAAGCTTGTTGTTAGTAAAAGAGACAAGAGTTAGCAAATCAACTTCCACAGAGGGGTTTTGGGTAGTTTTGACAGGGATGCTAGTTTTGAGAGTGGAAGGGAATGAGGGAACAGTACATCAGTTTTGGGATTCACTGTGACAGACTGATCTGGTCAGTGGGCTTGGCTGCTAGCAAGAAGTTGTCCATTTCAAAGTGGTGTTTTTAATACTGGGCATGGCCAATCATATTGTGGTGACTGATAAAGGAGCAATGTTTTCCCCAAGTTCTCCTTAGTGGACTATCATGACATATACCTTATAAAACCGAAAATAAATTATTGCACTGTAAAAAGGAACAAACATCATCTGAAGATGAGTAGTGTTACGGTTAAAAACTACAGTGCATTTCCATCTTTGTAGACTATGGTGAAACATCAGTGACATTTAGAAACCAGAGTTAAAGTCTGGAGAAAGAAAGACTGAAAGTTTGAAAAGCAAAGTAACAAAGACAGAAAGGAATCATCTAAGTTTTCTTTGATGGCTCTGGTATCTGCTGCATCCTGAAAGAGAAAGAAACGTTGATTCAGTCATTAAGGACATTTCTAGCATACGGAGCAATGCTCACTGCCCCTAGGGAGAGAAAAACCTAATTCAAGTCAATAGATATGCAACTATGTCATGCATGTTGTGCCTACCTCGTGTTGAATGTTGTGTGAGAGTCATAAAGTGATGGTTTCTTTCCCCAAAAGGTACATCATAAAAAGCTTTGAAGCTAATTTACACAGCAATATACAATAAGCAATGCCGGTCTTAATATGTTGTCTTGTGGCTTTCTATGGTGCTTTAAGATTCTCCAGGCATTTGGCAGTGACAGGACTAACAGATGAAATAGAGATGTGTTGGGTTCTCCCTGAGGACAAAGTGGACATCTAGAGGACATCTCATATCTTGATAGGAAAGATCTAAGATTCCCTCCTGCTGTAGGTGAGCAGATCTGACAGCAAAAAAAAGACAGAACGTATGGGGACACCTGTCATTTTACCTGTTTTCATATTCAGAAGCTAAGGGTTAATTTTAGCAGAAATGCACCACTCGGAGTCTGTTTACCAGAGAGAGGAATACTCCATGCACATGCCAGTACTGGAGTCTAACATCAGTACATCTATGCACAATGTCTTCTGTATGAGGGGGTTTATATTACAGTATATACAGTAATGCGTACGTATGGGATGACATATTTCGCTGTCTGTGTGGGGGCTGATTCTAAGTGGTGATCATAAACAAAGTCCTCCCCTTGGGGCTAATGGACCATTTTGAAGCTTCACGTACACCCACTCTTTGAGGTCATGAAAAGTGCTGCTGCCAGTCTCTCACTTTGTCTGATAACCCCTGCAACACCATTAATTAAGTAAATAAGATTCAATGGTGGGTGTGTATTTGCATATCTATACCACGCTTTGCTCCCATGACTCTGACAAAAACAATGGCTGATAAATCAAAGAGCAGAAATGCCAAGGAGCACTAACAACTGGGAGCATGACACGGTTTTATTACGTTAGACAAATGTACCCTTGCAAAGGTGACAATGACTGTAGGCTTTTAAAAGCCCATCGAAAAGGCGCTGATACAACACTGGCAAAGAAATGAGAGATTGTTAAGTGCGACGGTTAGAATTCTGTATGTTTTAGATCCCCTCGGCATTTGATGTCTGGACTTATCTCTCTATCAGTTCTTTGACAGATCAGCCTTGGGAAGGTGGTGAAAAATTCATCCTTTAAAAATTGCTGGTGATCTTTGAAATGACATGATAAAGTGACTGCAGTGAGTGAAACGATTACTGATGGAAATGAAAGGGAAAGATTGCATTTTGGCATGCGTAATGTTTTTTTAAGTTCCTGCAACATGAGCAGCTGTGTGCCTTTCTGCCAGTTAGTTGTGTAGAGGACAGGTCGACTGTGATTTTTCTGTCAAGGAACAAATCGAAGCAGCAACTAAATCACTGATAACGTCTGACTGACCAAACAGCATAAAAATAATAATACATTTACTGTGTATATCTTGAAATAAGCATACAACAACTGAATGTACCCTTAAAAAATTGTTATGAAAAGCATGAATATGTTTGTATGACTGACTGAAATGACATTTTCTGCCTCTTTTTGTTGAGTGTTAAACAGAAGCACCTAAAACTCACTTTCACGTATCAAATGAGAGCCATTGTTCTGTGGTTATGCCCTGTTTTACATATTGTGCAGAAATATGGGGAAATGCAGGAAAAACTACTATAAATACTTTAGCAAAATTACAGAAAAGGGCTATTTAGAATAATTAATAAACTAAGATATTTTGAGGCAACTAATAATTTATTTATTCATTTTAAAACCCAATATTGTTCCAAACAGCATTTAAAATCTCTTAAAATTAAGAGTGTGTAATTATAATTTAAGAAGTTTTTATTTTTTTTCAATATATGAAAATGAGGACAAATGTGAAGTCTTCATTTATTTGGGTTGTGGGTACTCACTCATTCATTCATTATGGCTTGTTAAATCACCTGAAATCTTGGGTTCTGTCTTTTCTGTAAATGCAGTAAAGCACCATAATTGAACTGAAATAAATGAAGAATGGGAAAAATGCTAAATGAATAAATTACCAGCACAGGAGGAAAAAAAAACAAACAAGTGAACTGATTTAAACTCATGTGTGAAAGCAGATGATGAAGAGATCCAGAGGCAAAGTTGTTACACAAGTCAGACTTTTTACTATAGGCTTAAAAAGTGTAAGCTCTGGTGCTCTATTGTCAAGATCAATCGTGCAGAAAATTAAACTTTTGTCCTATTTTTGTTATCAAACCACTGAAAAAATAGTGTGGTAACTAGTTGGTTCAAAGGATTTCTGTCAGGATTTTCCATTTTTGTTCTACTCCTAAATGCACAAGCTGTAGGTGTGCACAGTGCTAATGCTGGATCGAGGCAAATAAATGCATGGATAATTTTACATTTGCTAACTCTGTGGCAGGAATCAGCCTTTCTGTAAGCACCAATAACTGTATTTTTGGAGGAAGAAAAGAGCAGTACTGCCTATATATTTAGCAGAAACATAAAAAACAAAGATCACTGCATGACGAACGTGTAAATCTACCCAAAATACATATAACTATGTCTTTTATGTAAGTTCAGCCTGCACTAAAAATAATAGTCTACTACAGTAAATTTCCCCTTTCATGGACTGTGCTATTTAAAACTTTACATCAATCCCAACATGCCCGGACCCCTGCAGAGACAGCCCATCACCCTCTCTGTAATTGACCCAAGTGGGAAAATGAAGGCTGTGGATGCCGATGTTTGCTGATGGAGGATGACGCTCACAGTCATGTAAACAACCACCGGGCCCAGACAAACAACTTTGTGCTGCATCTGTCTCAAAGGCCCCCCTGGGCTAGGAAATTTCCATGTATTAAATATTGGGGGATGGTGTAGGGAACGAGGGTGGGTAAGCTAATGCTAACACTGTTAACACAGGGATTCACTGTGTATTTTCTGTTTATTTCACAGACTGGCGTAGGAGTTGACATGTCAGTGTGTGACAGCCTGCAGGATGGCAGCTAGAGGTAACCAGGAGATGAGGTGATGCCTTTGTTGAGCTGCTGATCTTTTACACACTTGTCACGGTGACCATTACTGAATTGTGGCCACCAGAGCATAAACTGGATAAATATTTAATGGCATAGCTGTGAAGATGATCAATGGATTGTGCAGCGGAGCCAAGATTCTCAGTCCAGATAAATTTATCATTGTAAATGAGAAAGTGCTAAGACTGATGACTGTTCTCCTTTGAAGCTACAATTATTTCCTTGAGAAATAAGCAATAAAATGTGATTTTATTAAATATTATAAGGAAATAGGGTGGGAGACAATGGCTGATTTTCGAAGTCAGGCCAAAATTATTCGGTTGAAATTAAAGCTGCAAATGTGTGGTACTTTTTTTTTATCATCACTGGGCAAAAAATCAATAATTACCTTTGGGCATTTTGTAGTTCAAGTGGTCTGTGAAGACATGATTTCTGCATTCTGCATATTCCTTCTCTGAGCTTTCAGGTTATAGAAAATCTACTGTGATGGAGGTTTTTATCTAATGTCATGTGTTTTCAGACTGGTATGGATGATTAAATACAGTCTCGGAAAAAACTATTAGACCATCAAAAGTCATCAAAAGCAATGGTTATGCAATCAAGTACTAACTCCTGTGTGTATCATGTGACTAAACAGAGAGAAAAACACAAAATGCCTAAAAGCACTGTTTTTGTCAGTACAATGTCATAGCTGTTGATGTAAAAACGTATGTGATTTTGGCTATTATCAAGAAAACCATGGAATATGAATATGTTTCAGCTCTGAAATTAAACTGTTATGAAATATTTTTTGTTGTTATCATTATATTTGTCCTAACAAGTGTACCCTTAGTTGTATCAGGCATTAAAATGAACAAGAAATTGAAGAAAACAAGGGTGGTCTATTTTTTTTTTTTTTTTCCATGACTGTATATTAGAAGTACTGTTTTCTCAATACTGGTGTTTCAAATTGTGACTGAATATACAACTCTGGGGAAAAAAAAAAAAAAAAAAGAGACCACTGCAAAATTATCATCTCTAATTGGACCATTTGTAGGTATGTGTTTGAGTAGAATGAACATTTTTGCTTTATTCTTTAAACTACTGACAACATTTCTCCCAAATTCCAAATTAAAATATTATTAAAAAATTAAAAAATGCCAAATGGTCAAGATAACAAAAAGATGCAGACTTAAATAATGACAAAGAAAACAAGTTCATATTCAAGCTCTTATCTTTAGTTGTACCAGGCATTAAATCAACAAGAAACTGAAGAAAACAAAGGATGATCTAAGACTTTTTTTTTCAGATTCTGTGTGGCACAGACTGGTCAGGATTTTACTGCTTACCTTCATGTCTTGAGAGAGAAGTTTGAAAAAGTAGCTTAACTACAATAAAGGGTTTCGTCTAGATATATATATTTAGTCTTTATTCAACAGAGAGAAGAGCGCTGCAGTAAGAAGGGTGTATTTTCAGATTCTGGTATTTTTTTTTTTCCCTGTGATTTCAGCTTTTTGCAGTGAAGAAAAGCTACACATGGAAATTCACTTAGTAAATACGCAAGTATGAGCTAATCTTTTTAAAGTTTGAGAGGAGGCACATACTATATATATATCTACAAGCCTTGGCACATGTGCGTTTTATCTGGTGTCCCCTTGTTAAGACAATCGTGCTGTGGGTGATTGAGTGAGATGGAGGGCTTGGTTTCAGGATAGCTCTTTCAGGTACATTTGGTTCTGCATTCGTTCCAATCATCCAACTTTCGCTCTTGTCCACCTCTGTCTAAGTCTGGCTCCAAGTAATGGAAACTGGCAGACAGGCTTCAGGTGTAAATATAAATGTCACTGCAATTATGCCAGAGAGAAGACTGCAAACAAATAGTGTGTGAGGGAGCATGCTTACAAATATGTGTGTGTGTGTTTGTGTGTGAGTGGAAATGGCAGTAGAGCATACTTTATTGTGTATTGCGATGCAGATGGCCATAACTCCCTCTGTCTGGTGTGTCTATTTTACCAGCCCTGACTGACAAGCTCATTGTTTGTACACTGGCCTTTGTTTCTACATATAGAGAGCTGGCCAAGTTTCAATCTCAGCCCACAGTGTGCAGCTATTTACACTATATGACGTAAAATTCTAGATTTATAAACAAAACTAAATAGTCTTAATAACTTTTTAGTAGCTTATATGGTTGATGTTTACTCTACTTTTCATTTCATAAATAAATAAATACATAAATAAGTAACAAACATAAAACTGGCCACAGGCTTTTCAGAAACATTACAATTTAACAGCATGCAAATCAAATATCTCTATTTAGCTTGTAGTGCCGTGTTTTATATTTATGCATTTTGAAGATTTGTATTAAGACTTGAAAACAGTGATCTTTATGTTTTGGAGAGAGTAGCTGTTTCTCTTCCTGTTGTTATATATATGTAAATGTGAATACACTTTGTTAGCTGAAAAGGAAAAATAATAAGCCCTTAGCACTGGAGAAACTGGTATTTTTACTCTGGGCAAATGAAGGAAGAACACAGAGTCTATGTGACCTGTGGTAGGTGACTTTTTATAGGTAAAAAACAGAAGTCATCAGACATTCACTTGTCATTAGATGATTTTAATAGGGGAAGTTAAATCATAAACTGACCCAAACACAACCGGGTTTGAAAGATATACAGTGCGTCGTAACAAATGCTGGGTCAGTTTTCATTGTAGTGCTATTCAACCGTATACTCTTCAGATTGGTACAAGCTGTTACACTGATAGACTCTGTGCATTGTTAGAAAATTTGGATGAAATGTGCAGACAAAGAAAAATCTCTAATATTAAAATATTACAGATGATTTATAAAGTAAAGAATAATAAAAATCATATCTAATATCACTCAAGATTTCTTTCAATTCAGAGAGCGTAATTAAAATTTCAGAGGTCTTTATATTTTTAAATGGAATAAAGTGAGGACAAATGTGAGTGTTGATGTATTTGGGTTGTGTCTGTGAAAATATGGGATGGACGTGATGATGGGTTTAAGGTGTTCACTTCTTTGACAAAGTTTAAAAAAATGCATTAAGTAAAATGTTGTAAAGTAAAAATATTTTGTTGATTATTTTGTTATAATAAGAATATCTGATGCTGTACACATTTAATTTAATGTAAGCAGTGGATCAGGGCAAAAAATAAGATTTTGCTTCGGGCCTATTATTTTTTGTCTTTTATGTTTCTTATCATTATTGTGCAATGATTAATGTACCAACCAACAACACACAATTCATTCATTCATTCATTCATTCAAGTGGGCCTTATTGTCAAGGCTTGGCTCTTTATTACCTTTGTTGGTATGTGCTTGTCATTTACCATGTTGGTATGTGCCACTTTCATTACCATTGTTGGTATGTAATTATTGTTGAAATGTTTTATATTATAAGTTATGCAGACTATCAATCAAATAGTTATTATGTGCAATATAATCAGTTTTCCTAATTTGTTTCCTAGCTGTTATTTACATTATTAGGACTCTAAACAGATATATCTTTATTATTAAGGAAGCAAAAGTAATGTGTTATGTTGAATAAATGAGAGGTGGGGGTGGCATTTAATAAGCTTTCTTCTTTCCACTCCTTTTTGAGAAATACGTATTGAATCTATTTTGTTATTACCAGTATACATGGCAATTTCTATATTGCCTTGATCACTGTTACTTATTAATGTATTTGCTTTGCTACTAGTTCCATGTACCAAAATTCTCAATCTCATACCATTTCTGTTTCACAAATATTTCATTACCCTCCCCTGCTTGTTTGAATGTGCTAATGGCTCAGATTCATTATCTGATTACAGATTTGTGAAACAGAGATCTCAGAAAACATAAAAGTGTCAGAACAGGTAGTTTTCAAATAATACTGATGAGTGAGGAAATCAGCAAGTGGGGAAATGCTGGTAGATACGCTAATGTGGCAAAAAATAGTGAAAATTAGCCCCCCCCCCGTTGAAAGGTACATGCTGCTATCAAACAAAGGCCAGTGATTATTTAGCGAGAGGTGTTTGTATTTTGGGGCAAGGTGTTGATCCATTATTAGCAGTAAGAAGAAAACACAAAACAAAAACACAAAAAACACACACAAATACATACAGAGGGGAGTTTAACTGATGTGTTTTCAAACATGCATTCACCCACACACACGATGACTGTGTTCCCAATCTCCTCTCAGCTTGAATAGAGCACATTAGGAATTCTTAAAATGTCATTGGCAGTAACGTGAGAAAGGATTACAGGGGTGTTAGCATGTCATTATGTACATCAAACAAATCCACTACCTCTGCCTGCCTTTTATGGCAATTCCTATCATCACCGTAAAACGGTATGCTGTATGTGTTGGCAAAGCCGTGCATGTTAAGTGGCAGTTTCAATTTAGCTGCAAGAGGTTCAACCTGTCATTATGTAAAATGCATTGTGCTGACCTTATTAAACATTTACATCTGAACGTTAGTAGAGGGGGAAGAAAATCACAAACCTTTATGGGACTTTGCCGAGATTTGTTTTTATTTTTTGTTGCAACGCCCCCTTTTCTAAACAGAGACGAGGGGACGTTGATACACTGCCCCCATTAAATAAGGCTTTTCAGGCCGTGCTTTATTATTATATTGTATGATTTTGCTGTAGATAAGGGGTTAACCAAACTACTGTAGTACTCCATCTATGGGCAATTCACTGTCTTACAGCGTAGCAGACACTGTTGCCAAGTGACAAATTGCTAGCAAGAATGAGCAAGAGAGACTGAGTGAAAAATAGAAGAGCAACAGAGAAGCAAAAAATGGAATAGTGCTCTCTTAGGACTTTGGCCTGCTTTGATAGTTGCAGGAGAGTAAAAAGAGAAGTGGATGGAGGTGATGACTGCAACAGATCACATGGGAAAAATAAATCACAACAGGTGGGAGAAGTAGAAAAAGAAAGAAAAAAGAGGAAGGAGTGTCAGGGTGTCATGTATTGATCACGGGGGGAGAGGCCCACATTCTTTTGGCATCATCATGCAATAAATATATTTGATTGTTTTCCAACGGCGACACACCAGTTTAAATATGGCTTATAAATATAGTGATGTCTCAGTAACTGCCATTAGAGCATGTCATCGACAAACTAATGAAGGGCTTAAAATGCTACAGCAGATTTGGGAACACCTCATTTTCAAGAGATGAAGGGAAAATGTCACAGCTCTAATGAATCACAGAGACTGCTAAATGTTTTTCCAACTGTTAGTCGGTTTCTCAGTAAACATCCATACAAAAAAAAAAAACAGCAACTGACTGTATGCAGTTGCAGTGTGAGAAAAAGTGTGCTGAATATAAATACAAACAGCTCAAACCTCTCTATTCAATTATGCATGAGAGAGACGTATGCATGGAAACTAATAGAAGGATTTGATGTTATGATGGCACAACTGAATAACCACGTTAGCCTTATTGAGATTTATCTAAGGCTCTCTCCAGCTTGCAAAGTTTGTGTGTGAAGTTTTATAATCTTTTATTGAGTGTAAGAGATGACCTAAGTCTCAGACATCATAAACAGCCTCGAGCATGGCTGTGGATTCACAATGACCCTCGTGTTGAACGCAATAGTGTATATATTATGTACACTATCAGGGTGTTTTCACACGGTATCTGTATCCATGCTGTACTTGGATATGCTCATGCCTTTCCCGCAGATGTTGCGTTCAGAAGCACATACTGTGGCCCGTGCCCGAGTACGAATGGGTGTTACAGGGCTGAAACAGTAGGAGGCGGTGTGGAAAGAATTCTGTCGCTATCCAACAAACGCCAAAGCGACAAATCCTTATGTCATCAACCGAGCGACTGTTCTGTTCACAGGTAATACTTTTCTATCTGTTAGCCTGTTTGAGGCAAAGAGAAGAAGAGCGGCCTTCGTTGTCCCTGATATATCACGGAGTGGTTTGGTCGATAAGGCGAGCCCATGCTGTGCAGATCCAAGGCGTTTTCAGGAG